>RXPK01000114.1:4432832-4844110 GCA_004143645.1 Protaetia brevitarsis
GTGCACATTGTACCATTCGTATTAAGTCTCTTATTTCCACTCGAGCAACTTGGTGCTCTCTATAAAGCCCAGTATCTTGCCCAGTGGGAACCTGAGAATCTTCGAGGGCTCCAATAGATCTCTCCCGAAATATTTCTGCGTGAGTACCTTCAGTTCCTCACATGTGCAGATTACATGTAAACTCATTTCCTCCTGTAATTCGCATTTTCTACACCACGGTTCGCTTACCCGGCCTGTGTTGTATAGATGCTTTTTCAGGGGACAGTGTCCAGTTACCAACCCAGTAATGGTTTTAACCTCTTTCTTACTGCGCCTGAGTAGGTTATCAGAGAAACTAACATCCCCATCCACTATCAGCGTTTTGGTATGGAATTGACCTTCAGTCGACCTCCATTGTACTTTCTTTATCTAACCAGGTCCAGATCTCCCTTCTTGGGAGTGAAGTTGAGTTGAAGTGTCTCTTAGAGCCCTCCTTGGCTAGTTCATCAGCGATTACGTTGCCCTTTATATCCTCATGTCCGGCACCAAATTAGAGCACCCTGTTGTCTCGTGCCAGTGCATTGAGGGATTGTTTTGCAGTCCCTAACTAGTTTTGACCTAGTTACAGGGTTTGAGACTGCCCTAATGACAGCCTGGCTGTCAGTCATTATGTTAATTTTCCTCCTCATGCAGCCCCCGTTTGCAATCATTTCTGCACAGGCTGCAAGGGCGAATACCTTCGCCTGGAAGACCGTTGTATGTTTCCCAGGCTTATGAATATCCTTTGATACGACTGGGCCCGCAAATACCGGCTCCTGTCCCCTGGCTGGATTTGGATCCATCCGTGTACCAGTTTCGTTAGCAGTGATCTCACTACGCGCCTGGTCTCTGTTCGGTATGGAGATTTCACCTTTTCAGTGAAGATACATTTAGGTGCCATGCTGTCCGTGGGCATTTGTAGCAATGGCCCGTCCAGCAACGTGCCCGTAGTATAAGTGTGTCCTCCCCCTGAAGTTGGGATGCCACAGGTTGTTGGCTTTCAGTCTAAGGATCGCATTCATTGCCTCCGCTCTCACATAGAGTTCCACGCGTGCGAGGCCCACAATGGTCTCCAAAGAGGCGGGTCCCTGTACTGTTATTGCACCAGTGATACCAGCAACGCCTTTAGCAGGTGCGCAATAGTTACGCCACGGAAGATTTCAGTATTACGCTTTATCTGTTACGACGATGGCTCATTAAGTTCCTAAGCGAACGAAAGATAAGCGTATTTCAAAGAGTAAAATGATTCGAAAATAATTGCGGAAATCACATTAAAGCGAAGCACACACACAAAAGTGACCAAGGAATCGTCGTTACAGTGTCGGGGAACTTTCTTTCAATTAAATAATTTCCTATTTATCTCAGAGAGAAGCACTACTCACAAGTTAGAGAATATAATGTATGTAAGTTATGGTTCAAGCTTCATTTCTTCATCTGTTGCTCTTCCTAATCTAGTACTACGAAATTGAAGATTTTTTTCCTCAATTAAATAGAAGGTAAATCGAGCACTGTGAGATACACTGATAACTAACAGGGAACACCAATAAACTTCAGTCTCACAAATTCTTTAATCTTCTAAGCTAAGCTAACATCTTCAGGTGTACATACAAGTGTATTGTCAAATACTAAATGCGTAAATATAGTAAGTATATCCTAGGTTACGCCCTGTATTAGGTAATTGAGTTGCATTTTTTTTCCCGCCAAATATCTATATATCGTTTAGTATATATCTAACTCACTAATACGTCAGAATTAAAAAAAAAAAATTTTCGTCACCAAAAGTATCTTACACCGAGCGTAGTAGGCGTGTTAATCATTGACATTAATTATTTAGTGCAAGCATAGTCATATTATCTATATACCTACAAACACATGTGAACTATGAGAATTATGATATGGAATACTTTATTCATTTAAACAATAGCACATAAACGAAGAGCGAGCAAATGTATACAATAAAACGCAAAACCAATTAACGTTTTAAAGCAAATACTCAAATTGGTGTCCATTATTGGCAACACAAAGATTGCATCTTTTGGCAACACTTTGAATTGCGTTAAAAATATTAATATTAGGTATGCCATTAATTATCTCAATGAAACTATCTCTCAAGTCATCCATATCATTACTAATCTTTTTATATAATTTACCCTTAACGTGTCCCCAAAGAAAAAAATCTGCTGTTCAATTACGTGCTCGTTTATAATTTGGCGATAAAGTATACCATCAAGGTTATTAATATATATGATGTAGTCTAGAATACCATTGGATGTCAAGGCACACCAAACATTAAATCTAAATCGTCCCTGTTGTCTTACGTTAAGGACACGATGTGGGCTTCATCTGTCCATATAATTTTTTCATAGAAGCGTGGATTTTCTTGCAGTTTCGTTATATACCAATTACAAAACTGCATGCGACGCTCTTGATCATTTGGTTGCAAATGTTGTTGTTTTCTGAATATATATGGTCGAAATTTATGCTTCTTTAAAATGTTTAAAGCTCTCCGTCGAGAAATTTCACACTCAGCTTCAATTTGTCGTGTTGTGTTTTGAAGATTAAAGAATTTGTGAGACTGAAGTTTATTGGTATTTCCTATTAATTATTTTTTTTCCAAATTAGAATTTTTGTTTTAATATGTTTGCTTGTTTTGTTGTCACATTTTTGCTGTTTGTTTTTTAACCTTTCAACGACAAATGCAGCAAGTGTCTACATATTTATGATTTTGACTTTTTCTATAATGGTTTTATTAAAAATACAAGAATTTTATTTTATTATTAATTAATTGATTACTTAATAGCTTGATATACTTAACATTAATAATAATTAATATATCAGGTTATCAATATACAAAACAGGAAAGAGTGACCACAGTCGTTCATATGCGAATAGAGCTATTAACACAGAGTAGCCATAAGGCCCGATATGAGACAAAGTTAATAACACTCAAATTATACTGATCGTAATACGTGCCCGGCTTAAAATCGAACCAAATCCCCACGATTAGGGAAAAGGAACGTAGGGAGGGAGAAATATTAAAAAGAAACGACCAGCACTCGCCAGAATATGGGCGCTTATAAATCTCCAGTAGGGTAACCTAATAAAAAAAGGATTGATCGTAAAGTCCGCGGGTATTAGAAATGGACAGAAGTATAAAACGTTTTAGTATTATTGGCCCCCGAGTGTAACTTATCGACGGAGACCAGTACCCGGCACTTCAGCTCTCTATAAAGTAGTACTACACCGGCGAGATTAGGTCGCTACTCTTTTACTGACTTTACTTACGAAGTAGAAAATCACCTATATATAAGTGAAGAGATTGTAATTTCTATAAGCTACACGTTGCACTGCTTTTACGCAAATAACGACTGCCGCTTCGCAGTTACGAGTGCTGGATGCATTTTATGTGCAATTTGATCGAGTTGGTATCTGACAAGTTCATAGTTCACGAGCGGGATTTCTGTGTCATATTGATATAACTGCATCTTCTGCCGACTCCTTTGTTACATTTACTTTATCTAAGCGCTAAATTAAATTTCAAGGGCGGCTGATATTAGCAGCGTCGTCAAATAAGAATATTTCGCAGTTGCTGTGTAATAGACATACGCTTTGTTCTCCGACGCAAGTAAAATTTTATTCACTATAATAGAAACAGCAATTGTTTACGTCTGAATGAGAGAATTGGCAAGTTTAATTTTGTATAGCTTGTATATTACTAACCCAAAAAAAAAGATGGAGCAGACAACAATAGACTCAGAAACAAGGGATTGTAAATTCTGAGCGTAGCTATTTATATAAAAAAAATATATGTATTGTTTTTCATTTTCTTTCCATAGTTAATAAAAAATGTTTTTGGATAGTTCTCTCACATATTGGCAACACATTTTACAGCGAACGTAGGAGAATATCATCCTTCTCAACACAATCGCAGCAAAACGTAAAAAAAAAATGGGATCGTAGAAATTGTAGGCGATAGAATTATTATTTTAAGATAATCAGAAGAAAAGTTGAAGATTTTTAATCCTGCAACCGGCGCGCCTTTATAGTAGCTTAGGAGACTGCACACTAAATGGCGCCAGCGACCTCCGTAGGATTAACAATGAACGCAATGATCTTCTAAACAAATCCATTCGGACAGAAAATCAGAAAAAGAGCATATAAACTATCAGATTCTATTAAGCATATTAGTCCACGGAGTGTTATCTTGGTTTATTTTTGCCGGTCCTTATTTTTAGTATTGACAAACGACATCGAGTGCTGTAATCGCCTTACGTCATATGGTGTTGACCAATCAGGAGAAGCTGGCGTATATTTATGTATCAATTGGTATTAATGTATTGTTGATAGCAAAAATAAATATGGACGTATATCTGATACTCCTAGAGACACTTAGCATCTTTTATTTTTGTTAGGGATCTGCTCTGTGCTCTGTTTATGTTTATATTACGAAACTACGGTGTTTTATTACTGTATTCCGTGTTGTAAAATAAGGGAGCGGATTCTACCATTAGAAGTGGATGTAAGTAGCGTTACACAATAGTAAAAGTAAATAGTGATGTAAACAATTTTCAAATATTTTCTGGGAAATATGTAAATTTATATAAATATAAATAGGAAACTGATATACTGTAACAAATTTCTAGGAGAAATTTTTCAAGGAAAAATTAATCCCAAGCAGGATTTGAACAGCACCCACCGCTCTCGGGGCGGTTGCTCTGACCAATTTGATCTGGTTCAAATCCCGCTTGGGATTAATTTTTCTTTGAAAAATTTCTCCCAGAAATTTGTTACAGTATATCAGTTTCCTATTTATATTTATATTAATTTCACTGTAACACTTGCATTATTCGTATATTTGTATTAATATGTAAATTTACTTTGCAGAGATTTGAAGTTTGGAGCAGATTAGTTAACAGGTCAGGCATGACAGACATGAAATATGAAAGATGATCAAGCTATGATGTTTGTGATGCTCGTTTCAGTAATGAAATGAAGTTAATTGCGAGTAAGAGTATAACAAATTTTAGAGGAGACACTGTACCTGATCTATTGTTCCTTCATCGTAAGCTTTCTTTGTTATAAATAGTTGCAAGGGTATATTATATTTAAATTCTCTTAGGTAACATCGAAGAAGATATTGTGAGCAACATGTTAGAGGAATCGGCTGCAATGTCTGGTGATAATCTAAAGCTGGAAATATAAACCACTTGCAGTGCGTTTGTAAATTCATTTAAGAAGGTAATAATAATAAATTTTATGTCAGTTCACTCACCTGGCAACAATTGTGAGGAAAATTAAAACAATGGGCCTTGAACTTCATTAAAAGAATATATATGTACCGACCCCAAATATTATAGATAGCATTGAGCCTTCCCCGCATTTGCAGGATGACGAAGAGGATACCTTTTCTGTTTCAACAGAACTTTTAGGCCAGTGTTGTTCAAATTCATACATTTCTTGTGGGGTATCTGGTAAAGAAAATTTTAAAAATTAAATTTAAAATTAATCCTACAATTTTAATTGTTCTCAACATAATTTATTCAGTATTCTTATAAGGCTGCTTCCTGTTTTAAATTTACATACATAGTCTAAAAATGTTAATAATCTTTTAAAGAGATTAGACACCATTTTTTTAATATAGATGATAATATTAAAAAATAGTGTTTCCAATATGTAATAATTGTAAATGGTTAAAAAGATGATTTAAGATATTTATATAAAATATATTTATTTAAAATAAATTATTTTTGAAATTAACTTTATAATTAATATTTACAACATGTCCATTTTTTTATTGATACCTTAAGCATATTATGAACATAGTAAATGTATTGAAAATTAATACCTTTCCAGATTTATATTTATTGTAAGTTTTGGATTGGTGGAATTTGAAGTTAGGTATCTAGTTCTATCCAATCCTCAAAATTTTTATTATGATTACAACCGGTTTCGGCTAAATGCCATCATCAGGGGTAATACGTCATTTGCGTTCTAAAGCGACGTCGTTTAAGTTAAAGTTTATCATTGTTTTAAGAACAATTGAAGTAAAATTAAAATTTAAAATAAGACACTACACACACAACTATGAAAAATGTTACACGTTAAAAATGTTTGAATTTTCTGATTTTGTATACGTACCTATTCCATCTTCTAGTATTAAAGTATTTTTGAGGAAAACATCAGTTAATCAGGTTTTGAAATTATACAGGTTTAGTTATTTTAAATGTATTGCTGTGTACTGATTGAATTAAATGAAATTCCAAAATAAATTTTAAAATGAAAAAGAAAATAAATGAGGTAGCTCAACGGATAAGATTTTTAAATTGAACAAAAGAACAATTAACCTCAGAGTTACCCTCGCGAATTAAAACTTGAATCTAACCACGAAAAGTAAACTCTGAGTGAATGAAATCTGACTTTCTTAATTACCCGAAAAATTGTAAAGGTTTCTAATAAAAATAAAAAAAAACAGAATTTTTAACCCAACGACGTTAATTAACAATCAAATTTATTTCAACAACGGGTTAAATTACAACTTGTGCAGAAAAAAAAACCGTGAACTGAAGGTTCTGGCCTAAAATAAAAACTGCACTTGACACTAAATTAAAATAGGACAATGCTATTTCCTATGCAAAGCAAAAGTTTTGTTTGTTCAAGAAGATTATCCAATATCTTTCAATTTCAACCCACGTGGTATCAAATTAAAATAAACTAAGTGTCGACAATTACTAGAAATATACAAAAATTAAAACTAAGATGCAAGTACAATGCTTCTACTCACCCAACCGAGGTGATGGATAATTAAAAATGAAACAGCAAAATTGAAAAACGGAAAAATTAAACTAAAATGTATCTTCCCAAACAAAAATAATAATTGATCTTATATCTATAATGTGCACACTTCAATATATTAACAATTATTACGATAAGAATTCCTTGATTGGCTATATTTTTACAGAATTAATTTTCAATATTAAATGAATTACAGAATGGCAACAAAGATAAACAAAATTGACGATTAACTGACTCACGTCAATAGTCGAACAAGGAAGTCCTTAATAAAACTCTACAACTGTTTTTCTTACAAAAATCCCTCTCTCAAAATCGTACAACGCAGTCGTATAAACAATACGCCAATATTCAATAGAATCCGCATGAAAACAGTACACGCAAACAATAGACAAATAAATGAATGGAATTAATTAAAAAAACTCAACACTAAATTAATTAAAATGAAACAATAAACTCTTTAACTAAAATTTATACAAAATAAACATTATTATTTTTTAATTATTATTATTGTTCATTCTTTGAGTTTCTTAAAACCATCATTCTCTATGTGAAGTTGCCTTTTTTTTGAGAATTTATTTCTCAAAAAAGAAATTTTTAAAAAAATTATGGGGCATGGAATACCCCATTTCCCATTATTAAATTTTTGCGAAAATAGGTTACGTCATCTTTGGGGCATGTAATATGCTGCAAATTAACTTAAAGAAGTTTTTTAATATCTGTTGTAATTTCAGAGATATTCCTAAAATTGAAAAATCGCGCACTTTGGAGTGGGGTGTACCCCTAAATCGGGCGTTTCCACAGAAAAAAATTGTGTTGTGCTTCTACTATGTTACTCTTTGAGCCTGTAAAGTTTCATGGAAATCGGAATTTGGCACCTGCCGGTGTTCCCGTGCAAGTAGGACAATATGAATGTTTAGACGTTTGTATAAACTTCAGTAGTAATCTAACGCAGTATGGTACAACAACTCCAAAGTTTTCAGATTAATTAAATGCGTAGGTTTACATTTAACTAGTATTGCTTAAGAGAGTGTATTTTTCAGCAATATATTAACGTCTATACTTTAGGTAAACAAAGAATTTATTCGAGCATTACGCGAGCTTACAGCCCGTTAGCTTTCCCCGAAACCAGTAAACCTGCTCACTAGGCACCGCTGATTGAGACGTGTTAAGTTTCCACCCTAACTTGGCAGTAGTTTGCCGAGGGTTTCTCTAGCACCAAATTTATGAAATCTCGACAGCGATTCATTGGACTTCCCCTTCGATTCCCAAGTCGTTTGCGACGCTCAAAGTGTAATTCCCTAATTATAACTTTGATTAATACGAACACCATCCGAACACTAATAACTCCTTCGAACCCGTACCAGTGTTTCTCGGTTCTGTAAACGTCTGTAAGCCCCTTTCGTACAATTTCAGACCGATATACGTTCCATGTGTTATGGCGCGAGACTTGTCAGCGACACGAACTTATTCTTTCTGATGGAAAGGGAGGGAATAAATTGAGATATTCAATGTAGTACGTAGTATGTCGTTCGTATCTGCGACGTATAGGCCTGAAACGAAAACAATTTGCCCTCGCCGGAACGAAACAGAATCCGGCACATTCGTTCTTGTATTATATTTTCTCTCGTGGGAATTTTGTATTAGGTCTAGGGCGTCAGATATTTTCGGCGTTCTCCTTTCTCCGGCTTTGAAAAAGGTACAAATTCGTTCGCATGCACGGCCCCGTTTTTTTATGTTAGGGTCGATTGTGCGATATGAATAACGGTTTTGCAAAAGTAGGTATTTCTTGGTGGAGTATCCCTTTGTATACAGTGTCGGCGCTTGAAAATTTGCAAAACCGAATTTCTATGCTTATTCCCAATTGATTTAATTTCTCTAAAGCGAAAAATTTATAGGAAAATGGAGAAGTTATAGCCGCATTCACGGCCAGTAAAATAAGGAATCTATACTGCAAAAAAAAATAGTGAAATTATAGTAAAATTTGCCATAGGTTTCATCGTGATCGACAAATCTACGTGTTTAAATTTTGGGCGCCACGGTATTCGAACAATTCCCCGTGAAGTTCGCGACAAATGTTGCAAAATACCGAAGTAAAAAAATATAATGATTAGAAATCCCTGGCTAACAAAATACGAGTAAAAACCCAACGCAATGAGAAAGTTTGCACAAATTCTTATCAGCTTTAACTAACAGCTTCTTGCGGGTTTCGCCGTGTGTCAAAAGTTTCGCTCGACGTTTCGCTGTTCATACTGACAGCTTCTTCAGGATAACTGAACTGATTCCCCATGGTCCGACATTCTTCTTATATACGCCCCTGGTGCATCCAACCGTGTAGTTTCCGCTCTATTGACCGTGACGGTTCGTAGTAGGCTCTTCCACGTGTTGCTAAGGTGGTACCCTTCTTCTCTGTTAACCATTTTATTCTTCTCTATTTCTATGGCTTCCCTGATGAGTCTTTTCCCGTAGTTCTTGGTGGTAGTTATTACTTTTACATTCTTGAAATCCATTTGTGTCCGGTGTCGTGCATGTGTTCTGCCACCGCTGATTGCTCGGTCCTTCTTAATCTTGCGTCCCTCTCGTGTTCTTTTATTCTTATGTCGATGGCTCTTCCTGTTTGTCCGACGTAGCACTGTCCGCATTGGCATGTTATCTTGTGGATACCTTCTGTGCGCCCCTTGGGTATCTTATCCTTTGCGGTCGGTAGATACTGCTGGATCGACGTTGCAGTCCCGAAGCGTACTTGTACGTTACGTTTCTTCAAAATTCGGCATACTTTTTCGATGACTCCTGCTATGTAAGGTAAACACGCCATCCCTCTTCGTGGTTCTGTAGTTGTCCCCACTGTCGTCTTCTTCTTAGTGGCTCTCCTTATGTCGATGTCAGTGTAACCATTCTTCTTTAGTGCTTTCTCCAAATGTATCTTTTCACTGGTAGGATGTTGTTCGTCACTGATGGTTTCGGCTCTGGATAGCAATGTTTGTATTAATGTCTTCTTCTGCATCGGATGATGGTGAGATCTTGCATGCAGATATCTATCGGTGTGCGTCTTCTTTCTAAATACTGCGTGCTGTAGCATTCCCTCTTTTGTTTCTTAACCATAACATCCAGGAAAGGGAGATTTCCATTTTGTTCTTTCTCCATGGTGAACTTGATGGCTGGGTGCTGTGAGTTTATGTGTTCCAAGAACTGTTGTAGTTTTTCTTCTCCGTGTTGCCATATTACAAAAGTATCGTCGACATATCGCAGCCAACACTTGGGTTTTATATCGCTGGAACTTAGGGCTTCTTCTTCAAATGCTTCCATAAACAAAGTTGCTATTACTGGTGATAAAGGGCTTCCCATTGCTGTTCCGTTCTTCTGCTCGTAGTATTTTCCTTCATACAAAAAGTATGTCGTGGATAAGCACAGTTTCACTAATTCAATGATGTCTTCTTGTAGTTCAAGTTCTGGAAGTAAGGCCAGTGCGTCCTCCGTGGGTATGTTAGTGAATAGCGATATAATGTCGAAACTTACTAAAATGTCTGTAGGTTCAGTCTTTAGCGTAGACAGAATATCCACGAAATGTTTCGAATTCTTCACATACGTTGCAGTTTGTTCGGTATATGGCTTTAGTAAGTTAGCTAAATATTTCGACAAATCGTAGGTCGGTGATCCAATGTTTTGACACACGGCGAAACCCGCAACAAGCTGTTAGTTATAGTTATACCGGCTGTGAAAGCCTACGCAGTGTTCTTATCAGCTTCTTTATATGCTTCCATAGGGCGTACAGATGCTGGAGGTAAATATATATTTTTATACAAATAATTATGATCATAATGAATGACAGACAATAATTCAATTGAGACAAATAAATATACAACAAATATATTATTTTGTGAACAAAGAACGTAAATCTTATACACTAATTAGCCTGATGACTTAATAAAGAAAGCGATAAATTAAACTACCAAGGCTTATTTGTAAGAACTACGATGGCCATTGTTATAACTTTAACATCCGTTACTTAACAATTTATATTCGCTATTTGTCAAAGAATAACTAATTTATCTCTTATGATTTTTGAGTTCATTTATTTTTATACTATAAAATTGATTTTAAATACCTTATATTTTTACCAGGACTCTGATATTTTGATACAGCCGTTGCCTCAAACTTCTTGTTTAAAATTTAAACATTACACGTTTTATTCAATTGTTTCAAGGTATAGTATGCTTTAGCTAACGTTTTCGCCAAGTATTCAATGTGATGTGTCCATTTCAGATTTTCATGTACACAATTCCTAAAAATTAATTTGAGTGAGTATCTCAGTTAACCTGATTAATATACATTTCGTGAATTAATTTTAATTTTACATACGAAACTATATACATGGGAACATATTTAAATAGTTTACTAAAGTGGAAATTCTCGTCATACCGCTATTCATTATTAATTGATTTATTTGGGTATTACGCTCTTTTTGCCTTAACATCTGTCATTACTTCTTGCAATTGTTAACAACTCGAGCGTAGCAAATCAGTTGTAAATATTATACCTATTTATTCCTTTTTTTTTAAGGGCGGAGCAACGGTGAATGTTTGAATATTTTTTTTCTTGTTTCATTTGGTCTGAAAATCGGAATTAACAATTTCCCCAAGCAATTCACCCGAAGTAGTACACTGGTATAGTGAGGACTTATGCATCCGGTAGAATGCCTATTCATATCAAATTATTACATTAGGAGTAACTTGATGAATTCAAAAAACTAAATCATTGAATCAACTACATTTGAAACTGTAATGAAGGCTTACTTATTTGCAACTACAATTTGCATTCGTAATAATTCTACTGATTAATACATTGATACTAACACTGAACGAAAAATATATACAAATATAATCAAAAAGTACATTAATTCAATAATTATTTTATCAAAATTCGTCCAACGAACACTTTTATCAATACAAAGTATATGCGTTTATGATATTAATAAATATATAGGTTCATCTATACAATAAAGAAAATTGTTGATATAATGAATTTATCATTCACTTGATTATGAATATAATAAACATAAATTATTGTTTTAAAAATCGGTATACATTAAAGTGATTAAAGAAGTTCTTCATACAATAAAGTAAGTTCATATTATGTATAAACTGGATTATCATATTGCTAATCGTGGTACATTGTATGAATTAACTTCTTTATTGCTTCTACGAAATTTATACATTCCGTTAATTAATAATAGTTGTAGAAACTATGAATTATATATTATACCTATTTATTACTAAAGTTTGCCAAATAATATAAACAGATTTCGAAAATATGCAATTAGTGTAAGAAATACAAGTCTTTTACATTAACAACGCATTTTCGAAATCCGGTTCTACCATTTGGCAAACTTTAGTAATAATTAATTTAAAATAATACAACCAACTTAAAAAAGGTGCCGCTACAGTGCAATAAATAAATTTACTTACCAATACTATTTATTGATAAATTTTAATATTAGCGTACATTATTTATTTACAAATCAAATTATTATTTTCATTCTGTCAGCATTTCTTATGTGGTTTAGTCTTTAGTTCGTACAAGCTTGCCACAAGCTATCCAATTCGCTGGGTAATAAATTATCAAATCTTAACGAACGTATTATAGCTTCTGTCCCGTCTTCAAAATCTGAAACACCAAATTGGTAATAAGTAATATTTGAGGAAATAGTACAATACATTTGTTACGATCTCCAAATTATTTTGCATATCCGTAAATTTATTACTTATAAATTTTCCCTTTTTTACCATCCGATAAAATTCCTAAAATATGTTAAGAGTTTTATATTAAGGTACTTAGTTGTAGCTATACAGGATGTATAAAAAAAAAGGTAAATTTTGCGTGGGTATTAACTACACGACATATAAAGCACAAACCCACCGAAACCGGATTTCATCATTAAAGAATAAAAATAAGTAAAATTTAGAGCCAAAAATTCTTTAGTCCGGGCCTGACGCAAGGAACGTCTGTTAAGCACCCACTAAAACGTGGTATATGTATAAATACATTGCACTTATTTATATTATTCTAATGGTATGCCGTAAGTTCATTTAACATCATTCTGAATAAATAAAGGCCCTTGTAAAAATAGCAAAACTGAGCATTTTAAAGTTCTTCTTTTTATAAAATAAACATTCCTTTTTTGTTAAGAGCATTCTACGTAAGTCTACAAAGTAGTATTTTTAATATCCTGATAAGACGTTCGAGTTTCACCGGATATGCGACTTCAGTAGTTAGAAAAAACGTAAATATTTTTCTTTTGCTTTGTCGAATCGAGAGTTAGTTGTATAATAAACGGTACCACATGAATCTGAATTATTTCTTTTGGATTTATTTAATCATATATTGCAAAATGAATTGAATCGAATTACACAGAAATAAATGTAGATACAGAAAATTTGCAAACACGCCTTTTTACTATGATATCTCACGAAAATGAATCTATACATTCCCGCGCTTTTGTCGATGCATCAAGCTTCGATTGTCTTTATATGAAATCATGATGGTCCTGAAAAGGATCGTTTTTTCGAAACGGGAAGAATTTAAATAAAATGTTCGAAGTGGCTTGCACTCCAAGTGGCGATCCACACAAAATTGACAGCGGTAATAGCTGAATAATAGTGGTATGTTGGGGTATACTCGGGACAGCATTTAGGTTGGGCATAGGTGCGGCTCTAGCCCACGGCATTTATAAAATATTTTTTTTCTCGTTAATGCTTACAGATAGACCCCCTGTGCATTAAGACTTTTTGATTGTATATGATTACAGCTGCTACATATTACTATATTTACCCCTATATCTGGTACACCCTGTATATTAATCTTAAATTACCAACTTTTCCGTCAGCAATCTATTATCGTTGTCTATAAAATACTAAAACACTATATTTGTATTTAGGTTATGCACATGTTTGAAATGTCTGACTAATGTATCAATCTCGGCAAAATTAGTGTTACACATAAAACAAAGCATATTACACCTACTTTAACGTTCACACACATGCAAAATGTCAAATATTGGATATCCACTTGTTGTTCATTACATAAAGCTAGGTTAGGTAATTTGAATATCTAATAATAATAAGTTTTCAAGTGGGATTAAGAAATAAAAGAAAAGGGAGGGTACTAAATACCTTAATTTTGCCTGTAATAACACTAAGCACACTACTTTTGTGAATGCAAACAGATAAAATACGTTGCAGAAAAGATGCATTTATGTCTGGGTAAAAGGGAGTATATAGAATGTGAATCTGAAGTTCTGAAGAAACAATTTTAACAATTGCATACGCTATACCTGCAGTGAAAGCGTAAAACATGGTATGTGTTAGAGTGAAATGATTGGAAACAATCAATACCGTTATAAATTCACTTATTAATACAATTAACTGAGTATCAAAGTACATTATACCTCATAGAAATCATAAAATATTTAATTAAATTAATAAATAAATTAACAAACTACAAACTAGTTAATAATTTCTTTTTTTAGTAAGTAATAAACTTAATATTTTGTTAATACAATAAACTTACTTTTTCAATAACAAATTGTTCAATATAATAAAAAAACATTATCCATACAATATATCTTTTTCTTATTTTAATAAACCCAACTCAATAAACGATGTTTATTAATTTTGTTTTTTTTTCAGTGAATGTTTAACATGTACATTAATACATACCACATACAATGGCATCAGAAATTTGCTCTGTATGGTCGTTAGATTTGCCTTACATGCCGTTGTTGACAATATTTGTAACAGCAACCATAACGTATGTAAGATAGTCCCAAAAATAACGAAGCGATTGCATCAAGGTTCGTGCAGCGATCTTTCCAAGAGTAGCTTTTTGTCTTTATTAGTACCAGTCATAAATCAACCGTCTTTGAGCCCGCGCGGATTCGGCCTCGCTAACCGATTTATGGCCAGTTTCTTCCGGACGTAGGGATGAAGAAGTGTGCAGTTTTCTCGCTGCACTGGTGATGGAGAGCGGAGAAGTGCATCTGGCGTCTTTGGGAAAGTTCCAAGCGTGATAATCTTGATTGTCAAAAAACAATGAGGATTTAGTGCAAACAAAGAAAACAAAAATTCTGAATTCAAAACCCGAAAGAAATAAAGAGAACGGCTTATGTATGTGTTTTCAAATTGACTATGATTTTAAACGAATTTTAAGTGCAAGTTATGAAGGAAATTTAGAAAATTTTATTAAGTTTATCTTAATGAGATTTTTTCTTGAGAAAACACAAAACGGGTTTAAATGAAGCCTTTTGCAAAATATTCACAAATATTTAATTTACATTTGGGATAAATAACTTATCGTAAGTGAAAAATAAGCAAAAAAAAAAAAAAAGAGAAGTATCTAATAGAATAATATTTTTTTTTAAAGAAATACAACTTTTTCTACTCTGTTTATTAGCATTTTACAACCCTTACCAGCTTTGTTTCTTCCATTCTTTCGAATCAATTTATAATCGTTATTTTATTCCAAATCTTTATTACCTTTATTGACTTGTATACATATTAAAGAGTATCTGAATTAGTTACTTTAGTTTAGCCAAACGTTAAACTGTTGTTTTCCATGAATTATTTGGTTTTGACCTGCAGCTGTATAAATTTTCTGATCCATTAAACCTTTGATTCCAAATAAGGCTGGGTCTAGGATGATAGCAAGATAGCTGAAAGTGAAATCACTTTCTCTGACAGCTTTATTTCATTCCGGAGTTTTAACGGTGCAATACTATCCAACTTCTCCCTTCTCATGAATGTTATTGTGGTTGTGATACTATTCTTTGGTTCATGTTTGTACAACTTCTGCACTTTGTCCCACACTACCCTGTTGAAGTTATCCCTGGTCAGATCATCGGGATACCCGTCATTATCCGAGCGGTTTTAATAGGTCGTTTACCACCAAGTTCCACAACAGAGGGGGCAAAATCCTTCCCTACAGACATCCTCTTTCGACAACAGCTTCAAACTAATCTCCTTTCAAGCAAGTAGTCTATATTATCCAAAGCGGATAGCGCGATAATATGTATGGGTTATTTTCGGCTAAGATAGTTAAAAAAGAGTTTAGGATAAACTCTGCAGCTACCTACTGGTAGATGGACTAGAAAATTTGTCGGGAACGTTGCACGTTTTAGGGAAATGATAGTTAGTTTGTTGTATCAGGCGGTAGAGTTAATAACGGGTCACGGTAATTCCAAATCATATTTATACGGAGGGTTAAGGATTCGCATTATGAATATAGTGGAGTAAATGGTATGGGAAGCATGTTTTATTTTGATGCTCACTCAGAGTGGTGGTTCAGTACGGAAATAGGGCATTAGGGAGAAGGAGTTAAATTGGTCGCGACGCCAAACCGATATTAGGGATAACGAGTCGGTTGAATGATGGGAATCTTTTAGCAATGCTGCTATGGTTTCACATGGATAATGGCGTGACATTTAGATAATTAATAGGGCGGTACATGTTTATGATTAAAAATTATTTATAAATTGCTGATTATATACAAGGTATTCCACGTAAGTGGTACATTAAAAGTTTATGATGTTCTACTATTTACTTGTATTTGAGATTTTGGTACCATAAATGTAAAATACTTTTACCAAAATATCACTTCCGGTTGACCGGAAATGGACGTCAACTTTGTTATTTTAAATAGAATGATCTAATTTTTTGTTCATTTCTGGATTCTACGACCATAAATACGTCAGTTTTCATTAGCTATTCTATAGCCACATGTTGCCGTTTTTGGCTATTTAAGATTTTCTTTTTTTTAGCAATAATCATTGCCTCATTCAGAAATTAATATCTCAGTTAATACTGCAAGTAAAGACTTTAAATTTGCTATGTTATGAATGTAGATATAACTCTAAGAAATGGTACGCAGACTTCGCATTCTAACATACAGGGTATTCAAAACTGAGAAACGAAGTGCCATATTTTCGAATGCAGAAAACTCAATTTTCTTAAATGGAACACCCTGTATTTTAATTCGAAATTGGAAAGTAAATATCATCCCCTATCATTTTGTATCAGCACTCCCTATACCTATCTTTAGTAGATTTTGAGATATGAGCAACTCTTTGTTGAACAATCTAAATAGCTTTAGGTTTAAATGTTCGCAGATGGCTCTGAATGGGATTAATGTCAAATTCGTTGTCTAACCCTAAGTATGTGTGTGTATGTCATAGTAATTACACTTTTGTACAACGCAATATGAATAGAAACAACTGTTCGAACAGCAACATTTTGAATTCTACATTCATGGAGAATGTAATAAGTATTAAATAGAACATGTCATGTATTTAATGACAGATATCCACACCTTCCATCTATTACAAAGAAGAAATTTCGAAAAATTGAGAACAACTTTTTACACTCGGGAACCGTGAAAATAAAAAGAAATGTACAAAAGGTTGTTACTGATACGAAGATAATCAGGTTAACATCTTGGCCTACTTTAATGCATATCCAAATAGTTAGGTATCTGCTTCGTCTGACTTACGTAAAGCTAAATAATTTAATATCCCTTTTTAGTACGTTATTTTACGCCTCTAGATTTTTATTTATGGGGCTACTTAAAAATCATCGGTGTATGCCACCCTGTGCGATCTTGAGAGGAACTTTTACATAAGGTTACGACACATATCAGAAGAATTTCCCCTAATCAAATTAATAGAGCTACAAGAGAATTAAAAGCGGGAATTTTAAAATGCTTAGAAAATAATGGGGGTCATAACAAATTATGGAAATCTAGGAGTGTGTTTTCAAAATTTTAGTTTATTTTATCTT
Source organism: Protaetia brevitarsis (assembly GCA_004143645.1). Taxonomy (NCBI): domain Eukaryota; kingdom Metazoa; phylum Arthropoda; class Insecta; order Coleoptera; family Scarabaeidae; genus Protaetia; species Protaetia brevitarsis. The sequence goes on from RXPK01000114.1 coordinate 4,450,466, forward strand.
TTTGTTTACGCAGTCCCGAGTGTGAAAAATTGTTCTCAATTTTTCGAAATTTCTTCTTTGTAATAGGTGGAAGGTGTGGATATCTGTCATTAAATACATGACGTGTTCTATTTAATACTTTATTACATTCTCCACGAATGTAGAATAAATTCAAAATGTGGTTGTTAGAATAGTCATTTTTATTCATATTGCGTTGTTCGAAAGTGTAATTATGATGACATACACACACATACTTATGGTTAGACAACGACTTTGACATTAATCCCATTCAGAGCCACCTGCGAACATTTAAACCCAGAGCTACTTAGATAGAACAAAGAGTTGCTCATATCTCAAAATCTATTAAAGATAGGTATAAGGAGTGCTGCATTCTATTTAAAATAACAAAGTTGACGTCCATTTCCGGTCAACCGGAAGTGATATTTTGGTTAAAGTATTTTACATTTATAGTTTTAATCGAACAGATAATGGTACCAAAATCTCAAATATAAGTAAATAGTGGAACAACATAAACTTTTAATGAACCACCTACGTGGAATACCCTGTATACTGTAGTGTTTTTTTTTTTTTTTTTTTTTTTTTTGCGTGGAAAATCCTTTATGGACGCTGTGTGCTCTATGCTCTATGCACACAACAGTGTGGGACTCCCGGCTTCACGCTCCTGGTTTACCCACTAAAAACCACCCAAGGACTCCTAGCGCATCCCACGGAACCATCCTGTTAGATATTTACTTCGTAGATCGCCGAGTATTTCACCGTTTAACCTCTCTCAACTCTGTCTGCTTTGCATTTTCCTCTCATCCTTCTCTTTCTTCCATTATGTCCTGATCATCTTTGCAAAGCGTCCAGTGTCTTTGGATCCTACCATCACAGCTATTAGATTCTGTGGAGTTACATCCTTTCCGACTTTATTGTTAGCCAACTGCCTTGCCGATATCCATTGTGGACAGTTAGAATATTGTATGCTGTACAGTATCTAATTCGCCACAATATACGCACTCTGGCCCAGCTGCTTTGCCTATCCATTACAAAGAATCGGAATACCCCGTGTCCTGTCAGAGCTTGCGTGAGGTAATAATCTAAGCTTTTGTGTTTACACTCAATCCAGGTTGTAAATTCGGTATCAACTCTTTGGTCCAGTTACCGCTGGTTGTGTTTCCTGCCATCTTTTCTGCCACATATTTAAAGTTCTTTCCTTGCGTTTTTAGCGGATATCTCTCTTTTTTTCATTCTATAGCTCCTTTCCTCTACTAGCAAATCAATTGGCGGAATCCCTGTAATAGCTTGGAGGGCTATGGCATATCAATCAATAACTGATTTCTTTTAACTTTCAAAGCGCTTGCCCACACCGGTGCTCCGTATAGCAATATAGAATGGACTACTGCCACTAATACGGCTCTCTTGGAGCTTATGGTCCTCCTATATTCGGCATCAGCCTGGTAAGTGTGGCTATCTTGTTGTCCGCCTTCTCTGCTACTTTTATTATATGTTGTCCAAAGCTGGTGTCGTATCGAAGAAAATTCCCAGGTACTTTATACTGGTTTTTGGCGTATTTTTACATTGTCTAACTTGAAGCTCAGGCTTCTCGTTTCCTCTTTGGTTATAATCAATGCCTCGGTCTTCTCTGGTGCTAATTTTAACTCGTTTACTTGCATCCATACTTTTTACGTTTTAGGTTTTCGTTTGTGATCCTCATTAGGTCTGCCTTACTGTCTGCTGTCACTACCAATGCCAGATCGTCCGCGAACGCTATGCTTTTTGCTCGCCCTCCAGTGCGAGTTCCAACACATCATTGTACAGCACATTCCAGAGTGTGGTCCCAAAACCGACCCCTGCGGCACTCCGGCTTCAATTTCATTGTATCTCTCTTCGTTACTCGGATACACCTACCTTTCAAATAGTCGTCGACGATGTTAATCAAATACGCAGATATCTTTCTTTTCCGTAACTTTTCCAAGATGAGGTTCCAATTGGCTGTGTTGAACGCGTTTTGGACGTCCAATGTTATTAAAGCGTTCCACTTCTTACCATTCTTTTCACTTACATTTTTGATTACCTCGAGTGCTTGTATTGTAGATCGCCCTTTTCTGAATCCATATTGATTCTTCGCCAATCCTCCCTTTCTTTCAATCTCTTCCTCAAGCCTTTGTCGTATCAATGATTCATATAGTTTGCTCAGGGTATTTAAGAGGCAAATTGGTCTATGGGAATTTGGTTGTTTTAATTCACTTCCTTTCGGTATCAATATAACCTTGGCTACTTTCCAATCATTTGGGAAAGTTTGGGTTTTTAGGAACTGATTTAACACCTCCAATAGCCATCCACTATGTGCCTTCTCCGTTTCTTTAACAGCTTCTGTGGGATGCCATCTAATCCTGGAGCTTTTCCTGTTTTCATGTTGCCTAGAGCTACTTTAAGTTCTATTGGAGTGAATGCCGGAACCTCTCTCGTTTTAGTTCTATAATTTCACGACTACTGTTTTGGCGTGGAAGAGTTTTTCCACTATTTCTTTTTGTCTTTATCCGGTAAGTCATAAGGTGCAAAGTTCTTTAGTCCTTAACTGCGATCTTATATCCCTCTCCCCAAATATTTCGATTTAAGTCATTACATAAGTTGTTCCAATGTTCCCTTTCGATAGTCTAATTAACTTCCTCAGTTCTTTCTTCTTCGCTTTATATGTCTCGTTTGCTCGCAGTTTCTCATCTTCTCGGGCATTTGCTTTAGCAATTCTGGTGTACCGTCTTCTGACTTCCTTACACTCTTTCCTCTTATCGTTTATACTCGTATTCCACCAATAGGGTACCGTCTTATTTCCTACTGGACTTTTGATAGTGCTGTTTCTGTATGCTTCCCTTATGATATCTGTGCATATTCTGTGCGAACTCCTTTCTTCCCTTCTAAATTAAAGAGTCTAATTGTCACGCTAGCATTATATGCATTCCAGTCGGTAATGGATTTTTGTTTTCAATAGTTTCTTTGGTACTGCATCGACTTTTAACTCATAGTATATGTAACGTGATCCGACAAGCTTTCCTCCTCCATCACTTTCCAATTTATAATACGCTTTGAGATTTTGGTGTAGACAACGTTACATCAATAAATGACTTGTCGTTCCTCTTACAAAGGTTGACACTTTTCCTTTGTTATGAACCACCAAGTCTAATGCTGCAATCCACTCTGCCCAGTGTTCACCCCTTTATCACTACCTGGAGATTTCCATAAGTACGATTTGGCATTTATATCGCCGGCAATAATAACTTCTTTATTTTCGGATTTAACAAACGAAGCAATTTCATCCACCTTCTCTATATATTCCACAAAATCTATGTTAGGTGATATATAACAGCCCCAGAGTTTCCACTTTCCAAAATTAATACTAACATACCCCTTCCCTACCTTTATGTCTGCTACCGAAATTTTTTTGTTCATAAGCAGTACAGCCACATCCTCTCTTTCATCCTTTATCCAATCCTTTCTTTAATAAGTTTTATTTGGCTCACTTACTAGGATCATATCAACATCTCTTTGCTTGGCCATAGCGTAGGCTAGGTCATGCGCCGCCCTTCCCCTCCCTAGATTGGTCTGCAATATCTTAAAGCCATGTACGTTGGTACTGCGTTTCCGTGTCTTTCCTTCTATAGGCTGCATTTTCTGTTTTCTAACTACTTCGACCATCTTCTTGAATTGCGGACACTTAATCTGGTCCGCTCTATGCCCGTCTACGTTACATGTTGTGCAACGGATTCTGTTAGTGCATTCTATGCCCTTATGGCCGGACTCTCCACATTTAATACAGTCTCCACTGCGATCGGCCTCTGATTTGCACTCCCCCGTCTTGTGCCCATATTGCAGGCACCTAAAGCACCTTACAAGATCTATTCTTTCTCTGATGCTACATTCTGTCCATCCTATCCTTATGTTTCTACGTTTAATTAATGGCAATACGTGCTCTTTCGGAGCCTCGGCTATCACGGTTTGTTCCCCAAATTTCCCAGTTCTAATTGCTCTAATTACTATATCGGTCTCGTTTACTTTTATTTCCTTTGCCAATGCTTGTTTAATTTCTTCTTCCTTGGTCGTTGGATCTATTCCTATTATAAATATTGTTGTCATTCCCAGTTTCCTGGTGGCCACTTGAACATCGCCTACTTTACTTTTAATTTCATTTTGTAAGGATTTTGCCATTTCGTGTCCTCCTTCTACTGTCAGACGTAGGTCTCCTTTCTCTGTTTTCTGGAGTTTTTTAACTTTAACTCCTATATGGTCAATATTTACCTCCTCTTTCAACTTTTTAACTATATCTACAAAGGATTTACCTTGCGTTTTAACTGTTACAATACTTTCTTCCTTTTTTCTACGCTTCTGTGGATCCGATCTTGGTGCCTGCGCTAATAACTTTATCTTGATATTCTGTTTCGTGAAAACACATTCACAAATTTTCCTAACATACGAGAATTTTAAACCTTCGCTTATCACAGGTGATGTTATCCGTAGGGTGCATCAGGATGTTTTCTTTAAGCTGTAATATTTTATCATATACAGTTTCCATGTCGTTTACTCCCTCAGCATCTATGTCCAGCGGTAACAAATGTATAGCACTACTTTTCTCCTCGTACACATTTGTGCTAGTCCTCGTATTTAATGTTTGTATGAGAAAATCTACCTGCCCCTCATTTTTCTCTATCAGTTCAGTCAAACCAGCATATTTTAACTTCAGATTTTCTAATAATTTATTCCCTCTTTTTTGGGGTCCACTAGGATGCATGTCCCCCTTGTGCTCGATTTTAACTGATTGGTTAGCGCCTTCAGTCTCTGTGATATTATAAGTTTCCAAGGGCCACTTTTCGTCTAGGATCTCCGTCAGTTTATTATAGGTGACGTCCCCCTCCAATACCCCTCTGATTTTATTTATTATTATCAGCTTTCTTTCCTCCATTTCGTTTTTGATATCTGCCGGGTTTACTTGTATAGACACTGATCGCATTTCCTTACTTTCCGCTTTCTGCTTGTAGCTCCCCTCCCCCTCGTCTAATACTTTCCACCCTCTGCAAACATCGTTGGTTTGGCGTTTCAGTTTTCTGACACTATTTTTAATCTCTGTCTTTGTCTTTGTACTTGCATCAGTAATTTCCACTAGTTCGTTCACTGTTTTAACTAGTCTATCAAATTGTTTCCTAAGCTCTTGTAGTTGGTCTAATTCATCTTCTTCCCTCAACCGTTTTACTGATTTGCTTCTTGCTTCCTCCATAGTGTCTTTCGGAAATGTATTTGCTCTTGATCTGGGCGTCGTTTCTGGTACGTTGCTCTGCGCTATTCCTTCCATCTTCCCATACACGACCACTTTTCTTTGTTCCAGATTTTCTGTCTCCCGTAACTGCTGGTCTTCCACGAAGAAGTTGGTTTCTCTTACGTCAACCATACTTGTTGCTGTGTCTCTAGTGACCGCTTCCACACTTCCACTTAATGGTGGTGTTCTGATGATGCTGTCCCTCCTACGGAATGGATCAATGCCACTCTCACTCAGTTCCTCTCCCCCTGCACGTCTTTCCCCTTCTGTATTTAAATTATTTCCACTCATATTGTTCCCACGAGAAGCTAGGGACCAAAACAGTCGCCCGCAGCAGAGCCCTGCGTTCACTGCGAGAAGGCTATTACTCCGGAGGTCGCCCGGTACTCCGGTGTTCGTTACTAGCGGCTAAGCACCCCTTAGCCACGCAGTCCTCGGCGTAACTGACCACCTTGACTTGGGATGTGGTTTATCTGTGTCCACGGGCCGGCTGATCAAGGCAAGCCCCCTTTAGGCTAAGGTCGGAAGAGGGCGCCTTTTAGTGTTCCCCATTACAGCATAGCTGCCTTTACCGAGAAGGAAGGAGAAAGATCCCTAGCCCTCGCAACCTAATAGCGTCGGGATCTGAAAAGAGCAAGTATTGGCCAAGAGAGGCCGATAGTGGTAGAAACAGCGGAAGAAAGTACCTCACCCAAGAAGCAGAGTGAGGTGAATACAACAAGTTGAGTCGTCCTTAGCTTCACTGTCCCTCCCCGTCCCAGAAGGCTCGAAGAAGGACAGTGATTGAGCCCCACCACCCCGCGACAAGGTCCCACGACTCCTCGGTGGGGATACTGTAGTGTTTGGAAAAACCGATTTATTTAAAAAAACCGGATAGTCATCATTCGAATGATCATAAAAACCGAATGATCATTCAGATGGTCTTCCACTTAGATATTGCTATTTTTACTGACTTTAGGTACAAAACAAAGTTGTTTGTAATAAATAATAAAAGAAGGTCCTTACATTCACCAAAACTTCTACATACAGGCTTAGTAATGAAATATGTTGGGTAGGTCGGCCAATGAACCAATGAACACTCAGATCCCTGTTAGATCAAGCTTTCGTAGTTTGTATTACTACTTCATCAGGATGACATTGAAAGTATTACCCATATCAGATGAAACATTAAGAAATTATTTACTTCTCGACATACAAACTTACGTACGAGTTGGTCGGTTACACACCAAACATCAGAAAGGTAAAAATGGCAAAAGTATCATCAAAAAACACCAGGACGTCTATAACAATTAAAATCAAAAGCTAGAATTTAAATTTAAAATCTACGTCATCTTTCTTATTAAGAGCAGCGACATGGCCGCAGTGAATACCAACAGTCGACTCAGGATCAAAAAGGGCGGTCGGAAAAATGTAGGCAACCAACAGGTGGGCAAAGGGGGACGCGGGAGAATTAAAGGTAAAAATTATGAAAATTGATAACTATTTGTCAAATTCGATTAAATATGTGTAAATATTACTCAAATTTTCATCATCACTTCGGAAATTGACTGATTGAAGTGACTTGTTTATATAGGACATTTCCAAAAACAACCTCTTTCTGTAATGTTGTTCTGAACATAGTACCTTCGTATTGGGGATATCGAACACATCTCCAAAATTGTTACAATGACTAACTAACGTTGTTTTTTATTATTAGTAGATATGTGTCTAACATCATTACTATGTTGTTTAAGTCTAATTCGAAGGTATTGTGAGGTCTGACAAATGCAGACCGATTCACAGTCCGGACACGGGATGGAATAGACGACATTAAACAACCACTCTCCTGAGTCAGCTTCCTTATTCTTAGTAAAAAGTTTATTAGTGGATCTTAAAGTATATAAACTCAAATATCAAAATCCCTAAACATGCAAGAAATTTGTGTTCGAATCACAGGAATAAAAGGAAATCTTACATAATGCAAGGCTCTACCACCTCGACTCGACATCACCTGCTGATCATTGAATGATTCAATAGTGGAGTTGGAGTTCTCATTATATAATATGCGGTTAACCATTTTTTCCGAGTAGCTATTGTTGGTAAAAAGATCAAAAAGCAAATTCAAGTTTTTTCGATGAAACTCTGGATTCGAGAGTCGGAATATGCTATTACCAAGAGCAGTTAGAGTATTAACTTTACGAGAAAGGCGTTGATTTGAGTAAAAATCCAAATACCATCCCGAAAAGGTAAGCTTAGTATACCAATCCAATCCAATAGTATGGTGGTCATGTCTCAACACCAAAGTATCCAAAAAGGAATGGTATTATTATTCTCACGTTCAAGCGTAAATTGTATGAACGGGTTAAAACCATTAAATGTTGTAAGGATGGTATCAATGGCATCAAAAGAGACAGCAGTAATGATATCATCGACATATTTGTATATAAGAAGGGAAGATGAAACGAAAGCTGTCTAATACATTCATCCAACAGCTGATCCGTGACTATGTAAGCCACCATGGGACTGGATCTTTTTCCGAACTTCTAGATACATTTAAGACTACATGTTCCGGCGCACACAATCTTGATTCCATATCTGTGATAACTGTCTTGCAGTTAATTTTAATCTGTTGTTTTGTTTTTGTTTGTCTTTTGTTCTGCCGTGTGTTTGTTAAATGTCCATTTCCGAGTTTTTAATTTTCAGATTTCTTAACATGACGTTGACAAGACCTGAAGATAGCATTTGTGCAGCTAAACATGTAGTCTTAGATATATTTAAAAGTTTTGGTGAATGTAAGGACTTTTTTTTCCTTCTTTTATTATTTATTTTATAGGTACCACATTCATGGATTTTAACATGTAAAGTTGTTTGTGTCATTTTCTTCTACCTGCAATAGTGATTTTTATCCAAAGTCTATTAATTCCATGACAACATATTTGTGGATCTTATGGCTTTAAATGAAAGACAATTTTTAATTTAACAACGACGTTTCAACAATTTAATGTCTTTTTTAAGTTCTTATAAGTAGTGAAAACAATTAGCATAACGTAGTGCTGTGTACTGATTGAATTAAATGAAAATGCAAAACTGATTTAAAAATGAAAAGAAAAATTAAATAAGCTAGCTCAACGGATAAGATATTAAAGAACGCAAAAGAACTACTAAAATCAGAGTTACTCTCGCGAATTAAAACTTGAATCTAACCACGAAAAGTAAATTGTGAGTGAATGAAAGCAGACTTTTAATTACCCGAAAATTGAAAGTTTTAAAATAAAAATAAAAGAACAGATTTTTAACCCAATGACGTTAATTAACAATCAAATTTATTTTACAAAAAGGTTAAATTACAACTTGTGCAGAAAAAGACCGTGAATTGAAGGTTCTGGCATAAAATTAAAACTGCACTTGACTCTAAATTAAAACAGGACAATGCTATTTCCTATGCAAAGCAAAAGACTTGTTTGTTCAGAAAGATAATCCAAAATATTTCAATTTCAATCCACGTGGTTTCAAATAAAAATAAATTAAGCGTAGACAATTTCTAGAAATTTACAAAATTGTAAAACTAAAAGCAAGAACAAAGCTTCTACTCACCCAACCGAGGTGATTGAAAATTAAAAATGAAACAGCAAAATTGAACAACGGAAAAATTAACTCTTTAAAATATAAAGAGATAAAAAAAACTAAAATGTATTTTCCCAAACAAAAATAATAATTGATCTTACATCTAAAATGTGCACACTTAAATATATTAACAATTATTACGATAAGAATTCCTTGATTGGCTATATGATTACAGAAAAGTTAATGCGAAATTTACAATATGAAATAAATTACAAAATGGCAGCAAAGATTTAAAAATACGGCTACTCACGCCAATAGTCGAACAAGGAAGTCCTTAACAACACGCTACAATTGTTTTTCTTACAATAATCCCACTCGCAAAATCGTACAACGCAGTCGTATAAACAATACGCCAATATTCAATAGAATCCGCATTAAATCTACACACGCAAACAATAGACATTTTAACGAATGGAAATAATTAAAAGAAACTTAACACTTAATTAATTAAATCATACAATAAACTCTTTAACTAAAATTTATACAAAACAAAATCTAAATTTGTGAAAATTCTAATTAATTGAACAGCAGCTCGGAAGAATGTAAACAAATCAAAATATGCAACTCAAAATACACTCAGCAAATTTGGGTTGTCTATACCACAGCAGTAGATAACTTCCATCTACTATTATGTCAGAACATAATGTTGCCCAGTCAATTATGCAAAATGTTAAGAAGGTTGTATGAGATGATATCACAATTAATATTACAAATTAGAACAGAATAGAATTACAATATAACTACTAACTAAAAATTTCAAGCAATTAAAGTCTACTAATCAATTTAATAAATAATACAGTAAGAATGGATACTTGATTTCAAAAATGTTATAAAACCTTGGTAATATTAATTTTAAGTATAATATTATGAAGCCGGCAGTACGGCTTCGGCTGAGATGGAAGGGTGGATCATTGCCAATTCTGCAAGCCAAGCGACAATATGCAGTACCGGCGTACCGGTTGTTGGATGGGTGACCGTTCGGACAACACTTCTCGGCAACTCGGTGTGTTCCGGCAGCCTAAAGGCCTAAACCCACCGAGCACATTAGCACACTTTGCGTCGACGTACGTTGACATCTGTTGAAATACTTTGCATTCGCGTACGTCAATGCGATGCATTTGTCCACCAACCGAATGCGACGATTTTGTTAGTTCGACGTTAGTTTTCGGTAAAAATTGTTGTGTCAAGAGGAAGAGCAGCTTTAGCGGTATATCTCTTTACGGCGATTAAATAAAGGGCGTCACGGTGGGTGCATACCTATTAACCAGAAACGGGAAAAATATGGAGAATATCACAAATTATGTGAAGAATTAAAAGAATTCCGGATAGATATTTTCGCTATTTTCGCATGAGTTGAAGGCACATATTTGAAAATCTTCACTCATTTGATAGAAGGACAAAGATACGCTGTGAACGGTACCGAACTAACTCTTCTTTTCAATGTAACTGACTGCCCTGGAAATAGCTTGCTTATAAAATATGCAGATGTTTACTTAAAAAAAATAATCTGAAGTAATTACTTATAGGGTTGGGAAGTCTACAGGTATACCCCTAATTAAACGGTAGTGGCGTCAGAGATGCGGGCAAAATGGAAATTCCCTTTCGTGTGAATACAAAGAAAGTAAAATTGCAAGGATTTAACAATAGATAGATATCTTAATTCTCTATAAGTACAATAAAGTCTGAAGTAAAGTATGTACATGAACAAACAATAAAACAGATGAAGGAAGATACAATTCAAACAATATTAGGAATTCCATAAATGATGTTAATAACGTTTATAAATAATTAGTAAATGACATAATACTACAATTACGTAATTTACCTATATGCTGATTTCAACAAAGATATGAAAATCAAATTGCTGGCGCATAAGAACCAACGTATCTCAACTGATGCTTGAGCTACTTATATCCGTTGACGCAACGTACGCCAAGTAAGTCAATGAGCGCGCGTCCATATAACGCATTCTGTGGGCACCATACCATTACAAAGTACATACTTAAGTTGCTACACTTTGACGTACGTCGACGCGAAGTGCGCTAACGTGCTCGGTGGGTTTAGGCCTTAAGTCAAGGGCCTTCAAGGCCTGAAGTTCTGAATTATTATTATAATATTATGTTAACACAAGTTAAAGAGGTTTAAAAAAGGAATAAAAGAAAATAACATAATAGAGACATGTAACTTACACTTATAAACAGAAGTAAATGACACTTGAACATTAATACCTCTGTCCTTCTATAAAAAGAACACCTGTAGATTATAATAAAAGAAAATAACATAATAGAGACATGTAACTTACACTTATAAACAGAAGTAAATGACACTTGAACATTAATACATCTGTCCTATAAAAAGAACACCTGTAGATTATAATCACATTTCATTATACCCGCAGTGTAGGGTCATCTCCTGTCTGAATAATTACTAGATAATTTTAAACTAAAGGCCTTCCGATCTATTACAATTACTGTATTTAATGTTTTTTTTTTGTACGGTCTATAGGTTATTACTTTACTTTTCCACACTATTGATCCACACTGTATAAATTTAGAAATGAGATGTTGAAAACAAAAATAATGAATACAACTGTTTTGTGCAGAAGATTTTTTGTTTGAAAATAATGGAAAATTACGTTGGTTGCATTATTTTATCGAAAGTATGCTTACTTCAGCCGCGATTATACAGGAGAAGGAACATGTCTTGTACATTAATCTTCGACCTTCAAATACAACCCGCCAGAACCCTACATCACTGCTCTCCAGGTCTGGCTTATACAACGCCCAGCATACGATATTATTTACCGTAACAAATGACGTACCTCGAGACGATCTTCGTCAGTATATCGATGTTAGTGGCCCGGGTCGACCGCACCGCCGATGTAAACCGTTTCGGCGCGGCACCAGATGGCGCTACCCAAGTACTCTTCGTTATCGCCTTCCAACCCGACCACATAAATCAGGCGCAATATTGCATTAGCAATGAATACGGCGTCGCTTTTTATCAGTTTATCGCGTCATGAAAGTTATAATATCGTGTGTGGTCGGCGACGGTCGAGACCGGAATTTTAAAGCGTGCGCGAGATCAGTGTACATCGTATGTCGGTCGCCGCTTTAGAATGCGGGGCGAGACGGGAATATATCGTGGTTGGTTTTCTGGAACGAGCGACCGGCGATAAGTCAATTTTATGCGGTAAATACGCGGAGTAAGTTTACTTGGGTACGTGATGTACAGTGACGCGAATTTACGGATATTTGGACGAATATTATAGACGATGGAATATAAATCGGAATTTGCAACGAACGCGACATTCTAGCATTAAATCAGAATATAATGAAATACTATAATGAGGTGTCTAAATTGTTATGTTCAACATTTTTACTTGACCAATGTATATATCTTGATTTCCTTATTGGTTCTTTGGTCTTCTGGTCTGCTGTGTACTGAAGGTACAAAAGAAAATGCAAAATGAATTAATAAAAAAAGAAAATTAAGTTAGCTAGCTCAACGAATAAAAATTTAAAGGGCGCAAAAGAACAATTACCCTCGCAACTTAAAACTGAATCAGAATCAGAAATCTGACTTTCTTTAATTACTCCTAAAATTGAAAAGGTAAAATCAAAAATAAAAGAGCAGAAATTTTGAATGACGTTAATTCACAATCAATAATTTTATTATTGAAAAAAAAACAATTGTTAATTACAATTATGCAGAAAAAAAAACCTTGGACAAAAGGTCCTGGTCGAAATCAAAACTGCAATAGACTTTAAGTTACAAAAGGACAATGCTAAATCCTTTAACAAAGCAAAAAGGTAAAATAGTTCTGGAAGATAGTCCTTTTTATATCAATCAATCCACGTGGTTTCAAACATTAATACAACTAAATTAAACGTGGAGAATTCAAGGAATTTACATAAATGAAAACTGAAAGCAAGCACAAAGCTTCTTTTCTCCCAACCCGAGGTGATTAATAAATAATTACAAACCAGCAAAATTAAAAAAAAAAAACGAAAAATTAACTCTTTAAACTTAAATATATCTTCCCGAACAAAAATAATAACTGATCTTATACCAAAATTGTGTACACAAGACTATAATAACAATTATTATATAGCGAGTTCCTTGATGGATTAATAATTTCAAATAAACGAAACAAATATCTAAATCAAATGAAATTACAAAATGGCAGCAATGAAATACAATTTACATGTACTTACACCGGTATCTTTCAAGGAACTGCCTCACAGGGTTAAACAGTCGCATACATATAAAATTCTACAGCTGCGTGCGCTACGCCTAACGCACAGATCATCGAAGAAGAATATACAAGAAAGGACATGAGCTACATGAGCAATTACTAACAAATTAAAAAGTGAAATTAAATTAAACAAACTGAACATTTAAATAAATAAATTAAACAATTAACTCAATTACTAAATCTTATACAAAATAAAACAATTTGAAATTTCTCGCAACATTGACAAAGGCTTAAGGAACACTGAAATTACGAAAACTGGGGTGCCAGGCCACAGCAGTAGTAATAAAATATAAATGTGTAACGACGTTTTGCTTCATATTTTCGCTTTGGGCTTTTTGAAATTACATTATGTAGATAAAATTATAAATTGAAAAAAAGACTTTAAGACTTACATTAGTTTTATTGTTTTTCCTCGGTTTTTAGGTTTCTTTCAGAAAAATACAGAAATGTATAACGACGTTAAATTGTAAAAGGGTAATGTTATTTATGTTATTTTTTTTCTTTTGTTTAATGAATGACAAAATCCATAATTGTTTTGTTTACTATAAACTTTTAATATAGCTTTTTGTTTTATTTAATGATTGAGTTTCAATGTGGTATGTCATTTGAATATTTATTGTTAGTTAAATATGAAAACATCTTTAAATTCTGTAATTAAATAGATTTAAAAAACATTGTTGTATTCAATTATATTAGCTATAAAATTACGTTATACAGTTTTGTGAAGTATTGTATGCTCTTTATAGTAAACTGCGTTTTTATGTGTATAAATTTCATTATTTCTAGTACATTACGTGCTTTTAAATATTGTTCTTTGTTTAAAATTGTTATATTGTTAAAATATAATGTATGATTTTGAGTTATTTCATGTTTCTTAAGGCAGTAAGATTTTTGTTATATTTATGTCATTTTATTCTATTTTGTTTAGAAAATATTCTTTTTTTATTCTATTTTCTTTAGTCATTGGCGTGCGGCAAACAACTGCAGCCATATATCACTATTTATTTATGAAAAGCTAACTAACTATAATGCATCTTAAATCCCGTGCTTCACCTAAAGTTACTACACCATACTACGTATTTTAAGTACTATATGGATTCTATAACAATTGAAATATTCCTGTTCTAACTACATAATTTCCCAATTATTATTAATAATAATAACAAAAACCTAATAAATCTGTCAGTGCTCAATTACCAAGGTGTAAGGGAAAACCACAGAAAAAAAAAACATACTCCAGGGACAGGACCTGGGAAGCAGGCCCAGAACTTGTTACCGATAGCCAGCAAATTATTAATATTATCCTTCTGAATGTAGTAGAGGTAAGAGTTACTTTCCACGTCCCTTCAATTTCGATAGCTGTACCGTCTCCAGATAACTCATCGCCTTTTCGCGGAACATAAAACTCCTCTGTTAGTGGAATTATGGACCACCGCAATGAACTGAAAGCAAATAAAGCAACAGCAATACCTATTCTAACATTTCACAATAACTTGATCCTAATTACTCTAATCAATGGTAAATAATTAAAGATTTGCATTTTAAATATTTATGTATACACCCCGTACTAATGGAGACCATGAAAGAATATGAAATAATACGTATTACCCTACTACCTAAATATCATGCCGGAGCCTATCTGATTCTTTAGCAGCATTCCTTATCGGAAGACTTAGACCCGAGGGTTACCCTTCATCTCAAACCTACTCTACTGTCAGATCCTCCTTCTTAGTGTCTGGTAGGAATGATAGTACTCGCTGTTGCTTTGAAGCTCATCACTTCTGATCAGCTTCCAGTTCGTTTCTTGTGCTAGATAGACTCTCGTTGTGTTGAACGAGTGCCCTTCTGCACAGATTACTCCTTAGTAGTCGTCCATAAGGTGGAAGGATCAAACCTCGGCGCGCAGTCCTCCCTATCTATAATGTCTATCAAGGCCTCTCCAGTGGCTCCCACAGATTCCCCAGTAAATCCGGGTAATCCTTCGGGATTATGACTGCTTTGATCCCCTTAAGGGCAGCCTTGTAATTCGCGGCCTCGGGCGCATATTTCGTTCGCTTGGTCGCCTTTTTCCGAGGAGTTCCACGCTTAACAGGCCCTGTCGACTCAGGCGTGCTTTTTCGTTTCTCTTGTGGAAGGGGAAGCCTTATCTCCTTAATTTCTCATCTTCTTAAGTTTTTTCCTCTACATCCCCGAGGGAACTCTCCTTTCCTTGGGCGCGGGTCTTTCTTCACAGTGGTCTCAGTATCTCTTGATTCTTGTGCCAGTTCTGGATTCTCTTCAGACTCCAATGTTGTGGTGTTTCTGTTCGTTATTTCTCTAGATTCCATGATTAGTCCCACGAGTGCGGAAGAACTATTCCATCCATGCCTACAGAGCTCCCATTATAGACACAAAGCGTGTATACAAGGGGGTTCCGCCTGTCGCCCCCAAGTGGGTACCAATAATAATTGATCATCTATTCAGCCACGCATCCCTTCGACTTGCCCTTCTCTACCTTACGATTTAGGTTTTTATTGATTGTTTCCGCTCGGTCGTGGCGGTTAAGCTAAGACTTCTCACCCCATCCCCTATGAAGACATATCCGTCAACAGCAGAGGGAGTATGATTTAACAGCAACCGTTCACCAGTGGAACAGAAGCTGGCATCGTAAAACCCGTGCAAGCCCTAAGCCCGACACTACAGCTGGGCTGAGAGGTTGGTCCGCGGATCTGCTTTCACCTAGGCCATATTGCTGGTTTCATCGCTCAGGCGCAATCAGGCACTCTCCACCACATTGCGGGGTCTAGACCGCTCAGGTCTCTGGGTCATTGTGTCTGGTAGGCTTGTAACCGCTCATCCCAGGGCATCTGTTCAGGATAAAAAATCGAGACAGATGCGCTGGGTTTCCCTATTCGCAACCCGGGAACGCGCCTGATGGGTACCACCACTCGGGTAGCTATAAGTATGTAAACATTTTGGTACCCTGTTGACTGCCTGTCTATCAGATATAATTATAATCTCCTGTCAATATTGAACTGTACGCATCTTTCAATAACGTATATTTCCGCTTGGAAGATATTTGAGTACAAGCTTTCGAAGTGTTTGGTTCTAGGTCCATATATTCCGCTTCCAGTTCTCTCTGCTGTTTTGAAGCCATCAATGTATCCTTTTGATGGTATTTCTATTAAATTTCAACATGATGTTTTGATTTCACTTGCCCTTACATGCTAAGCTTTGTGGTGAATTCTTTTACAAAACTGTTTTTTTTTTGACATGTCATCCGGCATCATGTTCCAGGTTTGATCACCGTCAAGAGATTAAGACCTATGCGTAATCGTTCCCTCCTTAATCATTTTGAGTGCGGTTCTTTTTGCCATGCCCTTCACCACAAGGTGGAGAGGGGTAACTGCTGTTGGGCAGGTTCTCATAGCCCCAGTGATACATACTGATATGGATAAGCAACCCGCGTTACCGCTGAGTGTATTTTAAGTTGCTTAGTTTTGTTGTCATGATTACTCCGTTCGTTCGGTATTCAGTGTATCGAGAATTTTTCACAAATTTTATGTTTAGCTTGTATAAATCTAGTTTAAGAGTTTATTGTTTGATTTATTTAATTAAGTGTTAAGTTTTTTTAAATTAATTCCATTCAATTAGATGTCTATTGTTTGCATGTAGAGTTAATGCGTATTCTACTAGATTTTGTCGGTGAATTGTGCGTTTGCGTTGTACGTTTTTGAGAGAGGGGTTTCGTAAGAAAAACGATTGTAGAGTTTGGTCAGGCAGTTCCTTGTTCGACTATTAACGTGAGTAGACGTATTTTTGTAAATCGTTGTTGTCATTTTGTAATTCATTTGATTTGATTTCTGTTAAAAATATAGCCAATCAAGAAATTCTTTTCGTAATAGTTGTTAGTATATTGAAGTGTGCACATTATAGATATCAGATTAATTATTATTTTTGTTCGGGAAGATATTTTTTAGTTATTATCCTCTCATTTTTATTTTAAAGATTGTTAGATTTTGGAAAACCTTCCTGAACAAATCTTTTGCTTTGCGTAGGAAATTGCATTGTCCTTTTGTAATTTAGAATCAAGTGCAGTTTTTAATTTAGGCCAGAACCTTCTGTTCACGGTTTTTTTCTGCACAAAGTTGTAATTTAACTCATTTTGAAAAATAAATTTGATTGTTAATTAGCTTCTTTGAGATGAAAAAATTCTGTTCTTTTATTTTTATATTAAAACCTTTTCAATTTTTCGGGTAATTAACAAACTCAGATTTCATTCACTCACTCTTTACTTTTCGTGGTTAGATTCAAGTTTTAATACGCGAGGGTAACTCTGAGGTTAATTGTTCTTTTGTTCATTTTAAATTTTATCCGTTGAGTTAGCAAATTTTATTTTTCCTTGTCATTTTTAAAAATTTCAGTTTTGCATTTTTCATTAATTCAGTCAGTACACAGCAATACGCAAGCTAATCTTTGCACTTTCAAGAGGTTAATTCCCGCGGAGGCTAAATTAGTTCGCTTGCTCCAAGCTTCTGATGCGTAAGTGATGATCAGTCTCACTATTGGTCTATACATCCAAAGCAATATTTTTTAGTTGCATCCCCAATTTTTCCCTGCAAAGTTTCTGCACACCACAGGGCTTTTTTGGCCTTGTTGGTTACTTCAAGTTCGTGTTTGTTCCAGTGATGTTTATTGTCTAGGCTACTAGGTATTTAACATCCATTCTCCAATTTATGTTTTGCCCATCCATTTTTATGATTTTGAGGTTAAATTTCCATATCAGCTATAATATCGTTTTAAAAGTTTTTCTTCTTAATAATCTATCATTATGTTGTATTGAAGTTATTAGTAACGCTGTAAAAATTATGGCAACTATTGCTTTTAAGTTTGCTATTTATTAATCTTGAAAATTGCGCTCCTAATTTTGCAAACATTGCCTAAACGATTTTCTTCAACACAATACCTTCATTGTTGCATATTAAATTACCAACAACATTTTCATTGTCAAGTTATATCATAAGATCATAACTGCCATACGCGTCGGTTTATATTCTGTTTTTAGACACCGCTTTTGTGTATTTTTTCAGCTTAGATTATTTATGACCTCCTTCAAAACATGTTTAGTATTTTCTCCTGCAAACATACCTAGATCCGTTCAGCACTAAAATAATCAAGGCGCCGTTGACAACTGTGACGAGGATACGAACCACCTGCCCGATGGGCGATTCAACCATCCGTCAGTAGGTGAAATATTTAAGCACCACCTACTCCGAGGTAATTTATTACTCGGTATAAATTTCGACTAACCTTTACACGTCTCCCGCCGTAATATTCAGCTGAAATTTATACCACTGATCCGTACCTTTCCTCCCATCCCCTATTTCCTCCAACCCTTTCGTTTCCCAGGTCGATCACCGTGAGGCGCATTCATCTCCAAATCCAAAGTAAACTCGCACCCGTCATAATTAATTACCAGCTGAGTTTGTTCCACAAACACGCCGAGAATCATTTGTTCATCGGACGGTGGCTGCGCTGAATGCGCGGCGCCCCCTATCGGTAGGTATTGCTAATGAATCCAAATTTAGAGGACCGGAGCGCATCGTGAGGGAAGCTTTCGACGCCGTCGTGATTTTGTTTTCAGTCCTGGAAATATTAGTGTTGAATATTGAGTGGGCTTGAGTTCATGAAAACAAATGAAAATGAGTTATTCAATCCGTGAAAGTTTATAATTAATCTATCCGTGATATTACATTAATTCTTTATCTGAATATTGTATGATTAAATTGTTACCTTTAAGACCGTGATCCTCCTGTAATCTTTAATATTGACAATCATTATTATTATTAGTATCGATAAGTGTAAAATGTAGTAATTCATAGTTAGTCTTCTGGTCAGGTGAATGTAGTCCTCACAGATTTCCGCAAAGCGTTCGCGTAGGTTAACCATAACATCTTAATAAATAAACTCCAAAGCTGTGGATTCTATAGTGATTTGCTAAAGTGGATTGCTGTGGCAGGCATCCCGTTTTTCGCGAGTGTATTTTAAGTTGCATAGATTTTGTCTTGTTTACTTCGTTCAGCCATTAATCAATGTATCGAGAGAGTTTTCACAGAATTAAGTTTTAGTTTGTATAGATTAAGTTAAAGAGTTTATTATTTGATTTAATTTATTTATTGTTAAGTTTATTTTAATATCCTAGCAGACACCATCCCGATAAGCATTTAAAAAATTTGCTGCAAGTTTTCCGAAGTGCAAGAAGTGTGCTCTATAAGAAAACAGAAAGACAGAAACCGATTGCCGGAAATGAAGGGAATAGTATTTTAGTTATCGGATCTCTTGCTGAAAATTCGCATAGAAGTCAGCGAAAAATAAGTGAAACTACAGGGATAAACAGAGGGAGCATCAGAAGAATTACAAAGATGAACAAATTTTACCCATACCACATACAATTGCATCAAGAACTTTTGGAAGTATATTATGATCGGCGGCTTGAATTTTGTTTACGGGTTCTAGAAAAGTTAGGAGACGAAAATTTTCTCGATTATGTGTTATTTTCGAATGAGTTAACTTTTCATAACAACGGATTAGTTAACAGGCATAATTTTCATTATTACAGTGACGAGAATCCCAATTTCTTGAGAACCCTAAATCGTCAACATCGATGGTCTGTTAATGTGTGGGGCGGAATAGTTGGAAAAAACGTGACTTTTTTTATGGTTTCTTAAATGGTGCCATGTTTCTAGAATTTATAAAATATAACTTAGCAATTCTTTTGGAAAATATATCAATTAATATTCGACAAAGATTTTGGTTGTAATTAGACGATGTTCCTGCGCACTTAGCGTTCGGGATGAAGTAGATAGGCAGTATCCCAATAAATACTTAGGCCGCGGAGATCCACAGAATTGGCCACCAAGTTCTCCAGACCTAACGAGCCCAGATTTTTTTTTGTGGGAATACATTAAAAAAATATTGTTTATGACATACCACCAACCACGCCCGACAATATGAGAGAGCGAAGAAGAGGCGTTTCGATCTATAACAGCAAATGTTTTGAATGATGTTAAAGACCCATTTCAAGAAAGAGTACGCTTCTGGTTTGAAAACCACAGCCAACATTTTGAACACTTTCTAAAACATTAGCAGTTTTTAACATATCAGTTTATCCGTTTTAAATAAAGTGCATTTCTGAAGTTTACTTAGTTATGACTTTCAATTAGTACGTAGAAAAAGCCAGTTGAAGAGTTAGGCTGATGAATATCGTCTATCTATGTTAAGTAATAACGGCAGTTTTGTCCAAGCCTACTTAAAAAAAAACTAATGGCTAGGATTTAATATTTAAAAAAGAAAATTCTAAATTACTAAGAAACTATAACAGATAGGTATAGTCAGGATTAATCTTAAAGACCGTTAAAATTAGAATATAAATAAGATAATAAATACAGGGTGTCCCATTTAAAATAAGAAAGTTACTTGCCGTTAAAGATAGCGAAAATGAAAAATATGTTTTTGTTCACCTTGTATAATTTTTTTGCGTTACTTTTATTTTATTATCAACTCCAATGCTTTAGTTAAAAAATGAATACAGTTCAAAATATCTAGCTTAAATATGTATGACAAGCAGCATCTTAAATGTTGGTCTATATTTTGAAGAATAGTTATCTTGTAAACGAGTTGAGTTAGGTTTAAGAAACCTAATACCAACTTGCCTTTATTTACTACTATCAAAAAATTTGCCATAATATACAGGCTGTTCCATTTAATTTTTCTTTGGTTGTAATTTTTCCTTGTCACCCTGTATACTTCAAAATAATTTTTAAATATGGTCCTTCTGAACCCATATAACCCTTAACAAAAACAATTTAAAAATATGTTACCACTTTTCGTATATAAACCTTTCGCGAATGTGGTGGTCCACCCTGTATATATCTCCAATGTGCTCTACATTGTTGAGCTATAATTATGCATTCAGAGAATCAAGGATGTGTTCTTAGTAAACCCCACGTTACAATTCGATAAATCAAATAGTCTTTATCTAGTATCACACACTATATCGGAACGTGAAAAAGTGTACCCAGTCACCTTGATAGACCTTATGTTGAGACTAAGTAAAGATACAAATCCTTACGCATTTGTTCCTGTTCGCATTTCCCCGGATTGACCTTTTTTGTTTTAAAGATTTTATAGACGTATTCATGAGAGAGACACCTATTATTATTGCTGTTTGTGTAATTAAATTAATTAACCTCCAGTTAATACTGAACCATCTTTCTATCCCCAAATATATACAAATTGACGGCAATTATTCCTGATAATTAAGCAAAACCATCCCAAACTTAAGAAAGATGTCTTCAACAATTCTATCGGAACAGTAAACTTACTAAACTTTCTGATTCTCCTAAGTCAATTGGGTCGTAATTCGAGCACGGAAACCCGTCTCCTGCAACGCTTTCCTTTTCCCCAGTTTTTAATTCAAATTGCCTTCGTTATCGAACTGTGCGGAAGCTGCCGCCGTACTGGCTGATATTCGAAAGACAATAATAATTGCGTACCGCGGCTGCGGCTACACTATAAAAAGAAGTCTGGTAAAGGGATTTGTAAAATCCGTGGTAGTATAATATTGCAGTGTATTTAAGTTTTTGAAATTGTTATTCGGATATTTATAAACTAATAATGTTACTCTACTTGGTTAAGAATAAGCTTTTAAGTGACAAAAACACTTAAACATTATATAACATAGATAGAGTATTTCCAAAGTGTTCTGAAATATGGCTCTGTATTATTTTCTAAGAAAGAGTTCTCGATACAGAGCATTAATTTGTTGATTACACGATTTTTGATTTACTGGTCATAATTAGTATCAAATCACCTGTGTAATTTTTTTTGGTCGTTATTGATTCGGATCTATGGCAATAATATAGTACACTTAAACCAGTCTATACTCAATTTAACCTTTCGAGTTTTGTTGACTGTGTATGTTTAAGTTAAGCATGTATATGCTTAAGTTAGAAATCAAAAGAAATCAATACAAATGAAGCTGAATAGTTGCAGTAACAGTATTACCTGTTTAAAACTTATCGTATTTTTAAGCACATTTATTTAATCCAAACATATCAATCTTTCTAATGAAAAAGTTTATTTCTTTTATTAAGTGTACCTACAATTCTGTTTTAAGTATATCAGTAGGTTATTTGAAACAATTTTTTTTTCCTTTTTGACTTTAAATGCTTAACACGATTATGTAATAGAAATAAACTGATATTTCTCTGGATATTTCAATTTAAACCTCAGACAATATATAACTTGTCGAATTAAGCAAATCATATATTTACGTCAAATATCCGAGGGCAGTTGAGCACTAAGAATCGTTAATATTTCAAAGAAGTACATATGTGCAGCTAATGTGAAAATGATGATCATTTTCATTTATTTCATTTATTTCATTTAGTTAACGTGGGCACTTAAAGTCCGGGCACTTGAGCTAGGTGCTGATTGTACCATCCCTATTAAGCCTCTTATTTCCACTCGAGCAGTTTGGTGTTCTATATAAAGCCCAGTGGAAACTTGAAAACCTTCGAGGGCTCCAACAGATCTCTCCCGAAATATTCCTGCCTGAATACCTTCAATTCCTCACATATGCAAATTACATGTAAACTCGTTTTCTCCTTTTTTCAGGGGACAATGTCCAGTTACCAGCCCAGTAATGATTTTAGCTTCTTTCTTGCTGCTCCTGAGTAGGTTATCAGAGAATATGGCATCCCCATTCCCTATTAGCGCTTTGGTATGGTGTTGACCTTCAGTAGACCTCCATTTCTTTGTATTTTCTTTATCTAACTAGGTCCAGATCTCCCTTCTTGCGGATTCCTTAGTAATCCCACATACGGGCTCTGGACCCATGAAGTGTCTTTTAGAGCCCTGCTTGGCTAATTCGTCGGCTATTACATTACCCTTTATATCCTCATGACCCGGTACCCAAATCAGAGGTACCGTGTAGTCACGTACCAGTGTATTGAGAGATTGTTTGC
This sequence comes from Protaetia brevitarsis, assembly GCA_004143645.1. Classification (NCBI taxonomy): domain Eukaryota; kingdom Metazoa; phylum Arthropoda; class Insecta; order Coleoptera; family Scarabaeidae; genus Protaetia; species Protaetia brevitarsis. The sequence goes on from RXPK01000114.1 coordinate 4,473,621, forward strand.
AGAGTCTAACTAGTTTTGACCTAGTTACGGGGTTCGAGATTGCTTTGATGACAGCCTGGCTGTCAGTCGTTATATTAGTTTTTCTCCTCATATAGCCCCCTTTTGCAATCATTTCTGCACAGGCTGCAAGGGCGAATACCTCTAGCTGGAAGACCATTGTATGTTTCCCCAGGCTTATAGATATCCTTTGATTAGGACTGGGCCCACAAATATCAGCTCCTGTGCCATGGCTGGATTTTAATCCGTCCGTGATCCAGTTATCAATAGCAGTGATCTCACTACGTACCTGGGGGGGCATTTGCCGCAATGGCCCGTCCAGCATCGTACCTGTAGTATAAGTGTGCCCTCCCACCCTAAAGTTGGGTTGTCACAGGTGGTTAGCTTTCAGTCTAAGGATCGCATTCATTGCCTCCGCTCTCGCATAAAGCTCCAGCGCGGGGAGGCCCACAATGGTCTCCAAAGAAGCGGTCCCTGTGCTGTTAATTGCACCAGTGATTCCCAGCAATGCCTTGTTAACAAATAAACGAAATGAATCGAAGGCCGGTTAAACTGAAAGTGAATTAGACCTAGCGGAATCGTTTCCCTCGTCTCGCAGTGGACGGAATGAGGGCTATGTTGAATTGATTTAAATTGAAAAGATCGATGTGAGAATAGCATTTTGTAGTAGTTAGACGAGGTTAGTGAATAGCAGTGAGCGCTTGCCGCTAGACAGCGATAGTATACGAATTGGAGTATATCAAAGCGCATATCTGACAGACAACTGCGCAGCAGAATAGCATGCTTATTCTCAGTTTTTTTTATGGATGCTTCAAAATTGAGTTTGAAAGCTGTCGTTCTTCACATACGAAACGTTTATCCATCCATCCCGGTTGGCTACGCAGTCCATATGAAGGAAACTTATGAAAATGTGACTCATCTTCTAGACAAAGTGTATAAATGGCATATTAGCGCTGACCTCAAAGTTGTAGCAATTCTACTCGGTCTACAACTGGGGTACACAAAGCACTGCTGTTTCCTTTGTGAGTGAGATAGTCGATCGCGAAATTCCGACTACGTTGTTAAAGGTTGGCCAGTCAGGGCTAAGTATATTCCTAGACAAAAGAGTATAGTTCATAAGACACTAGCAGAACCTGATAAAATATTTCTACCGTCATTGCATATCAAATTAGGTTTGATGAAGAATTTCGTAATAGAAATGGATAAGGATGGTCGTGGATTTCAATACCGTCAACACAAATTGCCCAATACTTCAAATGCAAAACTTAAAGAGGGAATTTTTGTAGGACCCCAAATTAAACGTCTACAATAAGATGCACAATTTGAAGAGACTACAAATGACTTGGAACGTGGTGCTTGGAATGCTTTTAAAGGTGTGAGTCAAAATTTCCTAGGAAACATAAAATCTGACAATTACATAGCATTTGTTAATGAACTTATTAGAAGTTACCATGAACTGGGCCGTAATATGAGCCTTAAAATACATTTTTTACTGTTTTTACTGCTGTGAACTGATGGTACCAGCATATAATGAGAAGTGAAAATAAAAATGAAAAATTAATTTAGCTAGCTCAGTGGATAAAAATTTAAAAGGGCGCAAAGATTCTTTGATCTCAGAGTAACTTTCATGAAAAGTAATAGTGGGCGTTTGAAAAATTTGACTTTCTTTAAAATCCCCAAAGATTGAAATGGTTGATTCAAAAATAAAAAAACTATTATTTTAAAATGATATTACAATCATTAATTATTGTTTAAAAAAAAAGAAAAAAAAAACATTTAATTACAAACAACAGGGAAAAAACCTTTAGACAGAAAGTCTTGGATTAAAATAACCCCTTCGTGAATTTACAATTAAAAAGGACAATGCAAATCCTTTAGCAAACAAAATGGTAGATTCGTTCTAGAAGGAATTTCTAATACCACAAAAATTCAAAGCAAACTAAAATTTAAATTAAATTACACGTGGAGAAACAAGCAAAATTAAAATGAAATTTAAATCAAGCTCAAGCTTCTTTCACCTACCCGAGGTGATTAAACTACAATTATTTGAAACTACAAAAAAAAAAACGGAAAATTTAAACTCTAAACGGATCACTTCTAAAACGAAATTATTAAGAGCCTTACATATAAATTTGCACAACGATTATAACACCTATTAATAACTAGTGAGTAATCTGAATGTTGAACAAAATAACAAAAAATTAACGAACAAATCTTTACTGAACAATTGCAAAATTGGAGCAACGAAACAAATATCTACCAACGCCGCGTACATTCAGATAACTCTCCCCCTAAGAGGCTCTAAACCTCGCATACATATAACAAAATAACAAATGCGCGCGCTGCAACAGCCGCAAAAGATCATCGAATATGCCTTTTAAGAAGGAAATAAAACAAGATAAACAAATGCTAAACATATTAAGGAATGAAAATAAACTAAAGGACTGAACAGATAAATACTTAAATTTATCAAACAAAACTATTTACAAAAACTAATTTAAAACAAAAAAAACTTCTGTGAGAATTTGCGCGCGGCATAGCCAAAGCTTGATCTTCGAAAAATAACATCATAGAGTTCAAACAACCGGGGTGCCAGTCCACAGCAATTCGCACCTGGAACCTCGGCGATGAACACGGCAAGAGATTTCATCAAGACATTTCTGTTATCGAAAAACCGTTATCAGGGCAAGTGGAACAGTGAAATGTCGGCTGATTATTGTTGCACATTGATATCAGAAAGTACTGTACAACAGTATAAAATAAAAGTAAAAAGAAAAACATTTTAAGAACGTCAGCATACAGTTCCATGTAATTTATGTTATTCAATTGATTTTTCAATAACGTTTGTACAAAACCTAACGTGTCAGAATAACTTTGCTCTTATTGTAATTATTACGACTATAAGAGAAAGTAAAACTATACATAGTTACTAACGAAAACAAAAAAATTAAAACTTGTTGCCTAGTGTAATAAGAAGTTTAGGGTACAGGCAATTGTTAAACCAAATGCTATGTTCCGGACTGTTTGCAATGATCTGAAGTATTGACGAAGAGCTTTACGAATAATGATTCTGTCATCATACAAGCGGCAAGTAATGACGTTTTGAGAGGTGTTCGCTTTGACGAAGATTATATGGAAGATGTGCTCTTAAAGTTAATTAACACAAACCTTTTACTTCTGAGTGTATACCATTTTGGAACGGACCTTTGTACTTAATGAATTTATAATATTAATAATTATAATTGTAAATTATTTAATTTGATACAAAATCCTAATGCAGATGTCATGGAAATAAATAAGACATTGACAGTTAGTGACAAACTGAGGGACGGATTCCACATGAGTAGGCTTAGCAAATATAAACTCTAGTCTTCTCTTTCTAAACATCATGAAAATACTGCTGGATCATTGTCGTATACATGATTTTGTTGTAAATTTACAGCGCTCCTGCATTACACTTCCACCATCGCATTCCTCTATTTTTTACAGTGTATGCCGGGGTTCTAGTGAGTGAGGGGAAAAAGTGCCGGGTTCAGTATCCTCGAATCGAAGACGGAACGGAGGGGACAGATTTACATGTCAACGATAATAATTTGCAAGCCCGTAGCAGGCGACAATTAAGCTGTCGTTGCGAAATTGCGTCGTAAAGTCTGCTTAATTTGCAGTTCGTTGTCGGAGTGGAATGAGTAAATATACTAGATGCAGTAGTAGTAAATTTCGTATCGTTCGATTTCACGCTCATCGTTCAAAAGTTCTTTCATCCATACCGGACGCTACCAAATCTTTCCAGACACAAATTATGTCTGACACAAGTATTAACTTTTTTCAGTGGCATTTGTGGTTTTACTGTACAATTAGTTTTATGACTGTAATTTCAGGCATGATCTGTTTAAAAAGGGCAACCACGCAAGCTTTAGTTACCATTTTATTTTCAAATTTACTTGATTAGAGCCTGAGAATGTTTTTTTTTTTTCAATAAAAGGTACATACATGCATATAAATAAATCAAAGGTACACCAACTCTGGTAGTGTGAAGAAGAGAGACAGAGAAGGATAGATAATTTCAAGTATTAAAAATAGTATAACTGATATTATGTCACTAGATCTCACACATACAGTGACCGCCAGAAAGTGCGCAGCATATGGGAAATTTTTTTTGTCTTTGAATTTAGTAAATCTTGGCTGTAGAACAAGCCAAATTGAATTACTGACAGGGTTTTGTTAGTAGCGATGGCGAGACTTTTTGGAATACGTGTCAAAAAATGTCTTGAAACGGTGGAAATTAACACTGCGTGTTACTTACTTTTTTTGGCTTTTGGAACACCAGATATTCAAAAAAAAAATACAATATATGAGACAATAACGCAAAGTCCAGAGTCCGTATGTGGAATTACTAAGGACTCCGCAAGAAGGAAGATCTGGACCTGGTTAGATAAGAAAGTACAAAAAAATGGAGGTTGACTGAAGGTCAACTCTATACTAAAGCGCTAATAGGGGATGGGGATGCTAGATTCTCTGATAACCTATTCAGACGCAGCAAGAAAGAAGCCAAAACGATTATTGGGCTGGTAACTGGATACTGTTCCCTAAAAAACCATCTATACTAACACAGGTCGAGTAAGCGAACCGTGGTGCAAAAGATGCGAACTTCAGGAAGAGACGAGTTTACATGTAACCTGTATATGTGAGGCATTGAAAGTACTCAGGCAGAAATATTTCGGGAGAGATCTATTGGGGCCCTCGAAGGTTCTCAAGTTCCACTGAGCAAGATACTGGACTTATCTATAGAGAACACCAAGCTGCGCGAGTGGAAATAAGAGACTTAAAGAAGTCAGAGAAATAAGTCTGTAATTTGACATTTGACTTGCATTGCCTTTTTTATAGATAGGAACAACAACTGACGTTTTAAAATAGGAAAGAAAAAATGCCTGTTTCAAAAGAACTATTTATCAAATGTGTGTGTTTAGACTCATTAAGTATATTTCCGAAATCTGATCGATACCAGGTGAGCTTTTATCATTGAGTTTATTAAACAAAGAAACAGTTTCACTTTCTATAAAAGGAAATAAAAATATGCTACTTGAGTTACGTTAAATGTGATTTTGTAGTAGTGGGATATCCTTGATATTTTTAGTGAAAGAGAGAGGCAAAAAAATTATTGAAAGTATTTGCTATTACAGCTGGTGAAGTAATTATATCTGAGTCGGCTTTAATTTTTGAAATATCTGCGTTTTTTGCTTTTTTGTCCGTTAAGTTGTTAATGGTGCTCCAAGTTGTTTTAGTTTTATTATTTGACTGTAAAATAATTATATTGTAATAATTTTGTTTAGTAGTATTCACTAAATTCTTAAGAGATTTTCGATTTTGTTTATAAATTGCTTGTAAACAGGGATATTGCCTTTGACGTATGAACATATCTTTCAGATTAGTACTAGATTGAATAATTTCCGAAGTAATCCACGATTTGGAGCGTCTGTTGGCATTAACGCACCCCCACGGACAGGAAATGTTATAATAGTATTCCAAAGTGGACATGAAGATTTGAAATTTTTGTTCTACATCATCACAAGAGTATACCTCGTGCCAAGATTCCCTACATAGATGTTCTAGAAAGGTTATTTATTTTCAGCAGCACATACTCTTTTATAGGAATGAATTTTCTTAAATTCTGTGGTACATTCAGTTTCGTAAAGCATTATGAGACGGTGATCAGAAAAGTGTATGTCAAATAATGCATAAGTAATAGAAGCATGTAAGTTCGTACATACATTGTTTAAGACAGAACTAGTGTAAGCACTTATCTCAATATGATCCTCTATTATAATATTCATGTTATATAAAGAATTAAGAACAAACTTAAGATCTAATAGTCTAGAAAAAATACACAAAAAAGAGGAGCAAGCGAACATGATTTTGTGTTTTTTTATTTTAACATTAAATAACATTTCAAGAAGCCATTCAACAACGAAGAACTTTACTTTATCATACCCATTTCAGAAAATGTGTTCGAAAATGTGCTCTTCCACTTCGATACATTTATTTATTCGCAATTGGAATGATTGTACACAACTGAGAAGTGTTTCCGGCGTAATCCTTGAGCAAGCGTTGGTGATTCGCTCAATCATGTCGCATTGTTTGTCGTACGTCCAAGAGAAGATCTTTAAAGTAACACTGGAAGTTTGTTCTGCAAGATGTTTCGATATTTTTTCACCATTTAAGTTTCCATCGATGAAATATGGACCAATAAGCTTATTACCAATTATTCCACACCAAACATTTACGTTCCAAGGATGTTCATGTTCAGCTTGGCGGAACCAATGGGGATTTTCGATACTCCAGTAATGCATGTTGTGCCGATTTACCGTACCGTGACTTGCGAATGTCGCCTCGTTAGAAAATAATACTTGAGCAAAAGAATGGGGATTATCTTGTATCCGTTGAAGCGCTCATTGACAAAATCGCACTGGATTTTGAAAAGCATCGCCATGAAGTTCTTGATGCATGAAAACTCTAAATGGATGATATTTCCTACGCTTCAATATTCGGCAGATAGTGGACTATTTCTCGAGTACTAATGTGCGGATTATTAGATACTGCAACTAGTAACGCGATTTCATTTTCTACAGCAATTGTTTTTCGGCGATTACGTTTTCTCGGCTGTATAGTTCCTTCGCTAGAGAACTGTTAAACTACTCGGTAAAAAGGAGCGCGCGATCGCATCTTGTCGGGAAAATTTGAATAAAGGTTAACAGCATCATCGATATTCCTACCACTCTCTCCATAGATGTAAATCATTTCAATTCTCTCTTGTAATGTTATAGCCTCCATTACTGTTCAAATATTCAATACTAACTAATTTGTACTGGATTAAATAAGTAATAATCTAAATGGGGATCGGACAATGTGTAAGTATTCACAGCTTGTCAAGTACTGAAAAAAGTACGGCTTTGTATCGTTGAATAGCATTCCAATTGCGAATAAATAAATGTATGAAGGGGCACAGTTTCGGACACGTGGCTTTTTGAAATATTAGTTTATGTTAAAATAAAAAAAAACACAAAATCGTGTTTGCTTGCTTCTCTTTTTTGTGTATTTTTTCTAGACGTTCGCAATCATATTTTTTTGTGATTACAGCGCAATCTGTTACGAATCGAAAAAAAGGTCCAAACCAAAGCTACATGCTTGATGGCGTAGAATCCGAATCTGCAATACAAAATGGGGGTTCCTATTTAAGATTTCAAAGGTATTGCCCCCTCCCACTCGGGGGGTGGGGAGGAGGTTTGAGTTCGGCAGCATTCAATGAGCACCCTACATTATAATAAATCTTATTGAGATCTTTTTTTGATTTGATGCAGTGTTTTAGAGATATTCCGTTGTCTCAAGATAAAAAACTCACCCTGTATAGATGATCCAACAATAACCTAAAAGCTACTAAGAAGTTGATATAATTACTAGCGGGAGGTCTGTAGAGAATCACTATTGTAATATTATTAGAGTTATATTTTCAATTAATGGCGTATAAATCATTTAGTTCTCATATTAATTTTGGCTTGGAGTTTTTTTTTCGTATGTGCCATTAGCATTAGCTACTAGTTCTGGACCAAAGTTGAGGGCAAAATTTAAATGACTTGATTAGAATTTCTCCACACTTGTAAAAAATGGTAACCTTTCATATAACTTATGTAATCTCTCCTTAAACCAATAACTGGCGCAACAAATGGCTCGCATCTGTCACTCAAATTCAACCATAGCAGTTTAATCTACCATATAAAAGAACCAGAATATGGGGTTCAAAATAATTAAGCAAACGACATGCATATGTGCACACTATGTAAGTTGGCGGTCCTATTGATGGTAACATAGTAACAAATTGCAACATATTATTCACAGCGTTGTAATACAAAGGGGAGAACGTTCATCTGGTAACAGGGGCTGGAGCGTGCCCTCATCCTACGGCCAATAGCATTCACTAATGCGCCGTCGACAGACCATCCCGGCATTTGCATAGACATCCCAATTAGTTCCGAATCATTTTGATCGGATAGTTCGGTGCTGTGTGCGTCATTATATTCGCGCTTTCAATCCGAGGCTGGTTCGCTCAGTACGTCATCCGTTACCAGTGCTGCATGGCGATCGGAAACGCGCACGGATCTATTTGCAGGCTGACGTTTCCGTAACATCAATGCGTTTTATTGCCAAGGGTTTCTGCTTTTTTTTTTGTTCGGCGCGAGAGGGGAGAATTATGTCTGTTTTTATGTCTAGCGGAAGGATTTGGAATACTGCAGGTTTGAAATTTATTATAGTTTCATACCAGGAATATATAACTTGTTATTGTAATATAATATCGTGTACATTGTACTGGTATGCTCTATAACTTCCAAAGTTTGTCCCACGTCATTAACTTCAGAGTTTCTATTAGTTCGAAAGAGTCCTTGACAGTATCTAGCGTATTGCTTATTTCGACGAGTTATTTTCTTACTTAGTATCTCCTTATCTCTTTTTCTATACTACTTGATATAATTTGGTAAATATTTTACTAGACTGCAAGAATTTCTTCGAAGCAAATAAATAAAATGGAGTTGCATCCCTCCCTTCACTGATTAAAAGAATTGTAGATCAATAAATTCGTCATTATTTACATGTGGTACGGGTGTAACCAGTGCAACAGTTTGGTTTTCGTTCTGGATATAGTTGTGCACTAAGGATTGTATACCGGTTTACCGGTTAACCGTTCGATAAATTTACCGGTAAATTACAAAAAATTACCGGTAATTCGGTAAATTAAAAATCCATACCAGAAATTTTTATGTATGTACGAAATATTGTGTTTATAGATATTTAAAGGTTTAAAGGGACATTGAAAATAAAAAAAAAACAGGTAACTGTAAGTAGCAATATACCCAATTATTTATTTTATGGAAGATGTTTTTGGTTTAATTTTAATTTAAACTTTCTTCAGATTGAGAGCCGCTGTAATGCCCTAGAATAGAGAATATGGAAAAGAAGCTGAAAAAATGTTTTAATTAGAAACGTATCACCTCCATTCCACCGAGTTAGTCAGAAAGAGAAGAAGTCAAAAAGTTCAACAAAAAAAGCAAAAAAATTGAAAAAAGTCGTATAGAAATTAAATGAAAATAAGTCTCAAACGAGATGGATAACGAAATGCAACGCAAAGAAAAGCGAGATTAATTTTTATTTTTTGCTAGGACGGAAGCAAAACGCCCCACACAATCATTTTTTAATATGTAAAAATAATAATATATTGGAACAACATTTCACGTATTTAAATTAATAGCAATTTTGAATACATCACATTATGAGAGGTCATTAATGCAACGTTATTGTAAAATAACATTAATATTACAAAATTCTAATATTATGCCTTAAGATTGTGCAAAATATGTATTATTCTAGCTTAACTTCTAACCTTATTTTCTTGAGGAATCCCTATTAATGTCACACATGAAAAAAAGATAATTACCGGTAAACCGGTATTTTCATTTTCATGTGTGACATTAATCGGTAAATTTACAATCACTATGTGCCACCGGACTGGCACATAGTGATTGTACACACGTTACCGACGAGATATTTGTTGCTACTGATAACAATTTAGTTACTGTACTGTCACATGTATGGTGATGACACCCAGTTAATCTATTCCTCCGCATCTAGTAGTATTGAGGAACTTGTTTCTAATACTAAGGCCAATCTTTCGTCCATAATTTTAGAATCTTTGTGCCATTCTCTTCTAATTAACCCTAGTAAATCTACAGTCATGGTTTTTGGTCGTGCTAAACAAAGGTTAGCGATTATAGACAAAATTAAGATTACTATTTCCGACAAAATATTAACTAACTCTGAATGCACCCGTAATCTCGGTCTATACCTTAATTATAAATTGCGGTTTAAAGAACATGTCTCACATCTCATCAGTAGAGCTTACTGTAATTTGAGGGTTATCTACGGGGGTAGGACTGTTTAGACAGAAACCTTAGAAAGAAACTTTGTGAAGCGCTAGTGCTCTCCCAATTTAATTTTTGTAGTGCAATATACTATCCCTGCCTTGATTACTGCGATAGAATGCGTATACAGCGTGTTCAGAACGCTTGTTTAAGATTTATTTACGGGATTCGGCGCTATGGTCATGTCTTCCATGCGCTTAAATGGGCGAGACGGAAGAGATGATGAGAACTATATTTTACTATAATCTAATTTACTATAGAGGGCCTATCTATCTGTACAATAGATTTAAATTTCGAACCGACATTCCCACATTAAATTTTCGTTTCAAAGGACTATTATCGTCTCCCATAAATCGCCTCCAGTTGTTTAGGTGTTCCTTTTCTTATAATGTTAAAAGTACAATTCCTTTGGCTGATCTGCGTCCTTCCTCCATATTATCCCTAAATTGCAGGATAAATACTTGAGTACTGATCGATAATCTTTGTTGCATAAAGCACCAAGTTTTCTCTTTTTCTCTTTTTCTGTCTCTCTGTTTTGTTTTGCTGCAGCTTTAAATTTTACTATACATCGTACATACTGATACATATTAATTTTTGCATGTTGTTGGTTATAATTGGTTTGGAAGAGCAGCTACATTTACAGCAGCTGATCTCAAACCTTTTGAGATTATAGGCGGGTCTCTTTAATTTGTAGTTTATTTTATAAATTATAGTTACTTTTGTACTCGCTTATCTCTCAATAAATATGCTAACTATATTATTATTATTATTTAATATAATTACTACTCTAAGTGTGCCTGCTTCTCAAATGCTTGATCTCACTCAAGAAGAAAAATTTGTAACAAAAAAAAAAAATGAAAAACAAGTTAAACCCCTTAATTTAGTTCACAATCGTATTCAATGAAAGCTTCTTCATATATGGTGGCAATCAGATAGCGGCTAATGATACACTATAAAACGCAACAATTGCTAAAAGATACAAAAATTGTAAGCTTACCCGGATACTCAGCCTAATAGCTCCACAAATGTTGTAATGATATAATATAATTATAATAATATAGGGCAATTGCTCCCAGTATTATTACTGTTTCACTTTAACACTGCGGTATGTATTTGGGGAAGGTGATGTTACACTGCGACCTAAGAGATCTATTGTGTCTCCTAGTCTTGCTGTTTTACAGCTGGCCTTCCAAGCCTATTCCTTTCAAAAAATGTAGGCTATCAGACCTTGGTTAAGTAAGTCTCCCTCTTCGATTTCATATGCTCCCAGATGCCTTGAGTTGCACAGTGTTACGCACTTTTAAAAGATATTGATGGATGTTTCAACCGGTTCCCCACATAATCTACATTCAGATTCCGTTGCTTATTCAAATGTCCTTTCAGTTTACAATGTCCTGAAAGTATTGCCGTTAATATGCGAACATTTTTATTACTCAGGTTGAAACAGAAGAGTTTTACTTTGCCTCATTCCCTGGAGATTCTTCCAATAATTAGATTTTCTCTGCTTTGCTTTTCTTTTCAGTTTGTACAGTATTGTACCTACTGCTGCTTATCCCGCAAAAGGCTTGAGGCCGTACAAAAGGTATTCCAGCCTCGGAATTCACAGGAGGGTTATTTTATTCCTTTTGCCTAGCTCGTTTAATTTCCCTAGGCATTCCTAGACCATCTTGGAACTTATTTCATATGAGCTCAGCGCCTTGATGGCTGTTTGACTACCAGACATGAAGATAATCTCCTGCTTTCGATAATTTCTATCAATATTGAACTGGAGGCATCTTTTAAAAGCGTTTTACCGAAGTACCTGGTTCTAGGCCCATATATTCCTACTTCAGTTCCCTTTGTCGTTTTGGAACCATCAGTGTACCATTTGATGGTACTTCTATTCAATTTCAAGGTGGGGTTATGATCCCACTCGCTCTTGTTACTAAGCTTTGTGGTGAATTCCTTCACCCCAACGCCCTCTACCACAATATCGTGACGGGTAAGATCCAATATTACCTTGATAGTTGCTGTTGGGTAAGTTCCCATAGCCCCAGTTATGCATACGCATGCTCATCTTTGCACTTTCGAGAGGGTTAATTCTCGCGGCGCGGTGGCCAGATTAGTTCTTTTGCTCTAAGCTGCTGATGGATAAGTGAAGGCCGATTTCGCTATCGCTGTATAAAATCCAAAGCAGCATTTTTGAATTGCATCCCCAATTTTTCGCTGCAAAGTTTCTGCACACCATCAGAGCTTTTTTGGTCTTGTTGGTTATTTCAAGTGCATGCTTGTTCCATAGAAGTTTATTGTCTAGGTTCAGACCTACGTATTCAACCTCCGTTCTTCAATCTATATTTTGCCCATCCATTTATACGGTTTTGAGATTGGATTTTTTCTTTTCCTAGTGAATGCCACTTAGGTAGTCTTAGTGGAGTTAACATTGAGTCCCACAGATTGACACCATCTTCCCATGGAATTCAAACCTCTTTGAACTATGCACAGAGTATTCTCAAATTTGCGGAAGATTCCGTCTACTCTCGGTGTTTTAAAGGGTTGAAAGGTGTTTATGGCCCATTTTAACCGTTCGCTAACACTGCGGTAAGCAGTAGAATCAAAGTTTATTCTTAACTTTCTTGTATTACCAGTGTAATGTTACTATCAAGTTGTTGCTAATTTAACGCTATAAGGTCTTATGTAGGAAATTATTACTTATCAGCTGATGCAGAGGATGTAAAATTATAGTTGAAAGAGCATTATTATCGCTGTAATTTCACATTTTCTTTTGAGTGTGTGCTGTAGTATCTCAAAGATTGTAAGATGAATCTTTGGGACACAAGCAGGTAATAAAGGTTTGGGGAGGATTTAGTAAATGAAGTAAGTGGTATAGTTTTTGTAAAAATTGTTCTTTTTTTATGATTAGCTTGTGAGATTTTTGAAATTCATCATTTTAAATTAACAAAAATTTTCAAAAAGTGACTGACTTTCAGAAATCTTATGATTCATACACCATTTTTTATATATACGCATTGCTTTGATTTCATCAACACAATGTTTAATTAATCCTTAAATTTACTATAACAAGAAATACAAATATTTTTATAATTTTATAAATTACTTTATTTAATCATTATTAATTTATATATTTTTATAATTACTTATTTTTCAGATTTAAATAAATACTATTATGGTATTTTGATTTTTTATAGCATTCTAGCGATTTCTCTGTTATTTGTATCAGATTTACATAATTTAAATATTGTGAGCAGTGACCTTCATCTACTAGGTAGCACAAGCGTCTTACGCACCCACCTGGCTGTTGAGACATCTTTTCAAGCGCATGCTAATGAATTGAAAGATTTTGTTTTTGGTACCTCTGAGGCCTCTCGGGTCGTTCAAATTTGATATAAAATATTAGTTATATTTATTCGAATGTGTATTTCCAACACCATGCTAAAGTTTATAATATCAATGGGTGATGGTCGAGTGGCTTACACGCTCGGCTATCAGTCGCGGGGTCCTCGGTTCGAACCCGACAGACTGCTCTCACAGAGTGAGGTTTCCGTGATTTCCCTTACTCCTTGGCAAATGCTAAGAGACGAACATCTTAAGTCGCTCCACGGGCGCAGGCGTAATAATAGCTCATGGCTGCCGATGCCCCTGTAATTTGCGAAAGCTGTTAGGGGATGCGAAAGCATGAATTATTATATATATTAATCAATAATCAATTGAACAATTCTTATTCTAGCAAAATATTCATTGCTTGCCTGGCAATTTCTAAATTCAGTCATTTAAGTACCTATGTTAAATATAATTTGGTAGCTTTCGCTAATTCACCAATTAATTTTACAATGAAAGAAGTCGATTTTAACGCCAGCATCGATAAATTTTAAAGTTTTTATGAAAAACTATGTCAGATTGTGCCAATATATATTTCGCGAACCAAGAGAGACCCACATCTCCGCTCTTCGCCTGTTACAGTGGAGCGTCAGTCTACGACAGCACCTCGTGTAACTTCGGCCTCCCAGAGTGTCGGCCCACAGCTGCACCTTGTGAGACCTCCGTTTTCCGTTTGTTATGTTGGAACATCCTCCTATGGCTACACTTCGCATAATTTCCGTTTCTACGTTTGTTACACTTGAGCGTCTGCCTACGGCTGCACTTCGCGTTGCTACCGTTACCCAGTTGTTACATTCGAGTGTCGGCCCTCGGCTGAACTCATGTAATTTCCGTTCTTTTCTCGACATATAAATTCATGCTTCGATTTGTGTCACGAGTTTCACTTTTAATTGTAATTTCGCGAATTAAAGGGCACGCTGAACGCAATTTGCTAGTTTATTTCCGTCTGTTATTAGAATACGAATTCACTAGTTTAACCATTGTTAAATGTTTAAAACCCGAACTTACTAGTTTATTTACCGTCATTTGCTTCTCCGCCCAAACAATTAGAATCACCAACATCAAGCTGTTTATTTACATATGTATTTGTATCTACATAAAGAAATCACCTGTTTACTTCTGTGCATCTTTTTTGTTTAGTCGTTAATTTGCAAAACAAATATTCTTGTGCTTTAAACCACTTATGTGTAACATAGTGAACTACTATGTTAAACAAAAGTTGCGTATACGCTGCGCTAGGACCTTGATCTCACTCCGATATTTGACGCTACTTCATTAGCGTTATTTCAAATAATTATGGTAACGTCGAAATATATACCTAACGAGAAACAACGAAAGGGCACGCACGATCGAAACGACTGTTTAGGGACGCTACTGCCAGTGCTATCGTTTGCCATTTTCACCGCAGGTCGTCATCGACGGTTCATAGACAACGACTTCTAGGCATTTGCAGGCAGGAAATACAGGGTTTTCCTAGCACTTGCTTAAGTTAATTTCCCTCTCCCACCACGACATCGTTACAAACCCAAATTAAAATCTTTTTCTTAAAAAGGCAGCATGTCCTTTGAATAAACATTTGAATGACAGTGGCCGCTGTTTTGATGTAATTTATTTTTCCAGATATTAGCATTTGTGTGCTTATTTCATTTATGCTATATTGTTTATCTAATATCCGGCATTGTTCCTTACTCGGAATTATCGACAAATATGTAAAGTTATATACCAATGTTTGCATAGGAGGAAAAAATAAAATAAAGCTTAAAAGTATAGAAATACTGTCATTGATATTTTGTCCACAAACAATGTGTTGCACAATCCACTTGTGTAATATAAACTGTTACTTACAACAATTAACCATATACTAAATTATAGTAGATCGAAATGCTATTAATAAAATTATATGTATTTTAATGCAAATTGGAACTAACCTGGTATTAATATAATCTCTGTTCCGGGAATTATATCTTTCTTCTGGACGTTAGATTAGATTAGGATTGAGGTGGCCTAAGAACCTGTTTCACCGCGACCTTTTCAGATCTATTGTGATGCACTTTTTCCTAGAAGATTCTAATTTTGCCCTCTTAATACATGTCCATTACAAAAAAACCCGTCTTCCCTAAGACGGTCACACTAGCACAGCGCATGGTCCGGTGTTTCTTCTTCCTCTTGGCAGAATGCCTATTTAGTTTACAGTGACCAATCAGCAGATCTACTATCATTTTAGACACAGAAACACAGGTCAATGTTAATTCCCTTTGGGTGCCCATATCACTTAGGCCGCTTACGCAGTACAAAATCAGTTTAGAGTGCATATTTACGGAACTAATCGCTGTAAGTGTGGACTGACTGTCAGAGAAGATGTTCTGGATGTTACATTTTTAGTGTGAGGGATATTTGACAAGTTCCTGGTCTTCTAAACAAAAACGCATACTTCGAAAGAAAAGAAAATTTATTTCTCGACGTAGTCTCCCTGCATCTCGATACATTTAGTCCAAAGCTTCTCTCATTCTTTCAAAACGTCAGATAAGAAATGTTTGTCTATGCCTGAAAAATATTGGTTTACAGCGTCTTCCACCTCAGCATTTGACGCATATTTTTTCCCTCGAGAATTTTTTTCAAAATTAGGAAACGGAGAAGTCGCTGGGAGCTAGATCTGGCGAATAGGGTGGGTATAGAAACAATTGTAACTTCAATTCGTTTAATTTTGACATTAACAAAATTATTCCACGGCTATCCCAAAATACTGTGGCCATCGCTTTTCCTGCAGAGAGAACGACCTTTGCCTTCTTTGGGGTTGGTTTACTACCGCAATCGACTACTGATTGCTGTTTGGTTTCGGGAGTACGATAGTTTACCTTGGTTTCATCGACAGTTATCAATCACCGCAAAAATTCTTCTTTTGATACAGGCTAAGACACTCGCGCGACATGTCCGTCCGCACACGTTTTCGGTCGATCGTCAAAAAGCGCGGCGCCCAGCGCATGGATAATTTTCTTAACCGTTCAGATGATATCCCACAAGCCTTAGCAATATCCATAACAGTCAATTGAAGATCCTCAATCACAGCTTGATGCACTAAATCGATCGTTTCGTCAGTTGTAGCAGTTTTTGGGCGCTCGGAACGTTCCTCGTAAAAATACTCATATGACCACGATTGTACTCGGCCACCCAATGTTTAACCGTTGTAAATGAAGAGGATGATTCACCGTATACAGAGTCTAACTCGTCTTTTATTTATTGAGTCTTTTCCCCTTGCAAATGAAGGAATTTTATCACTGCGCCATACTATTTTTTTTTCAATTGTTGACTAAAGATGTGAATTGACAACTCTGAACGGTATCATACGCAAACTAATGAATAGAATGACTTGAAATTTTGACGGTTTACATATGTCGATGCCATCTATCGGAAGGAGAAAGAAACTTTTTTCCACAATTACTTTATATCCACAAGGTCGGAAACTTATCAAATAACCCTCGTATATGTTGAGTATTCCTTTCTATTTGGGGTGAATAGCATCTTTCGGTATCCGTTTTGGTCCCGGTTTTAAATTTCAACTAGTTGAGTGATCATTGATAAACAGTAGAGGTCAAATAACTGTTAGTAAGTTTAAAATGGGGATTCGTCCTGTGGCCACGAGAGCAGACGGTTGTATCGTTAGCTGTTCCTACAATTGCAGAAAGAATTCCGGAGAAGCTACAAATTTGTATCGAGAAAGATTTCCTGAACGTACTCATCCATCACATACAACATTTAGCAAAGTAGAGGCAAAGTTACGAACTGGATCATTTCGTGATCAGAACGCGATCAGCGTTTTGGCATATGTAGCTGTAAACCCCCATGCGTCTCTTCGAATTTTGTCGGAAGAAATTGAAGTTAGTAAGGGTACAGTACATATGTATAATTTTAAAAGCGCACCGATATCATCCATTTAAAGTTCATTTATCGCAAGAATTAAGGGCAAACGATTTACAAAGACGACTGCATTTCATTGCACGATTGCAAGTTTTAGAAGATGTCAATCCGAATTTTCTTAACTGTATTTTATGGAGTGACGAAAGTCGCTTTCACAGTAATATGGTGTTGTGAACAAACATAATGCTCATTACTGGTTCAACCAAAATCCACGTTGGATAGAGGAAGCGCATTTTCAAACGGTATGTGGAATCAATGTGTGGTGTGGAATGTTTAATGGGCATTTCATTGGTACCCATTTTTACGAAGGAACCCTAACAGGACAACGTTATTTATAGTTTTTGCAATATGTACTTCCAGATTCAATGGAAGATATTCCTCTTAACGAAAGACAAAAGGGCAGCAAGATGGTGCTCCCCCATAATGTGCAATTTTTGACTATTTATTTACATGCACTTTACCCCAATGGATGGATTGGAAACAGAGGTTCTATTCCTTGGCCTGCTCGCCTCCGGATTTGTCGCCTCTTGATTTTTTGGGGTGGGGTTATTTAAAGGAATTTGATCATCTGAAAAATCGGATTCGCATGGGATGCCGGAGAATAATCCGGGAGATGATATCTTCATCTTGCAATAGAGAATTGAGATGTCGTTTAGAAGCTTGTGTGCACGTTGGTGGAGCCCCCCAAAAAAAGTTTTTTGCTAATTTTTGACAAATAACAAACAATAGTAAAAAATGTATGTTTTCGTTTAAAAAATCAAAGTCGGCCTTGAAATCTCCTTCAAGATCACGAGCAAATAAAAAGCTACATACGTCATTTTCGACATAACATGATATAAAGTGACTTTTATTTGAACATATTTTAGTAACTATACGCTAACAGTAGACAACGCCTGTAAACTAAAATCTGTAACACCCTATATTCGCGCAATTGATTCTGATAGGATTTATCACAGAAAACTTCGGATCTATCGATATCTCTTTTCAAATTATTTATTACATTACTAATGATAACATGATACGTTCAAATTATTAACTTCTTTCTTGTTAAAGTTAGTTTAATCGTTACTCAGTAGGTGGCTCTATTATTATTAAATTAGCGAGAACTAGCTAAATATATTTTTCATATTTAAATGGCTGAATCCAGAATTTGCCAGACAGGCTTTTGGATATTTCTATAATAAAATTTGTTTTTGTTATTCCTAGTACCTGAATTCACTAAACTTACATAAGCTTGCACTTATTCATATATTTTGCCAATTTTATTGATTAAATATTGATTTAAAAAGTAAACTCAACATTTTCCACAAATCAATATTGTATTTATTGCAGATAGTAGTATATGTTAGCTTTTGAAGCGACAATTTAGTTGTATTGTTACAAAATAATTGATCAAAACAAGCACATTTTGAGTAGTACGCTTGAGCGAGACTCATGCAACATGCCCCTCTGGCATCTGGCTGCGTACTAAATAAGAATAAGTATACTGGATATTCCTTTGATAGCTCATGGTAAGAGTATTTAGCAGTTGGTTTGCTCACTATCTTGTATGTCTTGCCATCTAGTATCTAGAAGCAGAATGCCGATGAGATAGAGAAATATCTAATAATATTTATTGAAATATGAAAAGTAAGTAGTTATAAAAGTAAATAAAATTAGTAATTATTAAATAAAATAAACTTAAAATAATAAGAATATATTACATTTCACCTTATATTAAAATTTAAAATGCATTATCGGGTATTGTGCAGGGTAAATATGTAGATATATATATATGAAAACTAGAATGGAAATCTAAACATGCTGTAATCTATGTGTCGCGCAGCTTTATTGTATTTTAAGTGAAAATGCAACACATTACAGCAACACAGACAGAGAAATATTTCCCGAAAAATGAAACCAGACATTCATGTGCATCAAAAAATTATCAACGAGCGGAAGCGAATATAAATCATACGCCATTATGTGTCGGCGACGCGTCGCCAACAGTTATATCGCACGCGCGTCGCTTCCGAAACATTCAGATAATAAAAAACGATAAAGTACATAGTGTGGAAATACGCCTGTCACATGTTATATACCCCCTGTATGACGTATGTTCATTGTTGTACGTACTGCTAAGCGCGATTATAGTGTGTCTGGCTGGCAATAGATGGCGGCACCGGCATACCGGGCGAAATATCTACTGGCACGTTGAAAATATACGTCCTTTTGAAAGACAATATATTGCATATTGTACGGGCAGCAACTATAAATTCCTGTTTATATCGAGAAAATGCAAAACAAAGGAAAAAATAACGCACTATGCACAAACGCCGAATACATTACCCATACCCCGAACCACCCGAGCCGCTACTGCACCGTGCCTGTGTCTGTATGCGCAAACTTTTTGCACGGTACCGACGCCATTGTTACCGGAGCCCATAGACGGGCGCAGTATCTCTGCATTTTATGGCATTGAAATTTTAATGACGTGCATATCGTTTAAATAACTTCACCTTTTACATCGAACGAGAGCTCTCGCTTTTGCCGTAAGCGCCCGTGCGTTATCTATCCAATAACAATAATGTAGCTCTTTATACAGCAGGCCGCTTACTTTTTGCAATAAGCTCAGCCTGCTGCTTACAGTATCTAGATACAGACGATGTTCTAATGAAACATGACGCATATACTTTATCTCTTTTTCTTTTTTGATTATGTACGGCTCATTCTACCACTTTGTGTATGAAAATATAATCCATGAAATAACTGGAATGGCATACTGTGCTTATCTAAATTTAATGCAGAATGTTCCTGTGTTGCAAGGAATTTATTTTACAATTTCTATGTACTTTAAACGAGCATAAACTAGATATTGCATGTAAGCTTTAAATCCACCTCTCTTACAAAAGAATATAACCAAATAAGCTATTGGTATCAAGCAGTTCCTAGAAGTAAGAGAAAGATGACACTTTTCAAGAAACACAACTTTTGGGGAGGAAATGAAGCAATTATTTGGAGCATTTGAAGACACTATCTGATGACGATGCTTTCGATCTTTTTTGTTATAAGAGCCGTCTGACACAAAGTCTCCCGTTTTCCTTACATATGAAACTATACCTATTCTGATGCCCTGTACTAATCTGTGCAAACCCCTAGCTGGTTGATCGAAATAATCCTATGGGCTCGTAATAATAATAATCTTTATTGTCCAACGGATATAGTATCCACTTACAGGACAACATATAAGCATAACAAAGTACAGTGCTAAGTAGGGGAGACCGGGGCAAGTTGTAACAATATTCAGATTTTAATATTTTTTGAGAAAATGTTCAGTAGTAGAAGTTTGTAAATTTAATATCTAATTAAACATATATTTAGCGCGGTTGTGAAGAACGCGGTTTTTGAAACCTTTGATACCTCTCTTCTAAGAACTAAGAATTATATCACCTTGCATTTGTTACTGTTTACCCCGTTTCTGGGGCAAGTTGTGCCACCGCTAGGGTAAGTTGTAACATTGTGAATAAAGGACATAACATATGTGTTTTCTGTGTTTTATCTACAATTAAAGAAAGAAGCACTCAAAAATAAAAATAAAAGATAAACTTTTATTCTAAACACAAAATTTCTGTTGATGTAAATATTACAGCAAACATTTTACTTAAAAAATTAAATTAGTCATTATCTGAATCACAGTGGTGACAAATATACGCTACACCACCTGGTGTACATTGGTCATGGGCCCACTGCTTACATTGACAGCACTGGATCCATTCCTGTCCCGGTTTACTATTGTTATAGTTTTTACAACATACAATACAATTAGTGTCTTCGTCGTCGGAAGAATACTGCACGAGATTTCGTTTTGCCGCTTTTAATTTCTGAGTTACTGCTTTTGACATTTTTCCTTTCTTTGCTTTCAATTTCAGAGTTGCAAGTTCTGGAGAATCAGTTAATACGGTAGGCTTTCTTTTCTTACGACCCCTAGTTGTGGGTTTTTTCAACGCGGCCATTGGAAATGGTTTTATAGTT
This sequence comes from Protaetia brevitarsis, assembly GCA_004143645.1. NCBI lineage: Eukaryota > Metazoa > Arthropoda > Insecta > Coleoptera > Scarabaeidae > Protaetia > Protaetia brevitarsis. Next base: position 4,494,884 of record RXPK01000114.1, read on the forward strand.
GAAGATGGAAACGGTATTCCTTTTGACGTTGAAGGTTGCATTATAATAAGATTGCTTGAATACGTAGTGCTGTGAACTGATGGTCCAAGCATATAAGTAAAGAGAAATTAAAAATGACAAAATTAATTTAGCTAGCTCAGCAAAAATGAATTTAAAAGGGCGCCAGAGATTCTTAAATCTCAGAGTAAATTTTTTAAAAATTAATAGTGGGCTTCTGCAAAACTTTCTTTCTTTATAATCCCCAAAAATTGAAATGGCAGATTTAAAAATAAAAGAAACTGTGATTTTTAAAATGATATTTACAATCATTAAATTTATTTAAAAAAAAAAGAAAAAAAAACATTTGATACAATTCACAGGGTAAATAAAAACCTTGAATAAAAGATTCTGGCATAAAACAAACCTGCATAAGATTCTACAATTTAACAAGGACAATGCAAATCCTTTAGCAAACAAAATGGAAGATTTGTTCCAGAAGATAAATCTCAATCCACAAAAATATCCACGCGGTCACGAAATTTAAACCAAACTAAATTTTACACGTGGAGAAACAAATATAAATTAAATTGAAATTTAATTTTAACAGCACAAAGCTTCACTTGACCTTAACCGTGGTGATTAACAAAACAATACAAATCAGCAAAAAGAAAACGGAAAATTTAAACTTTTTAAACTAAAAACACGAAATCTTCTAGAACATTTTACAATAATTACTGATCTAATATCCAAAATGCGTACACAATTAAACAAAACAGCAATAATTAAATAAAGAGTTCTTTGATGGATGAATTAAAATCAAAATACCCGAACAAAGATTTAAAATTAAATGAAATTACCTACATGGTAGCAAACAAAAATGAAAAACATGTACTTACGGCCGCCATCATTCAAAGAACTGGGGGCCTCCAAGGGATAACATCGTACATATAACAAATTTACAATCTCGTGCGATGAACGCACAGCGCAACGCAAAGGAAAAACTAGCATATAAACTATATACAGGAGTACGCAAAATGTACAAATAAATGAAATTAAATATACACAACTGACCAAATAAAATGATACTAACAATTTTAAGAATTGTGGAAACCCTAACATTGTTTTGACAAGGCTGATTAGGAATAAATAAAAATACACATTTAAATTTCCGAAACCCGGGGTGCCAGACTATAGCAATAGTTAAAGATGAAGAAGAAGCAACTGAAAATTCTTCAGAAAAATTGGAGAACTGCTTAGATTTGGACGAAGTTGACGATAGATTAGGTTCTGGTTCCGTTGGTACTGGTCTATTTATGACACTGGCAGGTATAAAATCACCTCCACTAAATACATTTCTGTTAAATGGCTCTGTGCCAGTACATTCAAAACCTTTTATAATGTTTTTAGCCGACAGGGCTAGTGGTAAAGCTTTTCCAGCAATTCCTGGTATATCATAAATTGTCATTGATTTAACTGGATTATTCCGCATCCAGCTATCCTATTCAGAAGTGATGTATTTTTTTAGAGGTCCATAGACAGACCGGTATCAAGGATAAACAATCGTGAATGTTTTATTCTACACAAAGCGGTAAATTGTAACTTGTTACAATATACAGACAAAATTGTTACAACTTGCCCCAGCGTGCAAATTGTAACCATTTTTGATTTTTTGTCTAAATCAAACCACAAAATAAAACAACTAAATAGACAAATGATAGTCTAAACTATGTACTATTAGCATTCAGAGATAGATTTGAATATTTATGACAATAGTAAACAATTAATATTCTTCAAAATTTACCTTAAAAATTTACTTTCGCAACCGATTATTGTATTTCTTCACCTTACAAAAAAGCGATATGTGTTATCCTTTGGAAAGTTACGGAGCAACTGTCTCTTCGGGTCAACTTGCATACACATTTATGCATAGTGTTTGCGAATGTATACTTTACTGTACACGCAGTGTTAAAACTTACCCCACGTTACAACCGTCTCCCCTAAACAAGAAGTAGTGCAAGTAATGAACTAAAACCAAAAACTAAAAATTAGAATTCATTTAATTAAAATAAGGAAATGAAGAAGGGAAAGCAAGGAATGGGGAATTGAAAAAAAGTTAGGTGGAAAAAGGAAAGTGGAAAGGGTCAGAGTGAAATTTATTAGCATTGCTGCACATATGTGTTATCGGAACTTTATTTATTTTCGGCTTACCAAAAATTGCCTGTCTTTTTGCATCCAGAGCCTCGGACTCCACATAATAGACATTATTATTCTATCCCAATCTTGCATATTTATTACTTGGTAGTTCATCCAGTTTGAAATGTCTTGTTATTACGCCCCCCCCCCTCTCGGATCTTTCACCGGATCACCAAAAGGAGAGAGGAAAGAGGTTTAGAAGACATCCCATTGCTGCCATGAGAACGGTTCTCATTTTGCTTACATTAATGTGTCGTTGCAAGGAAAAGTTAATCTTTAATCTTTTAAATCACTTTAGTTTTGTAATTTATTTTGGCATAAATTTTAGTTTATTTCATCAATTTTTCCTGTTACGCCCGTTACGGCCGCATTTATTCTTTGATTTGTTTTCGCTAGCACGCGTCTTTGTTTCCATTCTTAGTGTATCGCTTTATCATCAAGTGCCCATGTTGAATTTACGCACGCATGAGTCCCACCAGTGCCGTGTACCTATATCGCAATCGAAGCAGACTGCACCGATTCCGGATCCTCTCCTTGACCATAATGCGTTGTCGTCCCTCGGGTGTGACACGAATATAGCTTTTTTTTGTTCTCGTAGGGCTATAGTTCGTTGTCGTCCTTCAGGTGTGGCACGAATATATAGTTTCCTTTTCCGTCCTGTAGAGCTGTAGTTCGTTGTCGTCCCCCGGGTGTAACACTAATATAGTTATTCCGCCCCTAGTTCGATTACCGATCGTAGTCGCCCGCAGGCGTGACGCGGGGCGTAATCTACGTATTTCTCTTTTTCTGTCGTCAAACTATCGCGTCAATTAATTTTGAAGTAAGTACGCGACATAAACAAACATATTAGCGCGCAATTTACAATTGGACAGCTGATAGGGATCATCACTAGCGCCTCTACGGGAGAATTAGGAATCACGAGAACGCTGTTACAAGGGTAACTCACAAAGTTTATAAGCGAAAGGTAAGAAGCGCATTTCCAAGCAAGAAGTTGTAGAGGTAAGCTCGCAGTATTTACCTCCGTGTTGAATGATTACAAAATGATCAAAAACTAGTGGTTAATAAGAAGAAAAAAAATAAATAATTAAAGCCCAAGTTGAAAAGAACTTGAAGACTACGTATGTGTAAGTATAACATCAATTAGTTCTTTTACCACAAAACAGCTGTTAGGTGTTTACATATAAAAAATCAGTATATGCTTAAAAACTAATACAATTAGATGTTTTACCTATTTCTACAAATACCTTGAGGATGTTTAATTCATTTTGTAGAACCTTCATGACTTACAAATGTTGTCCCAGTATTTAAGTGTTCCAAATCGGTAAGATGGAAGTTGATTTTACATGGTGTCGACGATGAAATTCAGGTAAAATCGCTTATTTTAGATTGCCTCGTTGTTAATTGTTATTTATTTGTAGTAGGCTGTGGCTACCCCTATACATATGGGGCAAATGGGCATGCAAAGTTTATATCGGCAGTAATGCACCGATCGGCACAGGTTTCTCGCCTTCGCCTGGATTTATTAAATATCGTTGCTTTAAAGTTGTATTGTAGAAACAAATATAGAGAAATTTAATAAGGCTTTGTCTCCCTTAATGATAATAAATTTGCCAAAATGCTATACCCATAACTAGATAGCCTGACCAATTACAACTTGAGGAGCTAATGAAAGGTAAAAATTAATCGATTCATCATATTAAATACTACTAAAATACTTACTCAGATCTTATAAGCCCATTAGTAATACAACACCTGTACACAGTGCTATGATGTGTGACTTTGTGACTAGATCTTTTTTTGTTTTTAAAATTTGAAAAATTCAGTACTACCAACCGAAAACTTTAAGCTGAAATAATTGATAATAATTGTTGCCAAAACTAGGTTATGAAAACAAGGTTGATAAATAAACTGCTAAAAAGGATAATGAGCACATAATAATGCGTCTTTCATTCTAGTAATTGAAAATAACAAGTGGATACCGTTACAAAATATTGTCAAATCTACATAGTTATTTACATTATACATTTACATTTTGTTACTTTGACAAACATTTTCATTTGACTGTATTTAACCAAAAAAAAACGGGTTCCTATTTTTTTTCTTCTTCTCTCAGCGTAACAGTCATTAAAAATTATTTAGATCAAATTTTAAAAAATTCCTTTACTTCATTTATTACTGTTTTCTGGTACTTTTTAGCCATTGCTCATTTTATTGCTCAATTAGATTGTCAGTTGAAATGCATCCTGGCTGAAGCGGATTATCTACATATTTCTGAATTTATACAGTCTAAAGTTAAATTTCATTTAAACAAAATTAAGCATAAACAATATAAAAAGTTCTTAAGGTTAAATAATAATAATCGAAATGAAACCATAGCTAATCTCAATTGGATTGAAAACCATTCACATACCAACATTCCAGATAACATTGCAGATATTTTAAGTTTAGGACCAAAATTTGCTATTGAGTACTAGAAAAAAGATAAATTACCAAACGAAGGCCTTATTGTTAATGTTGAAACAGGAATATCTCACATTAAAGATACGGTTAAAAATTCTATTAGAAGCAAAATTTATAATCAGGTAGCTAATCATTTAAACACTAGATTGAACAAAACAGAAAACATACACACTAAAAACATTCACTATAATATCAAAAGAACAAAACAATTTATCGTGAACAACCCTCAGATTGTTGTTTTAGAACCTGATAAATGTAACAAAATTGTTGTTTTAAATATTTCAGATTATAATGGTAAAATGTTGAATATTTTAAATGATAACAGCACATACACAGAGCTCAAATCGGAACCAACCAGCAAGTTCCAAAACCTTATCGATAATCTTATTACAAGTTGGGAAAACCAAAATCTTATACCCCCTTATAACAACACAACAATTAGAAATTCACAATGCACTGCCACCGAAAATATACGGATTACCAAAATTACATAAACCAGAAATGCCGTTGAGACATTGTCTCATGTATTCATTGTATTCATTCAGTCCTTTTTATAAGCTATCCAAATTTTTAGCCGACTTCATCTCTAATATAACCAAAAGCAACAATTACTACTTAAAAAACTCTTTTGATTTAATACCTCTTCTCAAAACTTTTAAATTAAATAGTAATGAAAAACTATGTTCGTTCGACGTAATTTCAATGTACACAAACATCGCAATTAAACTAGCTAAACAAATCATCACCAAAAGAATGGCATGAACTAAGAGAATTGACAACCTTACCATTTACTGATTTTTTAAATGCTGTAGAAATAACATTAATGTAAAAATTCGAAATTCCATCCTGTATAATGCAAGTATTTAAATTCATTTTCTTAATGCGTAGTTGATAAGTACCGTGGCATTTGCAAAACAAGCGCTGCCTCGCCGCAGACAACAAGCGTTCTTTGTTTTAAGGCCCGCGTAATTAAAATAACATGGTAATACTTTGTATTTTAATCTATTACTTTGTCCAATGAATGTTATCTCCTACCTTGTTCATTGTATATTACAAGACACCGGTCGCCCACGTTATGCTATCAATGGGTCCTCTGAAAGTCAGAAAAATAACGCCTTCGGTCATACTTGCGCCTTCTGTTCTGTGAAGAGAGGACGAACTAGTTATCGGTGCAAAATGACGTCACAACTAGAGTTTATAAAAACCCTTAACATAGCGGTTTTGAATTAATTAGTTCGCGATCCTTCAAACTAGCTTCAGGAATAAGCTCGCGTTCTCCTTCGTCGAGTGTCTCCAAATCTTAAAAATTAAAACTTCTCATCTTAGTTTTTGCTATCAAAATACGCTTAAAATTCGAGAACAGATCAAAATACGCTTAAAATTCGAGAACAGGAAACACAAGCTTTCCTCGAAAGGTGTTTCGATTTGTGATTAGTTTTCATGAAAATTACCCCCTTTTCTTGGCTTAAAAAGATTGTGTGTGTTGTGCAAAGTTTTGTGCCTAAATTTGGTTTACATGAAGAATTATCTTTCCCACATCGGTCGGTAAGATGTTCAAAAATACTGCTTAAGACTAACCATTGCAAATACATAAAAATCGTAACTCGTTCGCTCTCTCTCTCTCTCTCTCCCTCAATAAATTAGTATGTTAAATTATTCATTAAGATAATTCTGTTTTGGTTTACTTTTTCTTGTTGTTCACTTGTTATCCCGGTTAATTTTGTAGCTTATATAATAATATAAAAGCTTTAATATATAATTGTAAAAGATATAAGTCGTTCTTTTATTTCGTCATTCTAAAAGAAGTTCAGTTTGAACCCTTAGTGAAGTCCCGAGAGGAAGTCAGACTAGTGAAGAGAAAGCCGACGAGAAGAGTAAGTCAACAATCTTTAGGCTAACTAACGGCCCTGCTTCGACTGACGGAGGAAAACACAGTTGGAAAACATCTTTGGCTAAAATTACTAAAACCATTCGCGACCGAACAAAAAGTTTGTCTCCCAGCAGGGGCTCGCCGGTCAAAAGAGCAGGTGTGGGTTATCTGTGAGACGGAGTTTGGTATTGTCTTATTTGAATTTGGGCTGGCCATCCTCAAAAGTCTCCAGATAGGAAAACCCGTTTTCGTTACATTAACATCTATGTAGTTTCAATATGAAAACAACGACTACAAATAAATGGTTTGGCGATGGGAGCCCCAGTACCTAGTGTGATAGCACAACTTGTGTTGGAAGACCTAGAGGAGACAGTAATAAAAAGATTAATCTTTAAATTTCCATTCTATAAACGATATGTTGATGACTGTATATTTCGTTACCCGAAACTAACATCCACTCTATTTTAACACAATTCAATAGTTATCGTCCAAAAATATAGTTTACATTAGAGATATGAAAAGATTCTAAATTAAACTTTTTAGACGTAACCATTCATAAACATGACAATATCTTGACTACATCATGGTATAATAAAGAAATCTCATCCGGAAGATACTTAAACTACAATGCAAATGTACCACAAAATCACAAGAAAAATGTAATCATCGCGTTAGTTGATCGTGGAATAAAACTTACTTAGTCCTAAATATAGGCCACAAATTTTAAACAAAATCAAGAATATACTAAAGAATAATAATTATCCATTAAATTTCATCAATAAAGTTATAGAACAACGACTATACAAATTTTACAACCCCACAAAAATAAAAAAAAACAATTTATGTAATAACAACAAATTTCTAACAATTCCTTACATAAATAACTTAACGGAAAGAGTTATGGCTATTCTTAAACCTTATAAAATAACAATGTAACGTACAAAAACAATAATAATTTAAGACTATGTTTTAGTAAAATGAAACCAGACACCTTTCTGGAAAAATTTAAACTTAATTTACTCAATATCATGTAATGATTGCAATAGTGTATATGTTCGTCAAACAAAACAATATTTAAAAAATAGAGTGCAAAATCATAAATCTTCGACTAACTTAACTGCCTTAAAAAAAAACATGAATATGAGCTCAATCATAAATTAAATTATGACGCAACTAAAATTTTAGCAAAAAAAATATTATAAACGGAATATGTGAATATGAAGAAATGATTTATATCAAGAAAACCAAAAATAGCATAAACAATCGCATAGCAATAACATAGCTATTTATCCAAAATCTACGCTCCACTGTTTTAACTTTAATTTTAATCCTTGTATTTGCCCAAAACTATTGAAAATTATAAAAATAATAACAAAAAAAAATTTATTTCTTAACACAAAATCCTCCTTCGAGCCAGCATGCATTTCAATATTTGTTCGTTAACATGTAACTTTATACACTGTGTTTGTCCCATATACAATTTTAAAATATTTGCCTATAATTATGACACTTTATTTATGAAAACTAAATTATTACAAATCATCCCAACCCCGTGCTCCACCTAGAAAAGGTACTACACGAGGCTACCTATTCTAAGTACTATATGGGTTCCATAACAATTAAAATGATCCTACTCTAACTAAATAATTTCCCTATGATTCTTAATAACAAAAATATAATACAGTAGCCTCACGACTATATGAATACTAGTTTTGAGAAATGATAAAATATGTGAAATGTGATTAGTTCACATAATCGCGAGTCTACTGTAAATCAGTCAGCTATCAGTTATTATTAATCGCTCATGGAACGACTTTCGTTATCTCCCAGCATTCGCCAAGGACACTGATTATATATAATAATCAGTGTCCTTGGCAGAATAATTACATCAAAAAACAAATAATAATTATGACAGAAAACCATGTTGGTTTTATACCGAGTGTAACAAAAATTTTGATGTGTATATTAATTAAAATTTTAATTTAGGTAAATAGTTAATACAAACTAAAATAATCATAGAAAAGGTTTACAATAAACTGAAACGTAACCAGTTGTGACTTTTGATTTATTCCCAGCCATAGTTCCAATTAAGAAGATAAAATTTCATTTATTACTTATATTTCTTCAACGATTCATAATAATCGTGGACTCTCAGAGTTGAAAGAACGATTCTCTCTGATATTGGATTAGTTTCTATTGTTAACTTAAGCTTATAGAACCTCTATATATACATATTTTACATGCGGAAACAGTTATTTTATTTGAATATTGCAAACAGCGGAAGTGTACTTCGCACAGCTAGTAAATGTGAGATAGCACGCTGCGGATTGCAAATACAAATCTGAGAATTCGCCGGGAGAGAAAGTCGACGACGAATAGAAGCAGGAGCAGCGCACCAGTAACCTGTTGAGGACTTCCCGGTAATGGATTGTTAAGCAGATAGCATCTCAACGTTCGCCATTTATTATACGGATTACTATTCCTCGCCGAGGAATTGTTCGCAGCTAATTAGGTAACTCTGCTTCCTCCATATCAGTGGAAATCGCATTGTATTCCATTTTGACTTTTCCAGTATGGCAGTTATAATAATAAAGGGTATTAAATGCATTATTCCTTTGGGCGGGCAGCTACCGTTCATGATTTCATTGTTGGCGTGCGTCTATTGAAAAATATTTGCGGAATGTAATACGAGTAGAACCATCAAACGCCGAACAAATACTGTACTTTTGTGATGTTGCTGAGCACTTTGATAGAATCCGTAGATTGTTTTATTTCCGCGCCCGAAATATTCGAGAGAGAATAATTAGTACACAAAGTTTCAAGTTTTGTGCTTGGAGAATTCAATTAGTTCATGGGCGCATTGTTTATGGTATTGGCAGTAGTACTAGTTGCGCATAGTAGTCATTGTCAGAGACAAGTACAACTATTTTCTGTATTGTTTACCTTCAATGGAATGGAATTCGATTTGCTGTTGTTTGAGTTCCTGTCTGTATCCGAAATATTTGATTATTTGCCGTCAAGGAGGGAGAATCGCAATGCAATGCTTCACAAATGAATTGCACGCATATGTTGAGGGATAATGCACAATGCACTTTATTAATGATGCTTTGTTCATAAATATACAGAATCTACTATAAGTTTGGACCCATAACTAGTTTATTTATAAGCATTCTTTTTCCTACTAGGCAGATGATCCAGCAAATACAAATATAATACGAAATAAAATATGTTTGTATGTATGTGATCTTAGCTACACGTATGCCTAAATTTATAGTATATACAGAATATACAGGGTGTATCAGATATAGAGGTAAATATAATAACATGTAGCAACTGTAATCATATACAATCAAAAGGTCTTAATGCACAGGGGGTCTATCTGTAAGCATTAACAAGAAAAAAAATATTTTGTAAATGCCGTGGGCTAGAGCCGCACCTGTGCCCAACCTAAATGCTGTCCCGAGTATACCCCCACATATCACTATCATTCAGCCATTACCGCTGTTAGTTTTGTATGGATCGCCGCTTGGAGTGTAAGCCACTTCGAACATATTATTTAAATTCTTCCCGTCTCGAAAAAAAAACGATCCTTTTCAGCACCATCATGATTTCATATAAATAAAATCGAAACTTGATGCATCGGCAAACGCGCGGGAATGTACAGATTCATTTTCGCGCGACATCATAGTCAAAAGGCGTGTTTGCAAATTTTCTGTATTTACCTTTATTTCTGTGTAATTCGATTCAACTCATTTTGCGTTATTTGATTAAATAAATCCAAATAACTCAGATTCATGTGGTACCGTTTATTAACTCTCGATTCGACAAAGCGAAAGAAAAATATTTACGTTTTTTTAAGTACTGAAGTCGCATATCCGGTGAAATTCGAACGTCTTATCAGGATATTAAAAAATAATACTTTGTAGACTTACGTAGAATGCTCTTAGCAAATAAGGAATGTTTATTTTATAAAAAAAAGAAATTTAAAATACCTCAGTTTTGCTATTTTTACAAGGGCACACACTGGCCGATTGGCCTTCAGAATGACGTTAAATAAACTTACGGCATACCATTAAGAATAATACTAAATGAGTGTAGTGTATTTATACATAATACCACGTTTAGCGGGTGCTTAACATGACGTTTCCTTGCATCAGGCCCGGACTAAAGAATTTTTGGCTCCAAATTTTACTTTTTTTTTTTAATTTTTAATGATGAAATACGGTTTCGGCGCGTTTGTGCTTTATATGTCGTGTAGTTAACATCCAAGCAAAATTTATTTTATTTGATACACCCTGTATATACTGAGACGGAATTCATCTAAAACTCGTAAACAGTATCACCTACGAAGAAAGTTTTTATAATTTTTTGTAGGATTATAATTTCTATAGAGCCTAAAATTATCGACATCTGTACAGGGTGATTTGTAGCTTCGGTATAATCTTCAACTTTGTTTTCTTAAATATAATGCCTCCATTATTATTCCATATTTAAATTTCTGTTAATGATATTTTTAAAATACAATAATAATATAGGTATTGTATTGAAGAAAACAAAATCTAAGGCCGTACCAAGGTTATTAAACACCCTGTACAGGTATCGATAATTGTGCGTTATAAAAAATCATAATTACAACTACCTACTTAAAAAGCTTTTTCTTCCATCTGATACCGTTTTAGAGAGTTTTAGAGAGTTATAGCGGTAACCTCTCTGTAATGAGATGCCTGGTATATATTTTATTTTAACTTTTATATATCATTTACTTCGTTGATAGAAGAAGATTGATTTCATTTTATTTATATGAACATGTGAATATGTAGAATTTTAGGTATATTTTTAGTTGTAATTTGTATGTGTGTGCGATGGCGTGTAAGTTTGTAACGTGGCGTTACAAGGAAAAGATAATCTCAGTGTTCAGTTTAGCTTTGTAATTTATTTTGGCATAAATTATTATTATATAGTTTATTTAATCATTTTTTCCTTTTACGCTCGTTACGACCGCATTTATTCGTTGATTCGTTTTCGCCAGCACGCGTCTTAGTTTCAATTCTTAGTGTATCACGTCCCCTCCATGCGCCGCATATTGAATTTACGCACGCTTTTGTCTCCACCAGCGCCGCGTGCCTATATAAGCCGTGCATTTACCGCGATCGAGGCAGACTCTGCCAGTTCCCGATCCGCTCGCTTGCCGTGACTATAGTACGTTGTCGTCCTACGGGGTGACGCTATTATAGCCTTTCTCTGATCCTGTAGGGCTGTAGTTCGTTATCGTCCCTCGGGTGTGACACGAATATAGTTTTTTCCGTTCTCCTGGGGCTATAGTTCGTTGTCGTCCCTCGGGTGTAGCACGAATATAGTTTCTTTTTCCGTTCTAGTAGAGCTGTAGTCCGTTGTCGTCCCTTGGGTGTGACACAAATATAGTTCTTTCGCCCCTCGTTTGATTACCGACCTTAGCCGCCTCCCACAGGCGTGGCGCGGCGCGTAATTTCCGTATTTCTTTTTTTCTGTCTTCGAACTATCGCTCGTTGTCATCCTCAAGATGTGACACGATTTTAATTCCCGATAGCCGACGTAAAACCGCATCTAGAGCCAATTAATTTTAAGGTAGGATTGTATCTTTTTTTATTGGCTCGATTTTATACCCGTCTCCCGTGTAATTTATTATACGAGATTGATTTGATTACTGCCATAAATTAATAAGGTTTCATTTGTATCGATTTTCACGGCGAGCGCTAAAGGTTAAACGTATATCCCCGTATCTCACTGGCATCTATATTCATATATTTATTTCATTTCTCGACAAATAAACCAGAAATCCCGTTAAATATACCGACAATTTCATCATAATACATTGTTGTACATATTATTGTTATATATTTAATGCTTAATGTGACTTGCTTACCTGTATCTACGTTTGTGCACCTTTTTTATCTTGTTGTTGACCTAAGAAATAAAAATACGAAAAACTAAGGATTTATTTCACCAGAATATACTTTATTTGTTGCATACTTCAGGTGGGAACCCTGGATAATCACTCACGCACTGAAGCAACCTCACTAAGGTTGATTTTAATTATTGTAGGACGTGTTAGTAAGCGACATAAACAAACATCGCGGGCAATTTACGGTCGGACAGCTGACACCCATCATCGCTAGCGCCGCTACGGAAGAAATAAGAAGAAATAAGAATCACGCGGATCAAACAATTAGTAAAAGAACACACAGAACACACACTCTAGATGTCGTTACAAAGTTCGTCACAAAGTGTAACGAGCAATGCAAAACGTTCGCGGTAATCAGGAGGATAACAAACGTCCCTGATTTGAGGAGCGCGTGGAACAAAAGGGAGGGAAGGATAGGGAATCGGGTTCCCAGCGCCTAGCGGAACGCACGCTTTGCCGTAAGCAGAGCGATATCACAAAGAGCCGCCATTAAGCACAAATAAAATAAATACTTATACAGAGTGTCCCACCGAACTGGGTCATTCGATTTTTTTGAACTTCTAGTAGGAATTTAATTTTGAAACTTGCAGTGTAGTCATCTATTTAAGTAAAATATTTTCAACTTTATAGCATTTTCGGTATACAGAGTGTTGATATCAACTTTCTTATTTTAAATGGAATGGTACTATTTTTATCGATACAATGAATGTACCGAGTCATTTGCAATTAGTTTACATGAGAGTTCCCTATCCCTAAACTCAACCGCTTTTGAGATATTTGTAATTTTGTTGATATTTTGACGTTTGTACTGTTTCAAGTAAAATTAAATAACTGATAAGGTATCAGATATTTACTGGTTCTACTAATGTCGATGTAAGTACAAAGACGTAGGTAGAAAGTTTTATGGCAATAATGAGCGAATCACATACAGGGTGTTCAAAAACGCATCTCCAATGTGGATACCTTTAAACCAACAAAACCTTTTTATTTCTAATGGAACATGGTATTTTTTACTACAGCATTAAATGCAGCGTAAAATTCTACATCGATTGGCATTAGGGTTTGGTATGCCTATTTTTTGATAGTTTTGAGATATTAGCATTTATTGCCTAAAATATGACTAATTTCCAAGTTTCGAGCAAATAAAATATTTTTTTCCTAAGAAACACTGTATATTATTTTTTAGAATGATGCGTTATCTTTTTTTGCATTTCTTGGTTTCCATACCTGAGATATTTATCATTGGAAGTTTTCCAATTATTAGCGAATTTTATGTAATTGTAATTATACAATATTAATAAGCCATAATTATTATGTGACAGCAAATTACATGTTAATATTTTTACCTGCTTATTAAATGCATGGAAAATCATTCAATTAAAAAAAAAACTATTATTCTGACAAAACATTTATATTGGACATTTTGGAAGACTTAATAGTTTGCTCCTGATTTATGTTATCTGTCTGTATCGCTTAATAACTTAATACCTAGTTTAATACAAAAATCCAAGAGGCTGCATTGTTTTCGGAGACTCCATGTCAGACGGCTCCCCTACAAAGAAAAATACCTGATCTAGTAAGTGAACAATATTTGAAATATTATGGGTGTATTTAGGATATCTGTTTTAATTTCCCTTTGTATTTTTTTTTTAGGTTTTTATTCATTGCAAGTAAGTGTAGGTATTTAATCATTGTTACATTCTTCATGAATGTAGAATAAGTCTAAAATGTTATTTGTATATGTAACTTTCAATGTTTTTTCTTATTTCTTTCGATTTACAATATTTTACTTGTTGAAAGAAAATGTGTGAAGGAGTTGACAGCACTAGGATTTTCCATAAAAGATATGACTGGTTAATACTGCATAGATTTATCACTGCGCAATTTGGTAAATTACGAACAATGGATATCACTTGTTTGTTAGCACATCTCATGGCCTACTAATATCTAATAATTAATGTACGTTCTCTATGACTAAAAGGCATTACTATTAGTAGAAAACTAGTGAATATTAGATATCTGAAACATAAATATTTAGATAGGTTAAGCAAATAATGTACAGAGTGTTTTGTAGGAAAAATACTCATTTTATTTGGTTGAAACTTGGAGTTTAGGCATATTTCTTGCAATTTTTTTGCAAGAAATGCTAATACTTCAAATACTATTAAGAATAGGTGTACGAAACCCTAATATCAATCGATGTAGAATTTTGCGCTGCAATGCTGTAGTAAAATATACCATGTTCCATTTGAAGGAAAAAAGTTTTGTTAGCTTAAAGGTATCCACATTGGAGCGAGTTTTTGAACACCCTGTATGTGATTCAGTGATTATTGCTATACACCTTGTAGCTATGTCCTTGTATTTACGACTTTAGTAGAACCACTAAATATTTGCTATCTCAAGAAATATTTGATTTTATTTGAAAGAGTGCAAATGTCAAAAAATTCACGAAAATGAATATATCTTAAAATCGGTCGAGTTTAGGGATAGGGAACCTTCATATAAACTAGTTACAAATGACTCGCCAAATTCATTACACCGATAAAAATTATACCATTCCATTTAAAATAAGAAAGTTGATATCAACACCCTGTATACTGAAAGTGCTATAAAGTTGAAAATATTTTCCTTAAATAGATGACGGTGGGCCATGACTACACTGCAAGTTTCAAAACAAATTTTTATGAGAAGTTCAAAAAAATCTAATGTCACATTTCGGTGAAACACCCTGTATATTCGTAAAAGTGAGTCGCATAGAGGTTAATACGTCCACTCATATGTCCATACTTTCCACCCGTTACGCCCGGTGATAACCTCCCTAAGGGGAATTCTGTAATTGTGGTAAATTGCGTAATATCAGCAAGTGAACTGAATTGCTGTGTTGCCGTATGGTAGGAGATCCATGTACCATTTTTAACAAATTAAATGCGAATTGAAGCTCCAATCTTCGATTATTTATGCAACCGAAACAACAAGTACTGCGTACCGAGCATTGCATAATTCAGAATTGTTTGGAAATAATTTTTATATACTGTTTCAGTGTGCTGTAGCTTCGACTGCATTAAAAATCGAAGATTTGTGGACCTTGGATTCGAAGAAGGTACTCAAAGCGAATACAACCTCCGCAGGAACTCCAAGCTACCTCTGGCTGATCTACGGAAGAAACCCTCTGTGTGATGCATTGTGAATGTGGTGGGGTAGATACAGCAAGGGATGTCTTATTTGTATATCCACTCACTGATGAGTGGCGGCCGCGTACGGAAGTTAGGGCATTTATCTTTGCTTCACGGATTAAATAGAATCAACACTTATCCGAAACTCAACTAACTAAGAAAAAAAAAATAGAATGATAAGTGTCTGTAGGAAATACAATCCCGAACGGAATAAAATCATCTCGCTTACGACGCCGACGTCCGACATCCGAGCGATGCCACTTTCTTTAAGGCGCGCGATCCGTCGGACACAATAAAAACTGACCGCAAAAACCCCTTTTGTTATAAGGATAACAGTTTAAAGAATTTCCGTTCCCTGGAGCATAAAAGAGACAGACAACGACGGGTTCGGACCGACGAACGAAATGAAATCCTGAAGTGGAGATATAGGAAGAGGAGGAGGACAAACTATAGAAAGAAATAAGAAGAGAAGGAGTGATACGATTCCGACAGACAGTGCGTCCAAGCGAGACGAGTGAGATCCACGAAATATAGCGACGGCTCACGTAGATTGGAAGCAAATCCGCGAGCCTTGCATCGCTGTAATCCGGGGACAGTCAGGATCAGGACTATTGAGAGATCGGACGCATACACACGAACCTAACAAGGACCGAGTGATTGTATTTCCTTTTTCTAGCTCGATTCGTATTTCGATCGGGTTTAAGGCTTTCGGGGGACTCAAACAAATAGATTTTCACGGGAGGGAGATGATAGGTACATGATCCAATAGCTAATATTTCTATATCGTTGCCAGATATATAATGATGCCGTTGTGAATGACGTGCGCTTCGGGAAAATCCTCTATGGGCCACGTATCATGGCCACAGTTTAATGTCTCCAATCACCAGAAATCTGACAGAAACGAAGTTTTTATTGCAAATAAAAAACAAGTAAAACGATTCTTGTGTTAAATGTAATCTTATTATAATTTGCAACAACTGTGTAATGTAATGTAATGTGTTCTTTATTTTTTAGCAGTGGTGTAGAACAATAACAACAACCACAAGAATATTAACAATAATAATGACAATGATATTATTAGCATAATGCATATTTAAGAAATTGAAATATAAATCTTCAAAGCCATTTGTCAAAAATCCATTCAAATTAAATTAAAACCAGTTTGGTTAAAAAAATTAGTATAAATTGCCAAAACACTTATCGATGATTTTTTATTATATTACTATTAATAGTAGTATCATTATTATCATTAAGTGGAAGCTACAAATAAAATATTAGTGTGGTTGTATCTCAAAAAACGGCAAATACAGTGACCGTTGTTGTGGTACTATATTATCTATCATTTATCCGCGATTTTTTCTCTCTAAAACTCTTATATACCCATTAAAACTGAAATCATTTAACATTATTAGGAAGACTAAATTTATCAAGTAAGAAATAAATTTGTTTCACTATGTTTTTTTTGTGCTTTTTATAAAAACAACTGTTTTATAACAACGTTTCAGTTAATTTCAACCTTTTGTCAAGTTATTACAAAAGAATTATTTTTTCGCTTTTGTTCTATATTTTCTTTTACTTTTATGAATTTTAAAAATCTTTTATAATCAGAATATATGGAAAAATCGACGTAAATTGGTGAATAATTGACCCTTTCTGGCCTCAAGACCTAAGTTGCATAATTCGTACATGGCGCTTATACCGCTTCAAGCTCGAATCGCACCCGTTTCGAGTAGCAATCGACCCGTGTGCGCTGGGCCTTTGTCTGAAATCTATGGAGATTGCGGTGTATATAACTCGCGACAGCCTGTATGTATATATTGCGGATTGTTAAGATCTCTAAACTAATAAACGAATCTCTGCAAAATTTTCTTTATTTCAAACCATTCATAATACGTATTTTGTTCTTTCGCAACAGAAGCATTGATTTTAAAATGGCATTTCTCAAAAAAACAAATCATAATTTGTAATAATATAGTGGGTGAGTTTTTTATCTTGAGACAACGGAATATCTCTAAAACACTGCATCAAATCAAAAAAAGATCTTAATAAGATTTGTTTTAATGTAGGGGGCTCACTAAATGTTGCCGAACTCAATCCCCCACCTCACTCCCTCCCCTCCCCCTGTCCAGAATGGGAGGGGGGTCGACTTTGAAATCTTAAATGGGAACCCCCATTTTGTATTGTAGATTCGGATTCTAGGCCATCAAGTATGTAGTTTTTGTTTGAAACTTTTTTTCGATTCGTAACAGATTGACCAGCAAACTTTAATATAGTGACAAAGAATCAGCATTAATATCGCATGTGTCCGAAATTAGATTAAAGCTAAAGCACATCAGATGCACCGGCAATCGGAGAAGGAGATTAGTCACAGTAAAACGTAAAAGAAAATCTGGTATTAAGTCTAGGGAAAAGAAAATTTATTTTATGAAGCAACTGCGCGCAATCAAGGTCATTGTGAAGCAAAGAAAAGAGAAACTTTATTATCTGCACCATTCGCCTGGTATAAAGAGAAAAAATTAAATTGAGACAAGAGCAATGAATAGTCGTAACCTCTAGGTGGATATGATCCTTCATATCTGAAGAAAGAAACTTTAAAAATCTACGTTGAACAGATTCGATGGAGTTACTATGAGTTAAATAAATATGACACCGTATTAATGCGGCATATTCCAAACGATATCTAACTAAACCGTAAAACAAAGTTTTTAAAGCAGTTAAGTTTCGGAAGTTTCGACAGTTACGATAAATGAATCCATAAAGTTTAAAACACTTACTTATTAACTCATTAATGTGATTGGTAAAAGAGATAGCCGGATCAAATAAGACTCCTAGATCCTTGATGGAAGTGAAGGAAGATAAAATATTGTTGCCTATCCTATGAGAGAATTGTAGAGACACTAACTTCCTGGTGAAGACCATGGTGGTACATTTAGATACATTCAGTGATAGTCTAAAGTACTCGCACCAAGATGAGACAGATTCAATGTTACTTTGAAGTAGTTTGCAATCCAGAGGAGATTCAATGCGAGAAAATAGTTTTATATCGTCAGCGAACATAAGTTTATCGCAAGTGAGTATGTTCAGCAGATCATTAATAATAATAATAAATAATAATAATAATAAATTTATTGCTCAACAGTGTTTCTACTAAATAAGGACAAAAAAACATACAATAGTCTCAACTTATGAGTACTTAAAAATACATTAGATTAACTAAAAGAAAAAATAATAAGCACAAAAGTGTGCATTACAAAAAAAAAGAAGGTAAAAGATTACTTAATATACTGAAGGTACGCATTTACCAAACTCCTCATTGTGCAGCTGAAGATATCAATTAATGGGGTAATCTTATTATATGTTTCACAAATAAATCTTAAAGGAGCTTTAAATAATAGATTAGAGTGCGGCGTGGCAACGTAGAATGTACGAGACCAACGCGCGGATTGCCTTGGCACAAGAAATGATAATTTATATAGTATAAGGGGACTTGAGATTATGCCATGAACAACACGAAATAAAAACTTGAGCCCCTGTATAGACCACCTCGTTTCTAGAGCTTGTGTTTCAAACATTGCTAACAGTGAGGTTTGGGGGAAGCCACATTCAGGATACACACCATATGTTCGAAAATACATATATTTTAAAAATTAATAAATAATGCAAAGAACAAAGGACCCAGGTTAGATCCCTGAGGCACACCTGATGTCTGCCTGAATTCCACAGAGCTATTAATGCGGTACCTCATGCAAACTCTTCTCCCTATCAAGTAGGAGCCAAGTAGAGAAAGTAAAGGATCCGAGAATCCAAAGGAACGCAATTTGCCGAGAAGAATATAATAATCGATTTGATCAAAAGCTTTCTGGAAATCCAAATACACTGCATCGACCTGACCACCGCCATCAATAAAATTACCTTAGCCACAAACTGGGTGAAGCATGCCAAATTAGATATTGTTGATCGATGTCGCACAAATCCATGCTGGAATATGTGTTCACTGATCATGGGATACAGTTGTTTACATAATAGCTGTTCAAAGACCTTGGAGAAGTTGGACAGAAGTGAAATCGGTCGGTAATTCGATAATTCAGATTTATCACCCTTCTTCAGCACCGGGCAAATATTTATCAATAGTTCATAAAGCACTTTTACCACACATTTTCTACATAGCATCAACCAGTTGATATCAACTGTTTAGCGTTTAGGAAATCACTATTAAACACTCTTAGTGTCTCTAGACATATAGCACCATTCAAATTTTCATCGTACACTTGATATGACCACTATTGTCCATAATTAAACAAAAAAAAAACATTAAAACTAAAATAGTCATGGTGATTATTGTCCCTTATGACATGTGGATGATACTGTGTCCAATAGCGATTATTTCGACAATTTATAATTTCTTGTCTGCTGAATCAATCCACATAATCTTATGAAAAAATCTCGGTTCTTCGGTTATTTTTATGTTTATGACTTCGCAAAGGTGGACTGGTATCGTATCAGCACCAAGACGTAATCCGCACACAGGTATCTTAGAAAAACTATGCATTTTATGTTTTCTTAATATTCTGTAGATTGACGCTCTTGAAATGCCCAATTCCAGCGCTGTTGCTGTAGTTGAACTCCATGAATAAGCCTGAAAATAAACTGAAACGTTTTCACCTTTATCTCTTAGGGGCTTACGTTTCCATAAACCGAGCTTCGATTCTTGCGAATTTTCTGGAAGTCGTTGTTGGTAGGTCCGGATATCGTTCGTTGAATAATGTGCATGTTCGTCTGACAATTCGTCACATTCATCATGCGCATAAAACAAATTTAACAAATCACTGTTAGAATTTTCTCCAATATTCTTCATTATAAACTGTACTTGAGAAAGTTAACAGAATCACTAATAGAACTGTAAATAGATGCCTCATGAATCTCTGGACTTAAACTCCTTTGAGAGCACCTTCTAGGACAAGGGGCATTACAAATCTGAAAAGGACATGTCAATAATTAAGTGATTTAATGAAATGAAATATACATAATATGATTTCCTCTGTAAAATAAAAGGAAAGAAAATAGTCTACAAAAGTGACGGCATTGCCCTACGCTAATGGACGCCTTAGGACTACTCTCTGCTCGATGCATCATCCTCTAAAACTGGCTAGTGTGTTTACAGAGTAGAATTTTACGTAGTATCAAAAATAGAAAGATTATAGTCCTTTTCCTCTTTCTGAAATTTCATCACCAAATGTAACGATATCCGTGAAATCTGCTTACGCGATCTAAGGTTTAAAATGTCAAAGAACGTTTTAAACAAAGGCTGCAATTGACGTAGAACAGGTATACGAAGATTACGTTCCCAACAGTCACTTGAGGTTCGTCTGCACGCGCCGTCCGCCGGCGGTACTACAATGTGATGAAGTTGCAGGGCTGCTCCGGTCGCTCCATCATCCCTACGATGCGTACTTGTGTGTGTGTGTGTGTATCTACGTGTGTAGATGTCAGGACCGTCTTTGTACGAACCTTAATGGTTGGTGGCGGCGGATGTTGAAGCTCCAGTCTGCGATTTTCCCGAATCGTATTTTGTATAATGCGTCAGGAACCGATGTTGCCCACGGCTACGTGTGCCCCTTGCACGTTTCCGCGCTTATTCTGGTTACGTTCCCGTTACATATAGAAACGGTAAACGTTTGATCGATACTACCGAATGGCGTTTACCGACATTTCAAGATTGTTTATCACGAAGAAAGCACAGCTCAATAAACAGCTACTGGTTAATAATTGGCGTATAGATGTTTTCATAGTTATAGCATTGATAAATTGATAGTTTATTCTTACGGTGAATTTTCGTACCGTGTATATTCGGTTGCAAACTGATATTTTCCTAAAATATTCAATTCGGCACCACCCCTATCCTGCCTATAAACATATTCGGGGCAATAAAATTTAAGTATAGTAATGGGTTCTTAGGCAGACGGCCACGTGCGCTCGAAAATGAATGGTATTTTTTTAAAGTTTAAAAATCCATTGAGACTAAATCTAAGGAAAAATAAGTGCCAGAAATAAAACAAACTTTTCGCTTATTGTGTTATTGCTTATAATATTTACTTTGAAATCTGTTGATTTTTTTTTACCAATTGATCTTATAAGAAAATGAAACTAATTTTAATAAGGTAAAGTCAGGTAAGTGTGTAGTAAAAATTGCATAGTGTGAAGAAAATGTAACACTGTTCACATAATAAGACATTTTGATAAATTTTACCCATAGAACTACGTAATATATGCCCTTCATATAGATACGCCTTTTATCATTATCAACGGTTTACTAGAAAAAAACTGTCAATACTACACACTTGCCCCATTTTGCTGGGTAAGTTCCGTACCGTTCCGCATTTTATATATTAATAGCATTATCCTTTAGTTCGGCCAAGGGTGTAATACTATACTGATGCCTTTTTAATAAGGTATGATAAATTTACAAGATATCTAAGTTATTACACGTTAGGAGATGTGAATTTTTCTTTGTAAAACTAGTACAAAGTTTAGTACATTAGTAATATAACAGAGGACATCCATATTTTAATTTTGAAAATAAATGTAGCCAAACTACACACTTGCCCCGGTTACACACTTACCTAACTTTACCTTAGTAATATTAATTACCTGAGGAATTAAATATTTATTGGTAACATACGGTGTTATACCCTGCATTTTTAAATAGGCTGGTTGTTATTTTCTCTTTAATTTTTCGTCTCTCCACATATTTTTTAAAACACCAAACATTATTATCACATGTTTTACCATAATAACAGCAATTAATATAAGCCAAACAAATATCATAGTATGGGGAACAGAAATATTGAATAATGAAGTTTTCATTCAAAATAAATAAATATCTGTCGTCACTCTATGTAGTATAGTTTGCAGTAAATATATTTCATTCACATAGTTTGCATTACATTTTCAAGTTTCAATTTCCACATTTCTATAGGTATAGATAAAGATATACTTCAAAATTAAAACAGACAAATTCCTAAGATAATTGCAATTGGTTTATAAGACATCATTTTTATGAAATTAAAAAATAAATATTATTACTAATATTAAATCTTCTAATATCCTTGTAATGCGACAAGTACAAAATATAATTTTTAGGATGTTGTTTTTTATACTGTACCTATTTTTTTATTATTAGTGGCCTATGCTCTATTGTCCAAATTTTCAATTATTTATTTAATTGAATAAGATAATATGTCGAATGAACTATGTCAAAAAAAAAAACTAAACATTGTAATTTTGTTGTTAGAAATTAGCAGTTTAAAAAAAGCTCTTTCAAAGTTTTTGTCGGACTCTAACTCTAAAGCAGGGGTGGCCAAACTACGGCCCGCGGGCCAAATCCGGCCCGCTGCGTATTTCAATCCGGCCCGCGCAAGTTGTAAGTACCAAGCGGTTAATTCAGCTATTGCCGATAGTTTTTCTCATCCACAATAAGGGATTACGAAAATTATTGTACCGGGAGGTATCTATATCTATACTATTCACCGACTGATAGTCAACTGATGTCGCGGTAAATAAGTCCGGTTAATTCATTTACTATGAACGCTTTCGGCGTACTTCGCAATAAATTTCTAACCTTATTTAGAATTAAATTTGAAATATTCATGAATAGATTTGCGATAAAGCTGAAGAAGTGTGCTCAAAGAAGAGGGTTTGTTTTTCTATTGACCTCTCAGCTCAAGCGACTGTCAGATAAATTGAGAATATCACAATACGCTTCTTAATGGAGAAGACAAAAAATGTCTAGTGGTTTTTGTTAGTTCTTGATGAGTCAACAGACATTGTTGATACTGCCCAAGTATTTTTGTTTTGTGCAAAGCTTTCAATAAGTCATTGCATAATTCATCAAACAACTCTATCTATTTTGCATTATTGAACCAGTTGTGGCAGTAGTTAACTTTATTGGCTCTCTTTTTGTCTTTTTTATTAATAAATTTTTGGTTTATTGCGTACTTGATTGTTTTATCAATCGTTTATTCCAGCATCTTGTTTTCCTGTTTCTTCCAATGTTACTCTTAAATATTTAAATTTCTCATTTGTTCTATTTTAGTATCATTTATTTCAATTTTAGTTTCAACATTCTGGTTTCCGAGGATTTTAGCTTTTTCTATGTTTATTGCCATGCCCTCCTCTTCCATGTTTGCTTTCCATATGTTCAAATTTTCTTTGTTTTTCACTGTCTGTTATTATTACCACATCGTCTGCAAAGATTCCATTATGTAGCTATTTCAATCCTCTGTAAATTCTTATATCACACAAATACTTTATTAACATTTTGTTTGCATTTTGCCTCATTTTGCAAAATGCGAACCAGATGAAGATAAACTTTTAATATTTAATATTTACTGTTTGGTTTATATATTGCGTACTTTTCTAGGTACTAACATACAGAAAATAATGATTATAATATTTACTAGCAATAATAATTTATTGTAATGTAATTTATAATCCACCAGGTAAAAATTATTTGACCACTTGGAAAAGTTAATAAATAATAGGAATAATTTAAAACAAAACCATTGAAGCTTATAGGGAATGTTGCAGAAAAATATAAGAATATACAGGGTGTTTTTGAAAAAAAAAGTTTTATAACTTTAAGATTCTTTGACAAGTCAGTAATTTTTAAGCACCCTGTATGATACGACGGAAACTTTTTGGTACACTGTTTTCGATTCAATAAAACACAGAGGAACACTTAATAAAAAATATACACGTTAGAGTTTACAACCTGGCCCGCTGATCTTAATTTTCGTTACGATTTGGCGCTGTCCTAAAAAAGTTTGCCGACCCCTGCTCTAAAGTAACAAAAAGGAATACTTAATTATTACAAAAAAAATTATTTAATTTAATCCAATCCTCAAATACACTAAAAATACATAATTTTCAATACGAAGAGAAATTTTTACAGAATTAGTCAATAGGATTACCAACATCAAGTTCGATTGAGAACTTTACATTTAATTTAAACATAAATTTTAAGAAAGATATGTGTTAAAAATGTGTTGTAAAAATCGTACTTTATCACAAATTAATTAATCAGTTATCATTCTAAAATACAATTTTCTTTAGAGATAAAAAATAATATGAACTTACATTGATTCATTAAGTTAGGGTGGGCGCCTAAAGTCCAGGCACTTGAGCTAGGTGCTCATTGTACCATCCCTATTAAGTCTCTTATTTCCACTCGAGCAGCTTGGTGTTCTCTATAAAGCCCAGTATCTTGCCCAGTGGAAACTTGAGAACCTTCGAGGGCTCCAATAATGAACGTACATTATGACAATGCTGTCCATACAAACAACAATATTATATCCACATCATGGCATAATGGAACAATATCTTCATGGAGATGCCTAAGTTATAATGCTGTTACCATATAATTCCAAAAAAAAATGCATCGGAACTTCAAATTAAGTCCAAAAAACGTATCCAATAAATTTAAGAAAAAAATAAATCCATACTTAAAACCAGTAAATATCGGTTATACTTATAAAATGAAAATAAATTTCATTTTAATTAAGACAAAAATCGTAGCTAATGAAAAAAATGCTACACTTCAAATATTTTAGAAATTGTAATGTAGTGGAGATGGTTTTTTTATTTTAACTAAAAAAAAGTGGCCTGTTTTTTTATTCTTAAATTAAAATTATAGTATCACGATGGGAGGGGTAATCACACAAAAAAGAGAAAAAAGAAGGAATTAGATGAGTCATGCACGAGCCCGCCACTGATGTGTATTGCCACTAAACGTATCAAATAAAAAAACAATACACTAATAGGTGCGTACGCCCATTAGTCAGCCACTGCAAAAGTGTAAAAAATGTATTCCATTAAAAAAAAATCAATCTGATGTCGACGGTTTTTAGAACATACGGTATATTTTAAAATAATTTTTAGATGTGCTCCTTAATGTCGAGTTTCAGCATGTGTGTATGTAAACCATCTCACTTTAGTAGCAAGTGACCAATCGAACACCAAAGTTTATCTGCAGGAACCTGTCTTGTCCGTGCCTTGATGATAACCATTGAAAAAGTAAATGGCCGAAACATGTTACGTGTATGGTGAAATAGAAATAAATTGCGTTAAAAGACAGAAAAGTCCTCATTTTGCCTAAATGATAATAACTCGACCATTACAATATAGGCCACGAAGAAATTATGAAGAAAGAATGTAAGTATGCCCTAAAAATGTTATACATTCTCTAATTCACAGCACAATCTGGCAACTACATTTTCTTCTACATCTCTTTTTTAATTGAATAGATATATTTTCCTTTTTCTACAGCATCTAGCAAACGTTATATACACGAACTATATAGACTGTAGCACAAACTGCGGAATCCATATAATTGTGGCAATTATTATACGCGAAACGCTTGATTCGGGGAGATATTAATAGAGAGAGCGGAAAACCGGAAGTGCGCTCGTAGATTTAACGATGAAAAAGAGTCTGGAAGGAGTGCACTCCAAAAGCTTTTCCAAGCGTTAAGCTCGCCGTACTATGAGCATCAAAATTCGCATTTGCTTCTGAAATAGTACACCAAAATAATACGTATTCTGCCGTAGAAAGGGAATTCAAGAGAGATGGGAAAAATTTACTGCGCTTCATTTCAGATACGCTGCTAGGTACTTCAATACGTATGCTATTGTTTCTTATATTGGGCAATTTAAAAAATATGTTCTTCTCTAGTGTTATTTGATGAGATCTGAAAATTCTTACGCAATAGCTACCCGCCGAGTTTCGTAGTTTCAGTTGCAATACTTATGAAAGTTTGCAGTGAATAACCTTATTGTAAGTAGCACCTTATTTATTTATCCTGGCAGAAACCATGTATATTTTAATGCTTTTCTTTTAGAAGAATATTTCTCGTCTGCACGTATGTGAGATTTGGAAACTACTACATATAAATATTTTAAAACTTGACAAATTGTGCAAAATTTTGTTGATATTGATATGTCGTCTTCAATGGTTTTGAATTAAGATTGCAAAGTAAAATTTCATATTTATGATAAACATAATTTAACTCTCACTGATACCTTGAGATGAGTTGCACTCTTTCCACAAATACGGATAATAAATAACATTTGCTTGGACAATGTGATTACGCAAACCGATAATTCTCTTATTCTATAAATGAAGAGCTTTTCTGCGAGTTTTTTTTGTTAAAATGATGTTTACTACTTTTTTTTCGGGCGGTAAAGCCTAAGCAATTTATTAGTTATCAAGCTCTCTTGCAGAGCCAAATCTCACTCCTAATCATCATCATGCCCCAGGAAAAAAACCCGTTACCGTAATTGACAAGAGCGAGATTCGAACTCGTGACCCCAAGCTATATTCGACACTCAGCGTAAATAGGAGCTAAATCTCAAAAAAGTGTCGGTATTTCAGTAATTTAATTAGGTAGGCACTTAGAATAATACTAGAAAACATTTAATTCAAATTGAAATGGAAGTGATTATAATAAAATTGAGCAGAAAGGAAAAAAAATTTAAAAAATATTTGTTTTTCTAGATAATGATTACAGTTTATGTAATTCTGAAATAAATAAAAATAGAACAAATGTGTGAACAGAAAAGAAAAATATATTCGCATATGAAAAACGAGAAAATGTAGAGCACATGGTAGGAATCTATTAATAAGCATTTGTACCGACTAAATCTTTCCTGACCTTCTCATTTCTTTTTCCGTGTTTATTTTCACATGGCTATCTTACACAATTTTTCTTTTTTGGATTTATATATAGCTACAATACTATACGCGTGACATTTCCGATGTACTATTCTTTTCTGGAAACAGATTTCAATATTTCACACTTAGTTTCGAGCTTCTAAGCAATAGTATCATAAATAATTATGATATTTTGCTTTTGTCAGTTTTCTGATCTTGCCAGGCTATAAATATTTTTTGACAAGTTTCATTTTAAATCCGACATCCCAATACTCTTTTTGAAATAATTTTGAGATCCTTTAATATCTGTTAATTACCAATTCTTTCCTAGCATTTTTACTTCTGCTTGCGAATGATATTGAATATGGTTCTCTTCAAAAGTAATAGTATGGTTTGTGCGAAATATATTTTCCATTCGCGCAAATACTCTATCGGCAGGCAGAAGGGGAGAAGAACTTTTTATTGCAGACGCAGAGGAATAATTTGAATATTAAAACTAAAATATTAACATGTGAATTTTTTGAAAATGAAAATGAAAAATGTGAAATTTTGCGCAAATTTTTATTATAATTTTTATTTTGACCCCCACACTCACAACATCGCTTAAACTTCTTTCAGTTGGTTGGGCTTATCATACACAATATTATGTCACACAATATTTGTCCTAACAATGTTCACCTCAATGTGTACAACAACACAACAAAAAGTTAAATATGACACGGAATTTCGAAGAGTATAGGTTTAATTTTAGCTATAGTCTGTGAGAGCCAGTCAATGCTTAGCGCGATTAATTTCCACATTTTCAGCGGACCTGATTCTTTCTTACCAAATCGTATAAAACAAAGGGCACCAATAAATCGATATAAAATGAGTCCAGATAGTGGTGACAACAGCTAGATGAATGAAAGGCAAAACAGTTTCTAAAGGAGCAAAATAAGAAGAGCTTAAGGAAACCCTATGTTGGGCCACTAGGTTTAATTAAAAAGACAAAATTAAAGAGCCTCTTCCAGAACAAAAGGAATGACAATACATCTGAAGCGGTTGTAGTGAACTAAGCCTACATAGCGACACCAATCATAATTTAATCTGAAAATCCACCTCGATTATGAAAGGAAGATCCCATATTTTTTTGATCCGTCTACCTACAGAAAACTTATTAAGGATCCTGTGAACGCAGTTTTACGGAAGACCAACCTATTCATCAAGAACTGGTCAATTCCCGAAGAAGTCCAAAAACAGTTGATAAGATCTGATCACGGGTTACCAAAAATATATAAGCCTAACACACTGCTACGGCCAATAGTTAGCGTGATGAATCGACCTATGCCCTTGCCAAATACCTAGCTAACTTCTTACAACCACACATAAGGCACACGGCATCCAACATAAAAGATTCGCATGACTTTTTCAAGAAAATCTCAAAACTTCTCCACTCTGACATACTAGTGAGCTTTGATGTAGTTTTTTTATTTACCATGGTTCCGGTTCAAGAGGTGCTGCAGCTCATTAGCAATAAGTTCACTCCGGAGGTCGCTCGGCTTTTCGACCACGTTCTGAGTACAACATATTTTCAATTAAACCAGGCACACTATGATGGGTAGTCGTTGGCTCCCGTTATCGCGAATTACTACATGAAGCAATTCGAGACCAGATCACTACATACAGATACAAACCTACTTGCTGGCTGCGTTATGTGGACGATACGTTTATTATTTAGCCTCGCGGAGAGGACGCACTCTTGGAATTTTTCCAACGTTTAAACAGCATCCACCCACGCATACAGTTCACGATGGAGAGGGAAACGGACAGTGGCCTCTCCTTCCTGGACGTGTTAGTCAGCAGGAATGAGGATGGAACTCTTGGCCACAGAGTGTACCGGAAACCTGCTCACACGGACCACTACTTGCACAAGAACTCCAACCATCCACTGGGACAGAAGAGGGGGTCATGGAAACCTAAGATATTGTGCCGTGTGCATCTGTGAACCTCGGTTCCTGTCCCAGGAGCAAACGCACCTAGATCGCGCCCTACTAGCAAATGGGTACTCCAAGAAGGAGGTGAAGAGGGCCTTGTATTCAAGGACGACTCCTGCTAACTCACGGGGTATCAGGGAGGCACAGGAAAATGTTAAGAGTACCGTTTTCTTGCCCTACTTCGAAAGTGAAACGGACCGGGTTAGAAAACTTCTAAAGAAACATCACGTGAAGACAGTTTTCATACCGACGCGACGGGGCATATAAGGCACTTTCTACGCTCCGTGGTATACCCCATGGATCCATGGGAGTATATCGGATACCATGTTCGTGTGGATCTGTTTACATCGACTCCTCGCACTAAACCCCGTGAAGCATTCGGCTAATGCAGGAG
This sequence comes from Protaetia brevitarsis, assembly GCA_004143645.1. NCBI lineage: Eukaryota > Metazoa > Arthropoda > Insecta > Coleoptera > Scarabaeidae > Protaetia > Protaetia brevitarsis. The sequence goes on from RXPK01000114.1 coordinate 4,524,573, forward strand.
AAAATAAACGTAATATTATTAAATAAAAAGTTAGTTTTAAGTGAACAAATTAAGAAAATATGGAATTCATTTTTCTTTCCTTCAAATCTTTTTTTTTTTTCTTCTATGAACGTTTTCTATGTTTAAAAATGTTTGCTTCCCTTTGCCTATAACTTTGTTGTTATTCCATTTATGATAAAAACTTGTGCTAATGAAATTAGGTATAGGAAATTGGATTGTCTACAAACGGGACTCTCTAAACCATATACACTTAACCTTATATGCTTTTCTAAGTGTAAGGGAAGCCTAATAGTGCAGGCAATTCGGTTTAGATTTTGTGAGACCCCTTTCCCACTCTTCTTCCTACACCACGAAAAATACTCTACAAGTAACTAGAAGGTGCGCATTGACACCTTTCCAATTACCCGTAAATTGCTCGAAGGTACAATTTGTTTGTATTTCCTCACATCTGCGATCTTCAAATTGGACCACTAAGATTTGCAGTAGTTATTAGGTTAAAGGAAGAAGAGGATAGTGATATGACAATATTATTGTCAACGGCTGATGAGTGAAGATAGTGCATACACTGTAAAGAAAGTTGCCTACAATTTTACCGGCAAATTTGCTTCATAAGGTAAAATTTCTACCATCTAGTAAATTTCACATGCTGCTGTATTTTTCAAAGATTTTACTGTAAAATTCGTATGTAATATTTATATGAACTGTATTTTTGCCGAACGCGTACAGTTAAATAACCTAATAACCAATCACATTCGTATTCAAGTATTCAAGTAAAAATAAATATAAAAGATCCTCAAATTTTTACCCAAATTTAAATACCCAAAAAAATTGTCAATTTTACACTTTTAAGTAAATTTTGATAGTAAACATAAAATTCTACATGTTTTTTCCTGTATTTTTCTTTCGAATTTTTATTACATCTTAAACTTACATGAAAGAGCTATAAATTTTACCGAAATCTTTTTTTTTCCATGTTAAATATCCTAGAAAAAACATGTAAAACAAAATTTACATGATTTATTGTGGTAAATTCAGAACGTTATTACATGTAATATTCTTAATTTACCACGGCAAAATTACTGTAATTTTTTACAGTGTAGATACTTCGACGTTATTTAACATTCGCAAGCCCATACTGTATATATACGGGATTAGTTTCCTTCATAGCAAATCGAAAGGATCAAATTGCAGTTGGTAAAAACACCACCAATCCTACCAATTCCATCCCAGGATTGAATATGTAGGTACTTCATATCTTAAGCTAAGGTATAGCAAGAGTGAGTTTTATACATGCTATTGCATGAAGGCAGGTATCAAGGAATACTAATGAGAAAACATTTAAATACACAATCTTCAAAAACTGCTGGGTTATTCACTGGATTTTCGTTTGAAAGGTAGATAATGGAATAAAGTTGGTGTTTATTATTTTCAGTAGGTATTTACTTTGAATTGGCAAAAGTCCTCAGTCTTTCATAAATTCCCTATACGGTTTAGGATTACATTTTTTAAGCAAAATATAGGTATCATAATTTTTATGTCAAACATTTGATAATCATAACTTGATTACTATAATTATTATACTCTCATGCAATTACTGAGAAATACGATTTGGTGTCCTTCACAATCACTTCAAAATCCATATGCCAGTTAGTTATAGAGAAACTGCAAATGCTTTCTCTCCCTCAAACGTCCAATAAAACAAAACGAATCACTTTATCGCGTCATTCAAACAACAATAACTTCGCAAATGAAGTGCTTAGCTGCCGCAAGCGTGATGTAGGCGATAAATCTCGAACCGGAATTAATTCAGATGCACGGCGTCTATGCCGAAGTTCGCACACTTGTCGCAGTTTAGTACTGGAGGTGGTTTAAGTGCTTGGCGATGTTGCAGTCGGCTAGAAGCCCTCCCTTGGGTGCCGACGGTTTCGCTTAATGAAAAGTTTCGCACCACTAGATAATCAGCAAGCGCGCTAAGATGGCCTTTATTTTTAATTCTTGCTGCTCTAAGGAACTGGGAATGGCGTAGCTGCATAATGTTGGGTCGTTGCATTTTTCGTATAGCTTTGTGAAGAAAGCAGTTTTCTTATTAAAATTAATATCGCTAACATTCAACGTGAGCTACAAGATCGATATTCCTTAAGATGCTCGTCCTGTAGTTATCGAGTTTCCTCACTTATAAGAGCAGTGATGAATTGATTGTTCATTCTTATGGAGAACCCTTAGTTTGTAACCATGTATATTTGGTTGCAAATTAAGATTTTCTAAATTTATTCGATTAAGTCGCATCCCCGCCTGAAAATATATTCTAGCCAATAAAATTTAAATGCAAATAGTGAGATCTTGTGCAGATGCTTCGAGCGCTCGCAAATTCATGTTCTGTAAGTATAAAAAATCGTTTGAAATTATATCTAAAGGAAAATACTGGATACAAAGCTAATATTTCGTTCCAATGAGTAGAATATTTAAGGTTTGCATTTGTTTTTTAGTATTTCTTCTGGTAACTTACGGTTTTTAAATAAGTAGAGTATCAATTACTTATAATTCATATTTAATAATAATAATAATAATTATTATTATTATTAATTCATATTTAATAATTTGTGAAATGTTTCTCTTGTGGATTTCATAATTTGTATTTTTGCTTCCTTTTTACAATGTTCCTTTTTCATTCATATCTCTTCCCTCTCTTCTTTGATACAAGTGCTAAACTCGAGAAATTATTTTGAGAATTAATATTTGCATTGTACCTAAATATTTTCACAAAACCACGAAATTGATTCAAAAGGCTTTTTATAGCGTGCAGGAATTTTTATGCTGATTTTGTTTCCATTTCGCCTTTCTTTTCACCCCTTAAATTTAGTTTTATTTTCTTTTGGATGTATGTGGTGGTGGCCCAGTTTGTATATTCTATTAATTTTGTACTATTGGTTTAATTTTTATTTTATTAGTTCAGTTCCTTATTTATTTATTTGTTATTTCTTTTTCTTTATATGACTGATTTTATACATAATCATTTTTGATTTTATAAATTAATAAATTACTACTAAATACTACTAAATATAAAACCGAAAATTCAGGTTTCTGCCACTTTGACAGAAGTATTTACTGTCATTTTTATTGTCAAAACGCGAGTAATTAATGGCTTTTCGGAAACTTGATCAGGTTATAGATCGGATCTGAGTAAAAACACGAAAACACACAAACTGTTTGGGTTTGACAGGGTTTACGAACGCGTCGTAAAGTGACCTTTGCAAATGTTAATGTTATGTGTTACTTGAATATAAGTTTGAACAACATCTTCATAGCTAATGTAATCACATGTAGGACATCTAGCTAATTTCCTTACCCCTGTAATATTTTACATTTGATTAGAATACAAGGTATATATTTCACATATAATTATAATGTTTGCTTTTAGCACCTATGTTATCCACTATATATTTTTTTATAATTCATGCCTTGGCATCCCCAACAGCTTTCACCAATTACAGGGGCATCGGCAGCCATGAGTTATTATTATGCCTGCGCCCGTGGAGCGACTTAAGATGTTCGTCTCTCAGCATTTGCCAAGGAGTGAGGGAAACCATGAAAACCTCACTCTGAGAGCAGCCCGTCGGGCTATTCTTATTATTATTATTATTATTAGGTACCTAAGGGACACTATATAAATGTCATATCTTGCATTTTATTGCCGATGTTAGTATTTGGCACAGTTGCTACACTAATTACTCGCGTCTTGGCAAATGGAGGTTATGTTCAGTATAACCTACCAATTTAACCCTACAAATTAGCAGGGTTATTGAAAAATAAATTCGGTTGTAAACCTGCATTGATCCGAAAAATTAATTGTTTGTTTTCGAACAGATGTAATTCGTTCGGGTTAAGTTTCCGAACGGCTGCTTAACAACCGGTTCGAAGCCCGATCAAGCGGGTTAAGTTTCCAAAAAGCCTTGAATGTAGCACCTGTAAAGACATTTTTGATATATTTTGATATTTGCAAAGGTCACTTCACGACACGTTCGTAAACCCTGTCAAACCCAAACAGTTTGCTGTTAGTCTTCGCTTAACCTCTTCGGGTTTTTACTCAAATTCGATCTATAACCTGATCAAGTTTCCGAAAAGCCCTTATGTTGTATGTATATTTTGTTATTTCTGTCTTACGCATCATTTTTGTTTATTTATTTATTTATTAAAGTATAAGTACAAAAGCAGGACTAGCCCAAGAACATCAGAACTCTACTACTCTTAAGACATCAGAGAAAAAGAGAAAAGTACATAAATGCTAAGTGTAAAAATTAACAAGAACAAAAAAAAATTATAAAAGTTGCAATAAAAAATTAAATCAGAGAAAAGAGGGAACAAACAAGACGTTTTTTAAATACGGTCGGAGAGTCATAAGAGATATCGAGATCATTATTGAATTTAAGATTATCATTATACAACCGCATTAATCTGTTAATAGGGGGCTCCTGGAACGCAAATGTGCGACACAAAGGACTATGGAATAATATATCCCCTCTGGTAGTACGTGATGGAATTTTAAATGTAACTAATCCTACCAATTCAGTACAATCAATACCATTATTAAGTAGCTTTTTAAGAAAGAGTAAATCTCTGAGCTGGCGTCGCAGATAAAGTGGTAAAATGCGAAAATACTTACAGGCATCTTCGTAAGGCGAATAGGCGTAACTGTCCTTAAATGATAGAAATCTTATAAATTTGCGTTGAATAGATTCAATATTATTAATATAAACCGCAGACTTCGGAGATCAAACTACAGAGGCATAACCGACAACACCACCAATGTGGGCAAAGTATAAGCTCGTAAGACAACTGACACTACGAAAAGGCTTCGGCGTTCGTATCAAAAGTCCTAACATCTTGTTGCATCTATCAACAACATAATCAACATGAGAATTGAAAGTCAAATCCAGTGTCCAATAAAACACCAAGATCTTTAATCCAATCAACCTTTTTTAAGGCGGTGTTATTAATCGTGTAAGGAAAACAAATGACTTTTTTATTGCGAGTGAATCATCCGCATATTTAAGAAAATATGAATTTTTGAAACATATATAAATATCGTTGATATAGATATTGAAGAGCAGCGGATCAAGATGCGACCCCTGCGGAACACCCGATGTAATATTAGCTGGGTTAGAATAATATCCCCTCAGTTTCACGACTTGAGACCTATTTGATATATAAGACCGGAGCCATCGAAGCAAATCACGCCAAACACCCGTCGCAGAGAGCGAGGCAGAGAGCATGTTGCTAAGGAATAATTTTGTGACGAACTTCACTAAATAAAACTTCATAGACAATTGACTCAAAAACTTTAACGGATGTGCATAAAATTGATATAGCTCTATAGTTTTCTATTTTTTTTAACGGACTTAAAAATTGATATAACAAATGCTTGCTTCCACAGATGCGGAAAACAGCCCCGTTTCAGTGACAAATTGAAAATTATAAAAAGAGGTAACGTTAAGAAGTCCGCATAACTGCGCAGAACACGCGCAGGAATCCCATCAGGGCCATAACCAGCACGTACGTCAAGACCAAGAAGGCGACTATGTATTTCGTTATAAGCAATACGCAAAGTACCCTCAGCATTGTCAAAACATAAACCGTCAACAGAACTGGACTCAAAAACCGACGCAAAATGATCACTGAACAAAGAGCATATACTACTCCCCCCATCATCTGTAAAAACATTGCCCAATTGCATAGTTTGAGGAAAATTAGTATTTCTCTGTTGGCGTGCATAAGACCATGCACGCGACGGATCAACAGTTAAATCATTTTCCACAGAATTAATACAATTCTGGAAATCTCTGGAAACTTTTTAAAAGACCAAATGTTAAATAATCAATTTTGTTATTATATACATATTTTCCATTTTTTGTGTATTCTGTTTTTGTTATTGTTGTTGTATTATTGTTTGTGTATTCTGTTGTCAAACAAAGATCGCTGTCATTAATGACTAAATAACTAATGATCAAAAAGCGTTAATGATAGAATTCAAAATAAGGTTTTACAAGGAAGACATTTTGTTTTTATACAAATTACTTATTTGTAACCATTGCATTTAACTCACACTATTGTGTTTTTGAAGTACAAATAATCACTAAACATCTAACTAATAGGATAACTTTTAAAGGTTTACATGATCATGTCCCATGTTTACTAGTTTACTTAGTTATAAGGCTGATATAAAACTTGTCATGCAGGCGTATTTGTAAGTTATAGAATAAACTTAGATGTATGGGTAATGCGGTCTATTTAATAAAGACTACTTTATATCACCTCAATATTTCGTCATATATTTAATGACTTCGTTAGAAGGAAATCTACAATATTACAAAAGGATATGAAGCAATAGTAATGAAAGATGTAAAAATAATACTTACAAATTCAAATATAAAAATAAAATTAGAAGTTTTTTGAATTTGGAATTTTTTAAAAAGTCAAAAAACATTTTTGTCAATAAGGTAATTACTAGATTTTATGTAAAATGTTACAATAAATATGGTTAAGTCGATTTGTGTCTGTTTCAAAATTAATTGAATTTTGATCAGGTACTGTTAATATGAACCACTTCTAGAAATAACTGCATTTAACTGTATTTTGTAATTATTTTCAACATCAAGAATTTTAGTATTATTATAATTAAAATTGTGGTCTAAATTTTGAAAATGTACAGACAAAGCACGTGAACGTTTACATATACGACTATCGCTTTTATGTTGGGTTATTCTATTTTTTAACATTTGAGAAGTTTGACCAATATAACAACCTTGACAATCACGACAAGGACTATTATATACCACATCACTTTGGCCCAAAATTGGTATCTTGTCTTTAGTTTTCGTAAAGATTGTTTTTGAATAGTCAAAGGGTCTAGCTAGATAGGCAATAAGCATGGTGAATGGTATTATTAAGTCATAAGAATATACTACAGGGCTATTTTACTCCCTGACTCCCCATTGTTATTGGAATAATTGAAAAAAATTGCTCCAAGCAACCTTCCTCTAAATTTTCAATTTCTTCTTTTCTTGGTTTTTAGGTTATAAATATTGAAAACATCAATGAGTACTACAACGTTTCAGCTTATTTTAAAGCTTTTTCAAGTATATAAATATAAAATGTAAATATAAATTTTATTTATAATTTGCACTTTTTACATTTTATATTTATATACTTGAGAAAGCTTTGAAATAAAGCGAAACGTTGTAGTAGTCATTAATGTTTTCAATATTTATGACTTAAAAACCAAGAAAAGAAGAAATTGAAAATTATATACATGGTCAAGAAATGAAGCTTTAAAACTTCCTCTAAATGTTTGTTTCTCGAAAACTGTTCCATTTAGAAAAACTTTAAACAAAATAATAATAATAAAAAGTGTAAGAAGTCATCAATCCTGTCTATTATAGCTTCCACATGTGTCATTAATAAATGCTCAATATACTAAAGAAAGTAAATGTAAAATTATCTAAAAAGGAAGATCAAATGTTAATTTAATATTGAACTGTAACTCGAGCTATATTAGCTGCAACAAAAAACTTTAATACATTTTTTTTATGGATTTAATTTTTACTTCCTTTCTCCTTTATCTTTGAAATTGTTTGGAATATCTTGAAATTTGTATCAATGGTTGTATTTACTTTAAAACTTTTCCCCAAAAACCCAACTTTTCCCGAGTTAATAGATTCTGATTCTCTTAAACTTTCCGAAATATAGTGTGTCCATTTTAAAGCTGGCCAGCTGGTATACTTTTGAAGCATCTACTTAAAACCACTCTCATCGACTGTAGGCCACGCGTACAGCTTTGTTTGTACATCCGCGTTTGCACTGTCTGTTAGTTTTTCCCACCCTATCGCAATTCCCAGCCAAATTGAGCGCGTTAAATGCAAACTAGTGCAAACTGGGGCGCTCGGTTTACAACAGGGGGAGAATCAGCTACGGAAAAAAAAGAAAAGAGAACCCGCACCGTTACACGAAACACGTGGACCGCAACGCCGCACAGAACACTATTCCAATCTAGCACGACCAAAAATGAATTTAAACGAGAAATTAAAATAAGGGCAATTAAATGGAACCTCGGCTTCGAAATCAGTGCCGTTTCTTGTTCCAGGAACAATGCGAAAGGTGTATTAAATTATTAAATGTAAATCTGTATGTAAATATGGTGATCCCGGAGCGCGGAACCGGCCTTTGTTCGCCGAGTAAGGGGCTTTTTGTTCGTACGATACGCGGAGCAAGTCGCATTTCACGACAAAGGCGCCAACGAAGAAAAGAGACTTAGATTGCCACCTTTGTTCGATATATTAATTGATATATTCTGCTGTTTGTGCCTCGTTTTCCAAGTATAATATTCCCGGGCAGTGTTGCTGTATTTATTGCATGCAGTTAGCTCCAAAATTTAGAATAAATTAACACCTCATCGAGTAATGGAAGTAGACGAATGAATCACTGCTCCCTTCGCGTAAACTTCGATGTTGTTGTTGTGTTCGTGTCTGTATTCCTATTTATTTGGTTTTCTTTTATGATTATATTTACATAATAACATTGACTTAAATTAAATAAGTTCAATCTGATAACTCTGCTATAAAAATGAGCAAAACGCACGCGACTGGCATATTAATAACTGTAATAAACTTTCTACTAATATAACTTGATATCTAGTCGAGCAGCCATATAAATAAACGTAACGTATTACTGTGTACTGATTATATTAAATGAAAAATGCGAAACTGATTTCAAAATGACAAAGAAAAAAAAATAGCTAGCTCAACGGATTTTTAACGACGCAGAAGAACTAATAACCTCAGAGTTACCCTCGCCAATTAAAACTTAAATCTAACCACGAAAAGTAAAATGTGAGTGAATGAAATCAGACTTTCTTAATTACCCGAAAAAAATGAAAAGGGATTAAAATAAAAATAAAAGAACAGAATTTTTAACCCAACGCCGTTAATGTTGTTTGCTAAAATATTTGAGAAGATAATGTATTCTAGACTAATATCATTCTTTAACAAAAATAATATTCTTACTCCGGCACAGTTCGGTTTCATCGGTGGTAGCTCTACAGATGAAGCAATTTTCAAATCATTGAATAACATATATAAAATGTTGGATGAAGGTAAGGTTGTGGGGGGTCTATTCTTTGATCTTAGTCAAGCATTTGACCTGGTCAACCATAACTTGCTACTTCGTAAACTGTCACGATATGGGATTAGAGGTCAGGGCTTACGATGGCTCACATCATACTTAGGTAATCGTAAGCAATTTATTACTATTAATTCTAACAACACTACAAGCTCATCAGTAATCGATGTTACCCGGGGCATACCTCAAGGCTCCGTTCTCGGCCTCTTGCTGTTTTTGATTTATGTGAATGACTTGAGTGATAGTTTTAATATTAATGACATTTACCAATTCGCCGATGATACTACAATTATTTTTGCTGATTCTTCTGTAGCCGACACGTCAAAGAAGGGAACTACATATGCACATAACATGTCACAATGGTGTAATAATAACTGTTTGAAGATTAATGAAACAAAAACTAGGTTATTATCTTTCAATACAGGTAGAGAGGTACGCGACCAATCTTTGCTTATACGGTTGAACTCAAAAACTGTTCCCATTACCTCAAATACAAAATTTCTGGATGCATTATTGACGACGTCTTTTCATGGCAATATCATATTTCCGCACTCTGCGCTAAGCTATGTTCTTTTAGTTATGCCGTGTCCAAGCTGGGAACTAGTGTTAATCGTGATACTATCCTGGCGTTCTATCATGCTCACTTTGAGTCTCGAATAAGATACGGTATTATCTTTTGGGGCCTCTCCCCACACTTTTCTCGGTGCTTTTTGTTACAGAAAAGAATTATCAGATCCATATTTTCATTAAAACAGACAGATTCTTGCCTACCATTATTTCACCACCACCGTATCATGTCTCTGCCCTCATTGTTTTTGTATGAGTGTGCAATATATGCATTTAAACATATTACAGACTTTGTTAGTAATGGTAATTTTAATACAACTTACAATACGAGACATTTGAGTATGTTGCGGATTCCCAAACATCGAACTGCACTGTTTGAGAAAAGTCCTGGCTACGCCTGCATCAAGGTTTACGATGGACTGCCGAGTAGACTGCGTAATGAGTCTGACTTCAGTAAGTTTAAAATATCAATCCGTAACTATTTTACTGATAATTGTTTTTATAAGATATCTGACTATTTTTCTTGAGGTGTCTAGGTTCTTAGCATGTCCATTTTCTTTTCTTTTTATATACATATATTTTAGTGCTATTATTTTGTAATTTCTGTTGTTGCTATTGACAAAGCCCATATCTGCTAGATCTAGTGGCTAATAAAGATTATTATTATTATTATTACTATTATTAATTAACAATCAAATTTATTTTTCAAAATAAGTTAGAATGCCTAAATTTTATGTATCAAGAAGGTTTTACAACTATAAAACTCAAATATAGAAAATAAAGCAATTAAAATACAACCTGACAACTCAAAATACTGAAAATATACAAAACAATAATTGGGTAACCAATATTTTAAATACAATAATACCTAATAATGTTATTAATGCATTATCATTAGAACAAAATTTTACTTTAGATTATAACACAAAGGAAATTCCTAGTAATAATATAATAGCTACACAGACTAGGCTTTTGGACCATTCAAAAGACAATTTTAAATGTTCCTTTCTCCTTTAAAATTGTTTAGTGAAAAAAAGCGTTAAGTTTATACTTTTGTATCTTCTGAGTGTTTAGTTTAATAAAATACCTGTTCACGCATTCTTAGTTTTATTGATATTATTGAACGTTTTGCATATTGTGCAAAATGCTTTAAATTAGATCTTTATTTAAAGTAAGCTGTGATTTCCATGTTACCAAATGTACATATATTGGAATCGTTGACTAGTTTAAATAGAAATTTAATTTAAGCTGCAAAAAATAATAGGCTGTAATATTAAATTACACCTGTAAAAGAAATTACGGTACAATATTGCTACCAGCGAATTCTCAGGGCGTATTAAATAGTAGCAATTTCCCAGAGCATGAGATCAGATTGAATAATAAAAAAAAGTAAATATTGTTTATAAAAGATTATTGATATTAACTAAAATAAATGATCGCAAAGTACCAAAGGATGGGGAAGAGGGATAAATAAAACAACGTTTATAATTTATTTCCCACGCTGCGACTGTAGGAGTCGTTTCGGCCAGTGAGGCGCCGGAGAGGTGTCGGATTGAGCGCCACTGGGTTGAGTGAGTTGTTGCCTTCCTTGGCCCGACGCTGTCGCCCGGTACTTTAGCCACAGCCCAGAATGGCTATTTTCCAGTAGGGAACAAGGATTGGTACTTGCAGAATTTTGATTTTATAAATAATTAAATTGAATGAAAAAGTTAATTAAATGAAAAAAAAAACTAATGCGCCAAATACAATAAAATTGAATTAAATAAAACTCAGAGAAACTATATAAACAGTTATATTAACAGTTGATTAGGTCAAGCCACACATTAAATGATTACAAAGTATAAATACATGAAATAAACTTTTGGGAGTGACGGGTTATTATCAAAAAAATTTGTATTGCTAAGAAACAAGAAAATAAAATCTACCTACTCGATCGAGCATGCAATTGAATACGACCTACCATTGTTTTAATGCGAAAAGATGAAAGAAACAAAAATTAAAATAATTTCAAAAGTTACGTTAAATTGAACAATGAGAGCAAAGACTAAAAATATCAAAAAAAAATTACGTTAAATTGAACAATGAGAGCAAAGACTAAAATATCAAAAATTACGTTAAATTATTCTGACTCCAATGGTAGTTCGTTACTACAAATACAAAAGAAAATAAATCTTAAAATTAACTTACATTTAAAAACAAGGCGCAAACGGTTGATTGCCACCAAACACCTCGGGGAGGAAGAAGTGGAAGAGAGCCGGTGGATGAAAGAAGAAAGCCCGTGTCCAGGTACGCCTTAGGGACGCTGCTTGGGAGATATCCGCGTGAGCGGGGTTCCAGTGGAATTCTCGTCGCCAAAATACAATAACTCAAAAACGGCTTCCGTGGAGTGGTTTCCTTTTGACCTGATATCCCCCCACAGGGGTTACCGAACGGGTAATTTTGGTCAAAAAGGGGTACGGCAGAGCGTCGCCTCTTAGACGGTTAGGTCTACACACTTAGCGGGCTGGAGAGTAAGTCAAATGAAAAAGGGAGAGGAATCTAGTTCCCGCGCTATGCCATTAAGTAGCCAATAGGATCCGAGTATTAAGGGTTTGCACGTGGTCTTGTTTGTGCGAAATTTCTAACGTTTCGAGTACAGTGCGCACAAAAAAAATGTGCAGCAATTAACAAAATGAATAAATTCGGAGCTAATTATGAACGGAGTTTAATGAAATTTACAAAACAAATGCATCTAAATAGATACTAAAATTTGACAATTTAAGAATTTAGAAAAAGGTCACAAATAAAGCGGTACATTTACAAAAAACAACTTCAAGGTCAAACGCGACGTTATATGAAATAAGTAAATAGCGAAATTCTCGGTAACTCGTAAAGGTCAATGAATTTAGATGGTTTCAGATAAGATAGTGTACAGTTAGAGAAATAAGAAAAGGTGCGCAATGCTTTGAGATTGAAAAATGAAACAAAAATAGGGATTAAAATGAGTTAAAGACGGAATAGGTAAATGAGTAGTAAGATAAGTTCTAACAGTCCTTAAAAAGAGATAAAATAAGAAAAGGTGTTTTCAACACGTAACAATATATATTTATACATGCGATATTCCATTCCTTAGTATTTTTACTTGCTTTCTTTATAAAAATACATCTGAAAATTACTTCAGTGTTCGGTAAGTATACAGTTCATATAAATATTACATACGAATTTTACAGTACAATCTTTGAAAAATACATCAGAAATTTGAAATTTATTAGAAGGCAGAAATTTTACCTTATGCAGCAAATTTACCTGTAAAATTGTAGGCAACTTTGTTAACAACGATGTTACATGTAATTTTACTAGAATTTTTTTACAGTGAACGAAAATTCATCCTCCTTGAGTTTAAAATATAAATTACAGCGTCTAAACTTCAAGTTCAATTACTACAATACGCTACGTTCACTCTAAAAAATGACGGTAAATTTACTTCACTGGTGTGTGAAAAAACATATAAGGTAAAATTACATCAAAAAGAGTGTAAACCGCAGATTACCATAAACTAGGTGTAACTTTGCCAGGTAAATCGAGTTTGATGGAAAAATACTTCAATAAATGAGGTAATTTTCTCCCATTTGGGAAAATTTGGTTAGTGGTGAAGAAACATTACATATTTCGTGGAATATTACCTCTTTATGTTGGTAAAAATACAAGCGGAATGTGGACAATATAAATGACGTGAAACTCTTATTAAAACTTATACGTATGAGGTATCTTCCTCAGGATTTACTTGGAAATATATTATAGACACCACCAACTATATTGAAATGTAATTATTATTTTATGTACACACCTGTTTGTAAGTCCAGTATAATTTGGGTTAGCTCGTATTCGTAATCATGGAAATTGAATATAATTTATCGTCTGGCAACTGTACGATATCCTGGTATCCTAGGTGTTCACTTGACTTGAATGGGGAGTGACCTAATGTAATTCGTTGTGAAAAAATGATGAAAAATCCTTGGCGACGGGATTGTTGATAAAAAAACTGCTAAGAAAGATTATTTTATTTTTATCAAGTGTAATGAATTAAGTGTTTTTTTTTTCTGTTTTACGTCTGGTATTGAAGGGGATCTTCTATGTAAATTCATGTAATTACTCTATTCTGGAAATATACAGAAGAAACGTGAGGATTGTTCGACATTATAAGAAATTTCGCTGTATCTACTACACCTGGGTGTTCGTTCTACATGGGAGTGTGCATGTGTTTGCTGTTCCGAGTCTAATCATACATCCTGAATGTAACGAAGGAGGTCTGTTTCCTGAATTTTCCTGCTACCGATGTTATTCTCCTGGTTTGGCCCTTTTAGCTGAATAGACGAGCGAATCTGGATTGTCACTACAAGGAAATCACATTTGGAGGTATTCTGATGTCCGTGTAAACCGGTAAACGAGGTATCTGGTTAAAACATTGTTTAAATTTTTGTATAAATGAATTTATAACGTCTATAGTATTTTGAGGTTATTATTAGTTCGTATGAGATTAAAATTCTGAATTTTTATAAGTTGGCAAACGTCGTTGGTGGTATTCTATTCTCTTATGATAGCGCGGGAGATTTTAAAAGTTCATATTTGAATAAAAGAATCTAAATTATACTGGATAATTGATAATACTTGTTTGAATATTTTCTAATAACTTTACTCACCTTGAGAGTAAGAGTTCTCATGCTATTTATATGCCCTTGATATAAACTTATTAATAAATTATACATGTTATTAATGATTACGCTGTTTTATTAACGAAAGTTCATTTGATACATTGAATTATTAAGGATTAAATTATAAATTCAGTATTTAAGAAAGTAAAGGCATAATAATAAACAAGTTAGTGATTTAGGAGAATCGAGGCGTACAGCCGTCAGCACAGCGGGTTCGTAACTGTAAAAGAATATAAAGGTACTAGGTAACTATTCATTGGTTAGTAAGAGGGGAGACGACTAGTGCGCATGATCTGGGGGTGGTAAACTTTAGATATCTTGGATGTATACGATATTTTATAGCCATCTAGTGGATGGAGTTTGTATTGTGTCTATAATTGTAGGAAGGTATCTGCAAAGAAAAGGCAGATCTATTTAGAAAGTTATGTATTTATTTTTCTTTTGCTTGTAAAAGCATTAGCCGGGAAAATCACAATAATATATACCCACATATGTCATGTTTTTATCGTTTCTAAGGGTATTTTAACATTCAATTATGAAAAGGAGAGGTTAATGAATTGAAATTATAAAAAAAAAAATGTTATTTGATTGAAACACATGAAGTGTTTAAAAATGTTTTTTTTTAACATTGCATTATATTGTGTCGCTTGATCAAAAATTAAAATCGTTACGAGAAACATTATATAGCCGTCGACTATGCAAAGCGCATGCGTTTGAATTATGCAGTTTGAATAGAAGTGAAGCATTTAGACAGATGGCTGTTGAATGTAACGCATATAAGTGCGAATGGTTTAATGCTAGTGACTTTCAATTTTGTGTTGCAAATAAACATTGAGGTAAATTCACTTTACATTAATTATGTATTGAGATGATTATTATGAAGTTAGCTATAACAGTACATATAAATAACAGACATATACCAGCGCATAGATATGTAATACGATATACTTGGAACTTAACCTCAATTGGATTTGGTGACATTGTTGCTACAAGCTATGACATATTATCTGTAAAGTCACAAATATTGGTTTATTTAAATGTAAATAAATGAATGTAAAACGTTCAACTTCCAATCTGTTTTATTATTTTCTTTTCACTACATGTTTCGATTAATTGATGATCATCATCAGGTAAAATGTCAATGATGATTATCAATTAAATGAAATAATAAAACAGATTGGACGTTTTACATTTATTTATTTACATACTTAGAATTTTGGACGTGCAGGTGATTTGCGGGATTCATATCAAACTTTTGAATTTAGACATAAGACATTCTTAGTTTTGAAGGAGTAAATTCTTTTTTTTTTACTTTTATTTGATATTTGCAAATATAAAACAAACTAGTGCTTGCTGTTGCTGGAGGTTGTTTTCGTTTGTTAGTGATAATAATAATTCATGCCTTCGCATGAGTAATGACGTAAGTAAAGTAAGGAAGCAATACGACTATTCAATGTATTTTGTTAATTAAAAATTAATTTCTTAATTTAATGCAACAGATCCTCAGCAACTATTGCTTTTTCTTACAGACCTTTTCTGCAATATTTTTACTTTTTAAAACAATCCTTATTCTTACAGGATTTATTAAAAATCTTGTAAACCCTCTGTAATCCAACTAATTAATATATATTTCAGATTTAAACATAGTGTTAATATAGCATATCTTGAATGCTTAGGTGGAGAATCTGCTTTAAGTTCTAAATGATATAAACATGTTAGTTCGATAATTGGAACTTAATATTTCTGAACAATAAAATAACCTAATAATCAATTATTTCTAATTTCTTTGTTGTCATTCTAATTTATACATATACTAAGCTCACTATTACTAGACAACTTCATTATTCAGTAAGACGTTTGCATCATTTCCTTAAAAAAAAAATGCCTCGATGTTTATATGCTCGAAATAATATTTTCATATAGTTAACTAACCATTATAGATTTGCCTTGCAATGAATGCATTTTACGCATATATATCAGAACTATCACAAAAAAAAATGAGGTAAAGTTATCTTAAAAATAGGAGGCAACTGAGGCTACCTCCTATTTCTAGGATAAATTTGCATATAATGGTTTTTTTCACATGCTTGTGGAGTATTGCATGCCCATAGTGAAAATTCCGTGAAGGTGTGGTAAATCTAATTGAAATTATTTCACATCATTTGGGAATATTACTTTAGACATGTAATTTTCCCTGGTAAACTTACACCTCTACAGTAATATTTGCCAGACCTTAAAGAATATTCCACAAGCATTTGAAAAATTCCCTATAGGTGTCAATTTACCCCAAAAATAGGAGGTAGCCCAGTTGCCTCCTATTTTTGCGATAATTTTACTTTATTTTTTTTTAGGGTGTTGGCCATGCCCAATGCATCATATGGCGCTTTTGAGTTAACTTATTGCGTTGATACACCAATGTGAGCTTGAGTTATTGTATCGACGAACAGACATTTAGTGTGTTACCCATGACTACCAAATATAAACAAGATAATGGAGAGGATAGCTGAGACCAGGCTATACTAGCCGAAGCCCACAAGTACGAATACTCGCAAAAGAGTATTCTGGCCGGGTGATACATAATGTTTTTTGAGCCGACAAATCTTAATTTTGAATTGAAAATAGAAATAAAATTTTGACACTAGGGAGTTGACAGTACAAGTTGGCACACATGTTACATACCTTAGTATTTTTTGCGTTCGACTGTGTGCACTGGCCTGCATTATGGAGAACATTGGAGATTGAACACGTGCCCCAAAAAGTCGTCACACTCCTTCGAACAGCATACAACGGTTCAATCAGCCAGGTGCGAATCCGGAACGATCTATCTGAGGAGTTTACTATCCAGACTGGAGTCCGACAAGGCGACGTGGCCTCTCCACTACTCTTCAACATCGTAGTCGACGCCATTATGAGAAAAACATTCTAGGACAGACGTGGAGTACAGTTTGACATCGATCACTCAGTGACCGACCTCTTGTTCGCCGACGATAGCGCCTTTTTCACAGACAACGACGCCGACGCAACGGACACTCTTTATGATATTGCTCGTATCGCTCAATCGTACGGCTTGAAAATCAACGTGGACAAGACCAAGGTGCTGACAACGGATGGATCGCAGGCCACCGTTCACCTCGACGGTGTACAGATCGAATAAGTGCAGGAGTTCAAATACCTTGGGTTACTGGTTCAGGAGAAGAAAGTGGCTTTTACAGCAGAGATCCACAGTAGGATTGGACAGGCAGCCGCGGCGTTTGCCTCTCTCAAATGGTGCCTGTGGAAGAAGATTAACATCTCCATGAAGACCAAAATTCGCCTCTTTCGGGCGCTGATTTTGCCAATTCTCCTCTATGGATCAGAAACATGGACCCTGCTTAAACTGGATTTAGACAAACTCGAGGTATTCCAAATGCGATGTCTGTGACAGATCCTGGGATTTCATTGCGCGATCGCATTACCAACGAAACCATTCGGACAATCTGTCAACAACAACCAGCCATCGGTGAAGTGATCCTGCAACGACGATTGAGGTGGTTTGGCCACGTCTGCAGAATGGGCGCAAACCGAATACCAAAAAGATTTCTCTGGAAACAGCGACCCGTCCAGTGGAAAGTACAACGCTCCGCGCCAAAGAAAACGTGGACAAAACAAGAGCGACTGAACCGGCGTCTAGACCTCAATCAAGCTAGGACACCGCCATGGACGCAAAGCGTGGAGAGCGATCATAGAACAAGTCCGAAATCCTGCGGCACCTACAGCAGCGTACTGGTTGCGTGGGCAACTTCCACAGTCGCCAGCTAAGGATCATAGGTAGATAGATAGATAGATTTTGACGTTTCCGAAAATAAATCTTTTTCTGTAATTTCTTTCTAGTTTAATATCTATTTATCAATAACAAGTGCACTGAAGACATCAGTTCATCTTAGCATGGTTGAACAGTAGCTTAATGACATTTACACGTCATAATAAGTCCATAACTAAAAACACACGTCATATTTTAGGTAATAAAACAACCCTCCGTGCCCACGCCACAGTTTACAAGAAAACACAAAATTTAAATTGTAACGAATCAAAAATTTATTAAAATCGTTAACACTTGAAAGTGACTTTTACTAGAAAACAGTATGACATTCAAATGTATAGCGCAACAGGGGGCGGGCCCTTGTAGGACAACCCCAAGGTTAAGTATAGTCAAAATACGGTTAATATAATATAATCTCATGTACCACCCCACCAAGATCTTGATCGGTTTACAGCAGTCAGTAAAAATATTACAAAGAAAGGGGTTCGGGCAACCCGTAATGCGCACACAACTGTTCACGTAAGTTTAGAAAGGGGCAACCCCACGGGGTAATACCACTCTGAAAGGCTGAAGGCCGATAATATAAATAAAATTATAAAAGAAACAACTATTCGTCCTGAGGGGACAAGTAGAGCGATCTCTACGGTATATTGTACGTTCAAAATTGAAATGGAAGTAAAAAAAGAAAGTTAAATCGTACACAAAGTTTACAGGGAGACTATCACTTTAAGAGCTGAACTACATAAGACAAAAATTAAGCGTAATAAAAATAAACTCGGTACACGGCCGTCACAGGGAAAAATAAAAAAAAGTCCCCAGGTCGGAGCGACTTCCGCGCGTCTAACCCGCGATAGCGTGAAGAACAAATTAAAACAATTCTACCTCGCGAGGATGACGTTGGTTCTACCTCGGGGCTAGGCCGGACATCAAACTGACGCTCCTGAGTGTCCCTCAGCTGGCAGCGGGGCACTCGCTGAATCAAACGGCGTATGTCGCTGCAAAGCCGTCGGAAATTCCTTTGCCGGTGTACGGGGTATCAACACGTGGTGGCACGTGTGGTCGCTGGTATCTCGTCCCGTACTACAACCCTATACGAGAGGATCGCAGAAACCTCAGGGTAAGTTACCAAAAAAAAAGAGAACCGTTAACGAAAAGGACTTACCTATTTGGGGGTCAAATAGGGCACAAACGACGCAAAGCAAAGTGAAACGTGGAACTTGACAAAACCACAATCCGTAATAATTTCGTTGATACACGAAAACGGCGTCTAAGACGCTAAATTTCACCACAAAAATAATTAATACGAGTAGATTAATAAATCCGCAAGGGCGATAAAAACCTTCCAAAAGGCACTCCAGAAAAATCAACCCGCAGTCGCGTTCGCTCGCTTCGACAAATACTTGCAGAGAGAGGGCCTACGGAAAATTCCGAAAAGTCCTCAGATGACATACCCGATAACAGCCCACAAAAAAGGATGACCAAAAACGGCACAATATGCGACATCTATGAGGCGATACGGACCGAGTGACCCTGAGATAGGAGTATACAATGATAAACATGGAGTCCATATACAGAAGACGGACAGCGAGAAGGCGATAACCCTAGCTATACGCCACGCGCACAAGAAAATTAAACTGAACGTAACAATATGTATATCAAATGAATGTTTTTTTTTTTGGTAAGAAGTTTTAACTTTTAATTTTAAATCGTTTTGGTTTCTATACGCTAATTTTACAGTGATACGCAAAAATTCGGTTTAAATGTACTCGTCTCAGATATATTACTGCATTTGGTTATATTTTTCTTGGTAAAAATTGTAGACCAAAAGTGATTTAAAAATGCTTAAGATGTACTTGACGTTCTAAAGAAGAGTCGCCGTGATTATTTTCAATTCAAGTAAAACTCGATCTCATTAATGGCAAAGAGGCGGACCGAAGGTTGAATGAAACAATCGCTTTCGCATTAACGTGGTCCGCTTGAAAACTTCTGGAACCCGGTAAACCAGCGAACGGATATCCTTTCCTCACGCATTATCCCTCATAAAAGCGGTTTCTAGACCTGGACCGATGACTTACGGTAATCGATAGCTTGATGTCTTGGGTCTAGGTGGCGCGCGTGTTTCGCCGTCATTTATCTTGAATTGACTTCGCGGTCGGGAGACAAATCATTTTTCAATAGCTCGGAAAAAAATTCGGCGACAGATTGGGCGTGATTCCACTAGTGCTTTACCCGAGATTGGGTCGCGTCCACCGCAGTGATTTAGTGTCGAATACCTCGGCGAAAGTAATCTTTCTCTGAGGTCGGTGCGTACATATGTTTCGTTTTTTTGGCACGTTAGCGGTTAACTGATCCCTGGTGATATTTTAAGGAAGATTTATTGGTTTACTGGGCTTTTATGGCTTAATGGATTACCTTTCAGTTCATTTGAAATATAAAATCTGATTCTCTGAGGTATCAATCCCTTAATATCATATAATACAAAGAAGCAAGATTGCGCTATTATTGAATAAAGCTAAAATACATACCATGAGTGCAGTTGCTACAAAACATTTGTAGCAAAGCCGGTTTGAGAAAAGTTGGAATCTGTGTTGGGCACTGAAAACCTATTTGTCGTTTATACCCAACAAATATAAATAGCTTTAAAATATTTGTCCTGTTTCTCACTGGACAGAATGAAAGAAATTTGTTCGGAAGGAAATAGTTAAGCTGTCTCAAAAACGTGGAAATATGATAGGCGATGTATCTAGCGAAAACGTACACCCTAAAAAAAATGTGGTAAAATTACCTCAAAAATAGATGGCAACTGGGCTACCTCCTATTTTTGGGGTAAATTTACACCTATAGGGGATTTTTCACATGCTTGTGGAATATTTCTTGAAAGTGTGGTAATTTTCCCTGGTAAATTTACATCTCTAAAGTAATATTCCCTAATGGAATGAATAATTTCAGGTAGATTTACCACACCTTCAAGGAATATTCCACAAGTATGTGAAAAATCCCCTATAGGTGTAAATTTACCCCAAAAATTGGAGGTAGCCCAGTTGCCTCCTATTTTTGGGGTAATTTTACCACATTTTTTTTTATGTATAGATTAGAGTAACAACAAAGAAATTAGAAATAATTGATTATTAGGTTATTTTATCATCCAGAAATATTAGGTTTCAGTTATCTAATAACATGTTTATGTCACTAGATAACTGAATGTCATAGAACTTAATGCAGATTCTCCACTTAAATATTCAAAATATACCGTTTATAATATTAGATTTAATTTTAATAATTTCTGATGAAGATATTAATTAGTTGGTAGAGAGATAGAGAGTTTACAAGAATTTCAATAGATTTTTAAATTGAATAAGCAATTAAATAGAAGATAAATCGAGTACTGTGAGATATACTGATAACTAACAGGAAATACCAATAAACTTCGGTCTCACAAATTCTTTAATCTTCTAAAACACAATGTACATTTCGTTAGCTAAGCTAACATCTTCAGGTGTACATACAAGTGTATTGTCAAATACTAGTATTAATATTTTGAAATACTAGTATTTGACAATACACTTGTATGTACACCTGAAGATGTTAGCTTAGCTAACGAAATGTACATTGTGTTTTTGAAGATTAAAGAATTTGTGAGACCGAAGTTTATTGGTATTTCCTGTTAGTTATCAATAAGCAATGTTTTAAAGAGTAAACATTTTGGGAGAAAGGTCGATAAGAAAAGCCAATAATAGACTACCAACTAAGAATTGGTTGTATTCATAATACAAAGATCTAGTTGAATGTAACCATAAAATAAATTTTGACTAACAAAGTACTTTAAAAAATCTTATCAATTTGAGTTTGGATTTGGAGCTGTTTTATTTTTGTTGCCCTGTTCAATATTTAAAAAAAAAATACCTCTGCAGAACTTCTAATGTGTTAGAAGCCTCTTTTGCGTACTGCAAATGAAAATCAAAATATGCCGCAATCATTTGTTGTAATGCAAAACGAAATGAATCTGTTGGGTCTAATAACTGTCCTTTACCATTAAAGAATGCAACTTCACATTTCCTAGAAAAGAAAAATAAATGTAAAAAACATATGAAATAAATATATTTTTATTAATACCTTTTTCCAAGCATATTATCAACGGTGTATTCACCTCAATTTCTTCAAGTTTAGATTTATCCTGAAAATTTTTAATAAATTTAGCATTTAAAAATATATTGTATATAGATATTAGTGCTGCGACCAGGCATTATAATAAACTATAGTATACTTACTGAAATTAAGTTCTAATGCAACACCTACTGAAACGCAGTCGCATATGAACACAATGACATATGATCTATACACAAAGATATGATGTACAGAAGGCGCATGCGCACTTCATTGTAAAAAATTAGGTAAAATCACCTAAAATTCATGTGACTAGATAAAATTCATATTTACCAACATGAATTTAACGTATTGACATAAATTTTACGATCGCTGTCATAATTTTACTACTGAATGTTACTTAAATCAGTTAAAATGACAAATTTACATGAATTTTATACATGAAATTCCATGGTACCTTAATATTTCAAGTGAAACTGCTTTTTATGTACGAAATCAATTAATATCCCAGATGATTATTGCTTTTGACACCTGAATTTTACAAACATTTTTCCCAATGTATTTGCTGTACTATATGGGGAGAAAACTACTACAAAATAGATGTGATGCTACTATCGTATTGGTATTCTTCAATTTCCACAACTCAAAACGTAATTCTATTTAATGCTTCAGAATCGTTTATCTAACCACATTTTTAGTTGAATTGACAAGAATGAAAAGACAACATGTTAACTTTTTAGTAATATTAAAGAAACCATTTTCATCGTTAATTAGTTGAAACTTGAACATTATTTCACATTTTTTTTTTGTCCAGGTTTGAGACGAGACGGCGAATCCAAATTGCTCTCGGGCGTACGATGTAATTGTTCAAGAACATGCGCAGAGCATGTTAAAGTTTACCACTATTTTCATTTAATTATTGTTTCAACACTTTCTATGTACTAAAATAACGCAAATTTATAAGTTTAAGTTAACGTTACACTTTATTTTGAAAGAACATAAGTAAAGTAGGGTCCTATAAATCAACACACACATTGTTGATTCAAAACAGAAATGTTGACGCAACATATATATTTTAAAAAAATATGTTAAAATTGTGTAAAATATTTGAATTTTCAATATAGTTTTATTATTCTCACACTATTTAATGTTATCAATTAATTATATTTACCATTTTTGAACAACATATCATTTTCATCCTGTAGATTACCTGATGATGGCGTTTCGCCGAAACATGTAGTGCAATAGATTTTTAAATAAAACTTTGAATGAGAATGACCATTATTATTATTTTTATATTTTTTAAATTCAAACACCATTCATAAAGGATTACTTTAATTATCAATATATGTTTTAGTCAAATACATAAAAATTGTAACACAAAATTTTATGTTGGATTAAACCAACCATTTTTCTCAGTGTGTAAGAAGCTTGTAATCTTTGCAAGTTCACCTTATAAATTCAGCATCTCATTGTACAATATACTAATTTACTGCAAGTAGTTTAGTCATTTTAAATATTCTTTTATTTAAATTAATTATGTATATATCACCTAATTTAAAAATGTTAATACCTAGAAAATAAATATATAAGCAAGCTAAATATATAGATGATTCAGCAAGTGTTCGGTTATCTAATTGCAATTAGTTATTATGACTACTTTATCTTTGTCAGTGTAGATAAGAAAGAATGTTGGGCTTAAACGCAGTACTTTGCGGGATTTAATTAAACACTATCATTAAACTTGTTACGTGTTTTTGTCAGCGGCGGCTGGTACTTACATTTTACAACGGCCTTTACAATGATCTAATTTCTTCGTATAAGTTCGTAACATGGTTCGTATTTCGAACGATAATACACGAAGTTTAATCATTGTATTGGTATCCGCTTGTGACGTATGCACCAGCCGCCATTGGCTTTTGTTATAAGCCACCGGTATCTCATGAACTACTTTTACAGAATAGAAGTTTTTGAAAAATAAGCCCTACTGTGCAACAAGGAGGCAACAGTCTACTATGTTGTTTTTTAATGTGCTGCATTAGAACGGCAATGCTCCAATAATCCAATTAGTTTATCAATATGAATTAAGTGTTTTTATTTATTTCAATTCCACTAATCTTGTTCAGGATATTGCGATAGGAGATAAATAAAACAATATGATACAAAGTGTTATCTCATTCTCCGTTAATACCAAGGAAATATTATTTGTGGCAGGATTGTCTAGTAGTAACAGTATTGTGTTGCTTCTCTGAAATAATTAACCGCCTAGAACAACCATTACTTATTTATATTACCATAGCAATAATCAACACTTCTCGCACGAATGAATTCATTCATTATTAATGCCGAGATCGTCTGATACGTCGCTGTTTACGCATTAACAATCACCCCCTTTTTCAATATCAAAATTTAATCGAATCGTGAACTGCGTTCTCAACGGGCAATATCGTTAAAATTATGGCGCCCATCGTCCCCTAATAACAACCCTCTCATTGAAAGCGATAAAAAATCAGATACGGAATTAACGAAGCCAACGAGTTACACGAAGCCAGAGATTAATGAGGGAGGACCGACTAGATCCGATGAGTTCGGTCGTCTATACGAGGGGAAAACTAGAAAAAAAGGAAGAACAAGGGAATGAATTTAATTTTAACGAAGTGTTGTTTTCATAAAAGCGATGCATTTGTCTTATTGGTTGCCGCTGTTTTTATAAATTCCAGTTCGTCCGGCTTCAGCAATTTCAAGTAATCATTTATAATTAGTTTTATTAATACAAACTTATACACAAAGCCGTACAGTATCATTGCCCTCAGTAATAAACAATATTATTTTTCATCACGGTGACGTGCATTCTATGACATTATTTCATGAGATGAGTATCTGCCTAGCCTCTGTCCGCTCCTTGTGTATAAATAAAAAAAAACGTTTTTTTTTTTGCTTTTACATTTTTATTGATAATATATAAGTTTTTATGAATATCTACTAAATATTACCCGAACAAAGAAAAGCATTTTAGTTTAGTGACTAATAATAGCGACCTTTACTATAAACTATATTGGAAGAAAGGATAAATACTGTTCCTTTCATATAAACATTAGTATAAATTATTTGTGATTACGCTAGTATAGAGTGAATTAAAACAAAACTTTAAATATAGCACCCTAGCGTAAATTTCTGTATAGGTAAGCATGATTTCTTTCTCCTAAAATTGTTTGTGAACATTTTTATATTTTCCTTGTAAAGCAAACAGGAATATTAATATAAAAAATGAAATTTCTACAAATAAAACAAAAGATATCTGAAAAATTGTCAATGAAATACGAAATAAAAACTCAATAATGCAGATGATTATTTGATTGAACTTGATTATTTGTTGTGTCTTTGCAAAATATTTTTCAACAGTTGCAAGCAATGAATTTCAAATAGCTTACGGTGATCGAAGAAATAGACTGCAGTAAATATACCAGCATGTGTGAGGAAATATTTCTTTTTGCACTTACACACAAAAAAATAATTACTCAATTTGAATATAAATACATCACATTGAATATAGCATAACTTCTATATAAGTAAGAAGATGATGTATTTATATTGAGAATTTAATCAATATATTAAAATCATTATAAACATATAATACTTTCACTACAAAAATAATTATTTTATATTTGAGCAAATAGATTTTCTCAGCGAGTGAATGAAATCAAACCTTCTTAATTACCAGAAAAATTGAAAAGGTTTAAAATAAAATAAAAGAACAGAATTTTTAACCCAATGACGCTAATTAACAATCAATTTATTTCAAGAACGGGTTAAATTACAGATTGTGCAGAAAAAACCTTGAAGTGAAGGTTCTGGCCTAAAATAAAACTGCACTTGACTCTAAATTAAAATAGGGCAATGCGAATTCCTATGCAAAGCAAAAGTTTTGTCTGTTCAGGAAGATAATCCAAAATACACAACCTTTGAATTTCTATCCACGTGGTTCCACAAATTAAAATAACTAAACGTGGACAATTACTAGATATTTACAAAAAAAAAAACTAAATGCAAGAACTTCTACTCACCTAAGCGAGGTGATAGATAATTAAAAATGAAACACCAAATTGAATAACGGAAAATTAACTCTTTAAAATATAATGAGGCAATACGACAATATTCAATAGAATACGCATTAAATCAGCACAAGCGACCAATAGACAATTTAATGAATGGAATAATAAAAAAAATTATTATTAAATAAATTAACATGATACAATAAACTCTTTAACTAAACTTATACAAAGCAACATCTAATTGTCAAATTCTAGGTAAATTGAAGATCAGCTGTTTAAGCAAAGAAAACAACCATAAAATGCAACTTGAAATACACAGTGAAATGAGTTGTCTAACCACAGCAGTACTTACCTTCGGTATTTTAATGGTAGCATCTGTGCGTCGGCCCATTCTCAAACATCAAATAGGTAATAAGTAATACTTGAGAAAAGAGTGCATATGTACATTTATACATACCAAATTATTTGCAATACTTTTGTTTTGGAATTCTCCTTATCAGTTTTGCATATCCATAAATTTATTACTTATAAATTTTTCCTTTTTTTACCATCCGATAAAATTTCTAAAATATGTTAAGAATTTAAATATTAAGGTACTTAGTTGTAGCTATAGTAATCTTAAATTACCAACTTTTCCGTCAGAAATTTATTAACTATCTGCTTTTCAAACCGTGATGACGTTCATGACGATAAATGATAATCGTTTTCTATTAAATACTAAAACACTATATTTGTATTTAGCTTATGCACATGTTTGAAATGTCTGACTAATGTACCAAGCTCGGCAAAATTAGTGTTACAAATAAAACAAAGCATATTACACCTACTTTAATGTTCACAAACACGCAAAATGTCAAATATTGGATATCCACCTATTGTTCATTACATATAAAGCTAGGTTAGGTAATTTGAATATCTAATAATAATTACAAAGAAATCGTGAAACATAGTATGTGTTAGAGTGAAATGATTGGAAACAATCAATACCGTTACAAATTCATTTATTAATACAATTAACTCAATATTAAAAATACGTTATACCTCATAGAAAAATAAAATATTTAATTAAATTAATAACATACTACTTTAAATTAACAAACTACTTAATAATTTCTTTTTCTAATAAGTAATAAACTTTATTTTGTTAATACAATAAACTTACCTTTTTAACGTGACCGTCAATAAACAAAATTGTTCAATATAATAAAAAAAATTATCCATACAGTATATCCTTTTCTTATTTTAATAAACCCAACTCAATAAAGGGTGTTATTAATTTTGTTTTTTCAGTGAGGAAACCGTTCCTTATTCGAACTGGTAGCTTTTGGGAATCTGTTCAAAATTTTGTCTCTGCATAAAGTAAGGACGCTAGATCGGATATTTGGTTCGTTTTGCACTTCAATTGCCTTTAAAGTTTGGCTCAATAGACGCCGAAAAATAGTTTTTCTGACAACCCTTGAGCTACTTCTCTTTCGAATGCGTAAAATTTTGCGCCACGTACTTTCAGTAGGGCAAAAATATTACAGGACTCCAATTTAAAGATTGAGATAAATAGATAATGTTTGGTGGCAATAAGATAACTTTTATATTATTTTCATGGCAAAGCGATATAACCTGAACAGAGATATGACTTGCCAAATTATCGCCCATTAAAATTGTTGGTCCTTTCGAAAAGAATTTGAAGTAAAATACATTTCTGTGGCTGTTTAGAAAGAAGACATGTACACATTCTAGAGGAAATACTCAATTAGATACAAAAGTGATACATTTTATATTAGTTGCAGATTTATTGACACTAGATAAAGCGGTTTGATCACCAGAATATTTTGCGTGTTTGGTCTTCAATTTTCTATATAAAATCGCTATTGAAATTTCAAACTGGCTTTGGATTGTGTGATGTATTCACAAATAAAACACGTCTGTATTTGACATTGAGGTACTGCCTATCTTACTACCTTCTCTGAATAGTTTCCGTAGCTGCGAAAACCCACACGCCTTTCATATTTTTGTGACGTGATTTTTTTCAAGTCACCTCTACATTATAACGCTGCGGAACAGTACAATGCTCGGTATTAGACTTTTAGAACGTAATACTCTGTTCTCTCTTTTATACTATATATTTTATTCCATATCAAATGTTAAATAAATTTTAAAATAAAATATTTTCTAGCATAGTGTAGAATAAAATAATATTCAGTTATGACGTATAACTAACTGAAGAGCTTTTTTTACCTTCGAAGTGAAATTACTTCCACCTCGGTTTACTTCCTACTGTGCACTCGGCTGCATATGGATGTTAGATATTAAAATATAAAACGAAACATGTTTTCGCATTTAGCGGTGATTTTTTTTATTTCTACCACTGCCTGTGAAAGAAGCGGCGCGTCGAATTTGAAAGCTCCGCCGACCCGCCCGGTACGTGCTTCAAATTGCATTTTCGTGTAGCAGAAAAATTAATCAAATTTTTGATGCCTGAGAGCGGTAATTTACTCAACGTGTGTGTGGATAGGGTAGGTACTCAAGTTTGATTCTTTTTTCAGTTTTATGTTCCTTTTTCTTTGCTATTATTTGCGTTTGCTTGTTGTCTTTGCTTCAGTGGAAAAGTAGCAGCAATGTAAAATATAACACTGGCAAAATAATCATACTCATATAATATCTAGGTCTCCAGTCACATGTAATTTTCTTTTGATCATTATAGAAATTGTGTACCCTGGGTGAGATGATTATAAGAATTATTAACCCGTTAATTTTATGAAAAGGTACTGCCTTCTTTCTTATTGTAGGAATCTGGTAAGGTACAATTTAGTACATACACACAAAAAAATAATTACTCAATTTGAATATAAATGCATCACAAATATAAATATAACATAACTTCCTATATAAGCAAGAAGATGATGTATTTATATTGAGAATAAAATTTGTTTAGTTTTCCATACCTGTGAATTTGTTAGACGAAACATTCTTTTAGTTCAAATGTAATCAATATACTAAAATCATTATGAACATATTATATATTTTCACCACAAAAATAATTATTTTAGATTTGAGTAAATAGATTTTCTCAACTGGAAACTATCATATTTATGCCTTAATGATTTATGTACGTATTGCTGTGAAACTGATGGGCTCCAAGCAATATAGTAAAGAGAAAATAAAAATGACAAATAATTAGCTAGCTCAGCAAAAATGAATTTAAAAAGGGCGCCAGAGATTCTTAAATCTCAGAGAAACTTTTTGTAGAAAGTTATAGTGGGCGTTGCAAAATTGACTTTCATTAAAAATTCCCAAAAATTGAAATGGCAGATTCAAAAATAAAAGAACTAGTGATTTTTAAAATGATATTTACAATCATTAAATTTATTTAAAAAAAAAAAAAAAAACATTTGATACAATTTACAGGGGAAATTAAAACCATGAATATAAGATTCTGGCATAAAACAAACCTGCATAAGACTCTACAATTTAAAAAGGACAATGCAAATCCTTGTAGCAACAAAATGGTGAATTCGTTCTAGAAGAATTTCTAGTACCACAAGAAATCCACGTGGTTTTAAAAATTCAAAGCAAACTACCAATTTAATTCAAATGACGTAAAGAAACAAGCAAAATTAACAAAGAAATACAAAACAAGCTCTCAGCTTCTTTTCACCTACCCCGAGGTGATAAAATAAAAATTAATTATGACTACAAAAAAACGGAAAATTTAAACTCTAAACGCGCTTACTTCTAAAACGAATATAATTAAAAAGCCTTACATGTAATATGCACAAATACATCAACACAAATTAAACGAATTACTAGAAGACGATTTTAAATTCAAACAACGAACTACATCTTAAAAATGAAAGGGATTACCATTAACGGTAACCAAAAACTAAACAACAATACGCGGGCTCGTCTATCTGATAACTCCTCGGGCCTCTAGGGTAACATTGCATATATGTGAAATTTACAAACCCGTGCGTTCAACGCACAGCGCAACGCTAAGGAAAAACTAGCAAATAAACTATACAATACAGAAATACGCAAAATGTACAAATAATTGAAATTCAATATACAGAGCTGTCCAAATAAAATGATACTAACAATTAAAACAAAACTTGTGGAAACTCTATCATTGTTTTGACAAGGCTGATTTGGAATAAATAAAAATACACACTTAAATTTCCGAAACCCGGGGTGCCAAACCACAGCAGTATGATAGAAGTATACAAAAGTATTATTTGAATTATTGCCATTATTTGCTTCCAAAATATAAGTATATTGAATTGATAATACTTACCTGCTTAATCTAAGTATTTTTACTATTCATGGATGATAATTACCTACTAATTTTGTGTCTATAACACCAAAAAACCTGGGTAGGGGAAAATTAATAAATAAGGAAATGTGTAACTAAATAAATTTACTGTCATATATAATTTTACAATGTTTTGGGAGAAGGTAGCGTATCGGGGTACTCCAGGAGTGCGCACGGGATATTGATGCGTAGAGGTATAGGTGTTATGTGTATCCGTAGTTGCGACCGGCGTTCTCCGGATACTTCCCACTCAATGCCTGAGCCTAGTATCTAGTCGGCGATGGTAAATGATATAATTTCAATCAGTACAAAAATTTGCTAGTATAACCTACTGAAAACTAATAACTAGTAAATATCTACATATGTTTGTTAATTTACATACCTACCATGTTCATATATTATCGATACAATGGCGCTGACTCTAAGTATTATTTCAAAGCTTTTTAAACCAGTAATTCTTTAATATATTAGATAACACTTACCTACTTACCTTCGAATATTTTAATCGCAGCATCTGTGCATCAGCCCTATTCTCTAAATAGCTGTGAAATTGCTGGGGTAAGATTTACTTACACTTACAACCAACAACACTATTCACTGGTCAATTAAAAAGTGACGCCAAGTAAAGCGTATTGCTGTGGTTTGGGGTTCGTAAATTCAGTGATATTTTATTTATTGAGATTTGTCTTTGTCAATGTTCCGGGAAAATTCTCTCAGAATTTTTTTTTTTTTTATAAGATTTTGTTATTTGAATTGATCTTATTTATTCTTTTAATTGTTCAGTTGTTTAAATTAATTTCATTCAGTTTTACATATTGCGTTCACCAGTATTGTATATGTTGTTCAAATGTATATTCTAGAATTTTCTTCGACGAATTCTGCGTTGCGGTTGCACACAGCTGTTGATATATGCATACGACTGTTATCCCTTTGAGGCGCCAGTTCTTTGAAAGATGCCGGCCGTGTAAGTTGATGTGATTTTATTTTCTTTGCTACCATTTTGGTATTTCATTCTTAACTTAAAGATTTGTTCGTTTAATTTGTTATTAATTCATCCATCAAGGAACTCGTTAATTAATAATTGTTGTTGTATTTTTTGTGTACACGAATTAGATATAAGATCAGTTATTATATTTGTTCTGGAAGGTTTTTTTTTAGTTTAAAGAGTTAATTTTTCCGTTTTCTAGTGTGCTGATTAGTTTTGAATAATTAATCACCTCGGTTTGGGTGAATAGAAGCATTGTGCTTGGATTTTAAATTTCAATTTTGTAAATTTATTTATTTTGTCCACGTTTAAAGTAATTTAGTTCGTTTAATTTTGAAACCACGTGGCTATTTTGTAAAAAAGGATTTTCTTCTAGAACAAATTTGTCTTTTGTTTGTTAAACGATTTTGCATTGTCCTTTTTAAATGTAGATTCTTGCAGTTTTTGATTTCGTCCAGAACCTTAAGTCCAAGGTTTAATTTTTCTGCAATTTGTAATAGATGTTTTTTTATATATAATAAATTTTATAATTGTTATTAACGTCATTCAAAATTTCTGTTCTTTTAATTTTGATTCAACCTTTTCAATTTTTGGAGTATTAAAGAAAGTCAGTTTTCTTTCACCCACAGTTTGCTTTTCATGATTAAATTCAAGTTTTAATTGCGAGGGTAACCCTGAGTTTAATTGTTCTTTTGCGCCTTTTAATTTTTATCCGCTGAGCTAGTTAATTTAATTTTCATTGTTTTTAATTTATTTTGAATTTTCTTTTGTACCTTCAGTACACAACAGTATGTACATGCAAACCCTCTTAACCCCCCTAAAAAAGAGGGAACCAATGACAGCTAAGTTTTAGTGCAGTGCATGGTGGGGTAAAATTCGTTTCAAATGTTTAACTATTATGGTAATTTCAATTTGATATTTCATGTTTTCAGTACAAAACATTTAATAATTTTATATCATATTGTTTTCAATTTTGTACAGTAGTAGTAGATTTTTTTGTTGTATTAACTGTTTTTGTGTTGGTTCTCCTATTTGAATGTATAAATGGGTGGTTGGTGTTCTTTTGGAGTATATTGTTTTTAAAATTTTGTTTTGTTGTATTGTAGTCTGTTCAGGTTTCTGTCAGTAGTTTCTCCCCAAACGTTGATAAGGTAGCTCATATGTGAAGTAAATAGGCGATGATAAATAGATTTCCGCATATGTTGAGGAAACATGTTTTTTATTTTACGTATCGCAGCTAATATTTGGATGTTTTTGTTTGCTAACGTGTCTACATGTTTGTCCCATTTCAAGTTTGCTGTATTGTTAGCCCTCGGTATTTCACTTTCTGCACTTCCATTATTTTATTATTGTTTATGCGTATAATAAAATTTGGCGGAAAGGTTTTTCTTGTGAACGTCGTATACTCTGTTTTTGCTTCGTTGATTGTTATTAAGTTGTTCTGGCACCATTGTTCTATTTTTTGTATATCTTCGTCTATGTTTTGCTGTATCTTTTGTTGATTTTTTCCTGGGTATATGATACAGGTATCATCTGCGTAGGCATATATGTCTCCATGTATTTTTAACTTTAGCATGTCGTTTGTATATGTGATGTAGATTTCCACCCTGTGGCACCCCATATTCAGCCGTCGAAGTGCTGCTCTCAACTCTGTTTGCTATTGCAGTTTGTGTTCTGTTTAATAAGTATGTTTTTATTAGATTTAGCTCTTTTCCTGTTGCACCGTAGTTGTGTAGTTTTTGTATTAGTTTGTCTTTTGATATCGTGTCGAATGCTTTTTTCATGTCTATGAATATTACTACTACTGTGTTTCAACAGATCGATAGCCGGAGACGACGTACCACACTGGCTCTGGAATGCATACTGTCTCGTACTTCTTTTTTCCAGAACTTTTTTCAGTGTTGCTAATAATGCTATGGGTTTGTAATTTTTGGGGTGCAATTACGTTTGACGCCTATGCTATCAATTACTTTGTTTCTTACAGCACTCTGCTGATTTTTCCATACATTCGACGTATCCTCGATACGTTAGATGTCTATTAGAAAATTAAGAGCGCAATACTTTCCGCAAATATTTGTAATAGACAGAGTGTTATATATTTTTGTAAAAGCCGCAAAATTTGCTATTTGATTATAACACGGATTATATTATACTTCGCACCAAAAAAAATATACAAACTCGTTGCTATAAATTTTGGGGATATACAAAAAAAAATATTCTTTTCTTCTAGATTCTAAATAAAAAACTACATCAAAATATCTAAATTACTTTTCGTAACTTTTTGTATAGGGAAACTATAACTATTTCTTTCTGAAATAAAATCCAAATCTAATTTATTTTCGATTGCATAAATAATCAAAAATTATTGGGTTTAGATTCGAATTTAATTTGAGAAAGATAGTACATTCAATTGGGACCACCTTTACCTTTATTATATACCTGCTCTGTAACTATATTTTTCTCAAACTTTGTCGAACTTCTTACGGTTATTTTCTGCAAAAACTGTATGATAGTGGATGTTATGTCAATAATAGTAATAATAATATTATCATTGATATTTATTGCTTGAAGGAATTATAAGCTTATATTAACTTGCATTTTCTTACTTTACTTTTTAAACAATTTATTTTCAGTTACTATACCTGTTTTGGCCCGTTCTTTGTGCCTTTACAATAGTTTATAAGTTTAAAGATTTTTAGTTTATTCTTTCAAAAAGTATTTAAGTTTGCATCATCAATTGATTACCCAAGTTATTTGTATATTTGTGCTATTTAAAACAACTGGTTTACCTGGTCATCCTAACCAAGACTATTGATTCTAGAATTTCTGATGAAAAATTAGGTCACGGCGATCGAAATTATTTATGAATTCTATCATTAATTAATAGCAATCGATCACAAAATCCATACGTCCATCATGCAAGCGGCCAAACGGTCTCTAGGGATGAGAATTATTTATGAACATCGAGCAAGAGGGAAAACTTATTACGTAAATTACACGCGTAAAAACAACGAACGAAACGTTATTCCTTGTGTAATTTATTTTATGGGCTCTGAGCTGATATTCCGGTTTATTTTTGTACTACATGAAAGTTTTCTTGTATGTGTAGGTAATAATACATTAAGAAGCTAGAATATCAAGAAATGGCTCACATGCAATGGTTAGGTTTTTTTTTATGTCTATAGATAATATAAGCTTGCTTTGTAAAAAGTGTGAATATTTTTCAATAATGAACGAGAATTGAAGATATAGCTTGCAATAAGCATTTACATTTCGAACAATAATAGGTACATACAATTCCATTCATCTTTAGTATCTATTATTTATAATCACTACGCAAAAGTGGGTACATTAATGGACTAAATGGATAAATTTTATTTATTGATTGTTATTATTACAAAAATTGTTTTTCTTATAAAATTCAATTGCTTGCCAAGATTTAGCATGCCTCTAACAAAACTATGAACTAAATGCTCTCCGTTAAAATCGGCTTTTAAAAAAAAACTAATTTTAAGATAGGTGTTTTAAAACGGTAACAGATTTTTACCATTTACTTTCATTTCCCTACTACTATTTACTCACACAGAGTCAAAAAACCATGGATTATGCAGGGTATTCCACGTAAGTGGTTCATTAAAAGTTTATGATGTTCTACTATTTACTTATATTTGAGATTTTGGTACCATTATCTGTTCGATTGGAACTATAAATGTAAAATACTTTAACCAAGATATCACTACCAGTTGACCGGTAATGGACGTCAACTTTGTTATTTTAAATAGAATGATCTAATTTTTTGTTCATTCTTGTATCCTACGACCATAAATACATCAGTTTTCATTAGCTATTCCTATAGCTACATGTTGCCGTTTTTGAGTTATTTAAGATTTTTAGTAATAATCATTGCCTCATTCAGAAATTAAATATCTCGATTAATACTGCAAGTAGAGACTCTAAATTTGCTATGTTATGAATGTAGATATAACTCTAAGAAATGGTACGCACACTTCGCATTCTAACATACAGGGTGTTCAAAACTGAGAAACAAAGTGACATATTTTCGAATGCAGAAAACTCAATTTCCTTAAATGGAATTCCCTGTATTTTAATTCGAAATTGGAAAGTAAATATAATCCCTTATCATTTTGTATCAGCACTTCCTATACCTATCTTTAATAGATTTTGAGACATGAGCAACTCTTTGTTGAACAATCTAAGTAGCTCTAGGTTTAAATGTTCGCAGATGGCTCTGAATGGGATTAATAAAAAATACATCGTACATACTAGAGATCTAGAGACTTGCCTGAGTAACAGTGGGATTCTATGCATACCTGTAAAGTTATATACGGATATATAAGCATCTAAAGTACATGCTTACAGACTTGCACATAACCTTTTATAGATCCTACAGGTGTGCATAGAATCCCACCGTAAGTACGGCATCGTGCAAGTTATAAGTACGTAAGATACATACGTATACCTTTTTAACGAGTATTTATATAATGATGTTTATTACCTGTACGTATAATTGCGCACAGGTGTTGTAGGAAGTACCGTAGTTAGCGCATCGTCAGAAACAGTTGGAAAAACTTATGTACTAAATTTCTTTTTTGTTTCACCTTTTTCTTTATTTACGCGTAGATAACAACATTTACTACCTTATATTTGTCGTGTCGAAATATATAGCTTGTCTATAATATACGTACTATTTAAAAATAGAGATTGGTAATTTTACTTTCGCGTTGGGTAAACAAAGAAAAAATAGTAAAGTCCAAAAAAAACTGTTCCAAAAATACCTACTCAATTTTTTACTTATTGTTAAATTGAAGAAAAACATAACTATATCTTATTTTTTCCAGTTATTTTTTTTTTTCAATTTTATGTCTGTGTTAAGTGATATTTTTGCAGTTTATGGAATATATCTACTATAAATATTATATGACATTCCGTTAATAACTGTTTAACTGACAAGACATATAAGTGTAAATAATTTAGGCATAAATGAATTTGAATAGATTTTTTAGACAATGGAAATAAATACGATAGCATAGGGATATAAATTACGTTATAGGAAAATCTAAGTGAGAAGTGATAACTAACAAGTAGTAGGTATCGCAGACAATTCTGTACCCTACATAAATGATTACTTACGAGTAAGTATTTTAAGCTGACGTCTCAATTTATATAACAATATTATTTAATAAATAAATAAAAATGGTGGCAGACGTCTATACACAAAAAACACATAAACATTAGTAAAACACTTACATAAAAATGGATATACAACAAATAAAACTGCCCTTTAATCGATTACGGCGGTTATCTGACCAAAGCGGATCATCGGTCAAGACGGTTAATTCGTCACGACAGTTAATACGATTAATACGATTAACCGGTCATTGTTTTTGTTCGGTTGATAGCGCTAGTATATACTAGTAGAAACTGACTGCTACACTCCTTAAGCATAAGCCCTCGTCAAAATGAAAATTGGCAATTTGCAGCATTCGACGAGTGCTACAAATGTCTCCTTCACCTGTCAGTCTACATTTCAAATATTGCTTTGAAGGTCAGCTAATCAACAACCGAAATGTTTATATTTCCTAAACTAAACTTCTGCAACGTTCAATAGAACAATTTACTAGTTCGTGGAGATTTATTTCTTTAATGCAAAAATTAGTTAGGAAACTGCTTTTGTACCAGTTTGATAATTTTTATTCATAAAACGACGCACAAAAAGAAGTTGTATCTACAGCATTTAAGAATAAAGATATACAATTGTTTAATTCTGTATAATTTAAAGATAAAAGGAAAACATGAAATTTAAATAATTTATTGATACGTTTCTACAAATATCTCACACTTATACATAAAATTTAATTCAAATACAGAATTAAATAAATCAAAAAATGGTATTCTGTTCCAGCTTCCCCTACTTCCTGCCCAAACGCGTGGGTACTTTTTTATAACTTGAATGAATAGCACGATGCCCAGAATCAATATATGTATAAAAATCTTTCGCTAACTAGGAGATTGTACGTAGTACTCACATACCACATCGGAACGCCACACGTAAAATAAACGCTGAATTGATTTCGACAACGAACAAAGGGTCCCTTTCATTTAGAAAAGTGCGCCGTATAAAAGGCAATTTAATTTAATTGCTATCGGAAAGACGAACGCTGAAAAGCAACTCGAAAAAAAAAGAAGTATCATCCTTTGTGTAATCAAATCTGTTTTTGTCTGAACGAATCGGAATTTTATTATATTGGCTGTTTGTCTGATGAACTCCGAGTGCGCATTTCAACTCGAGAGTCTACTACATAGAGATCGCCAATCAGTGCGCTTGGACGGGTACATTCAGATGAAAAACTTCCAGACAACTCTGAGTTTGAAATATTGTGTTTAATTTATCGCAACTTTGAAGCCTTAAGAATAAGGTAAGTCACTTTATAGCAGTTTTATAATAATACCTATATCTTCATTAAAGATCCCGGGGAATAAATGATTTTTGATGATGGTGTAAGAATTCGAAATTCCATCCTGTATAATGCGAGAATTTAAATTCATTTTAGTAATACGTAGTTACCGTGGCATTTGCTGAGTAGCGTCTACCTAATAGGAAATAATAATCTATTTTCGTTTAAAGACTCGCGTAATTTAGATAATATGGTATTACTTTGTATGTTATCTACTTCTTTGTTTATTGTATGTTACAAATGCTGTTCAGCAGTTCCCACGTTCCTATCAAGTAGGGCGTTTGAAGATCAGAAAAATAACGCCTTCGGTCATACTTGCGCCCTCCTGTAAAGAGAGGCCGAACTAGTTATCAGTGCAAAATGACGTCACAATTAAAGTTTATAAAAACCCTTAACATTGCTGTTTTCAATTAATTAATTCGTGGTTTCGTTACAGCTAAAGTAAAAGCACGCGTCTCTAATTTCGTACGGGCGTTTCTAAATCTTAAAATTAAAACTTCTCATCTTAGTTTTTGCAATCAAAATATGCTTAAAATTCGAGAACAGGAAGCAAAAGCTTTCCTCGAGAGGTGTTTTGTTTTGTGATAAAATTCATAAAAATTACCCCCTTTACTTGGCTTAAAAAAAAATTGTGAGTGTTGTGTAAAGTTTTGTGCCTTAAAAATTTGGATTACGAGAAGAATTAATTACCCACATCGGCTGGTAACATGTATGACGCCAACCAACTTATTCGGCCAAAAATATAAAAAAAACCCAACTACTGCTGACTCCTCCGAAAGGTCCAAGATCTTACCTGTCATTCAGGGTCCCGCCGGCTTCAGTGGAGACGGGGGTGGGTTAACAACAAAGATCGAAAACTAAGGCGCCACCCGCTTTAAGATTTACCCTGTCGAGGCGTCCGTCAAAACGGGAAATTCGGAGATAGTAAGTACAGGGGGAAATCAGCGTAACAACAGGAAAAAAAACAATAACGAAACTACAGATTACGTGGTAAATGTAAATAACAAGTTTATTGTAAATGGTAAATATGCGTAATAAAAAGGAAATGTTAAAAATCGTAAATATTTCGGAAAATAAGATGTATAACCGCAGACGAGTACAAAAAAAAAAAAATTTAGGGCTCAAATAAATATCGAGTTACCTTAAAGATAATTGAAACGTAACAAAGTTACAAAAGTAATCTTAACTACACACGGGTGAGATTCGTACGCGTAACGTTGATGATCACCAAAGCTTAGCGCTAACAATATTTCAACAGTTGCGAGTTTAAAACTCTGCCGCATCCGACGACGATAACACTGATAAAAGTTTAAAATTAAATATATATAAAACAATTACTTGATATCCTGAAGGGAAAAGGAAAAAAAAAATAACAAACATGAGCCCCCGATGCCTGATTGGCTTCTTTACTCAAGAAATTGGCTCTACGCTGCCGTTTAGGCGAGCATACAAAAATAGTTAACGGCAATAAAGGTAAAATTTAAAACACAAGCCTGATTCGTTTCGCCGACGTCCTCCCCCACGTCTAGCGTCCTTGGAGAAACGTGCCGACTTCCGGTGTTGACGGCCCCCAGATCAGGAATTCGGGTCTGTCTCCAGGCTCGGTAAACTCGCAAAAAAAAAAAACGTGCAGCGGATGGCGGTGACTAAACCCTGTATGGCAGGCTTGAGATGGACAACACCAAAGGTCCAATTAGGGAGATTACATCACCCCATCAAGATTAGGCAACGGTAATTATGCCTTAAAAAGGGCCCACAGCTTATAATAATACAATGAGTAGGTTAACCCGTAGGTAAAAAAAAACCCTTGCGTCCAAGGGCTTAAGAAACCACACGGTTCAGAACACGTGGGCGGTGAAAACGTAGGTCGTCTGACTGCACAAAATCCGCCTGAGCGATACGAACCGCAAAAATTTCCACACTAGGCCTTCGCCTAAACCATCAAAACAAAGCGATTCCGCCAGCAATACTCGCAAAATGCCCTTAAATCCGCATAACTCAAATGCGTTACTTCCACACTACAAAATGGCAATTGCGGACGAACCAAACGCAGGCCTACACACTCATAGAGCCAAAACGGGAGTGTCAAGAAAACCGGAAGATCGTTTCGAACCTTTTCCGATAAATCCACGATTCTCGAATAATCGATACCGGAAACGACGTAATTGAAACTCCACGAAGCAAAACGCTCTAAACATCCCCCTAGACAATACAAAGTACTCGCAGAAAAGATAACTTGAAGAGAAATTTAGAAATGAAAAGTTGGTAACCCTGACTTTACCGAACAACCGCCGCTAACATCGTTCGCGCTGTCAAAACAGCTGACCGGACACACAACAACAAAACAACGAGGTTCACCAACTCTTCCAGGAAACAGAAGAAAGTAAGGGAAATAACGAACAACCGAGAAAAGGCACGGAAAAATAAAGCTGAACAAAACACAGGACGGCAGTATCCCCGGTAAAGTAGTAAAAAAAGTAACCCTCAATACTAATCGTAACCTCCGCTTCTAGTGACAATACCCAGAGCGAGATCGAAAATTAACAGCAATGTAACACGTAGGCGACTAGTATGTTAACCCAAGGTTCTCCGAATAAAGGAACGTTAAATAGGTACAGTAAGGAAAAATAGATACAGTACGAGCGAGAAGGTAAGAAAACAGCGTTACACATGTTCAAAATCTCTGCTTAAAACTAACCAATGCAATTACGTGAAAACCGTAACTCGTTCGCTTTCTCTCTCTCCCATAATAAAAAATTTGTAAGGAAATTTTACCAGAGCTTATGTTAATCAACAGTATAAAATTTTAAAATATTCAATAAGACAAAATTTGTGTTTTGTTTCTTTTTGTTCATTTGTTATTTTATTTAATTGTGTAGTTTGTTAGATTCTTTCCAATGTCTTTAAATATTCAAATATATAATTGTAAAAATATTAGCGGTTCTATTATTTCGCCGTTAAAAAAAAAAGATCAGTTTGAACCCTTG
Source organism: Protaetia brevitarsis (assembly GCA_004143645.1). NCBI lineage: Eukaryota > Metazoa > Arthropoda > Insecta > Coleoptera > Scarabaeidae > Protaetia > Protaetia brevitarsis. Next base: position 4,565,708 of record RXPK01000114.1, read on the forward strand.
CTGGAGAGGAAGTTATCATCGGTAAGAGAAAGCCGACGAGGTGGGTAAATCAGCAATCTTTAGGCTAACTAACGGCCCTGCTTCGACTGATGGAGGAAAACACTGTTGGAGAGCATCTTTGGCTAGATTTTCTAAAACCAATCGCTACCGAACAAAAAGATCGCTTTCCAGCAGTGGCTGGTCGCTCAAAAGAGTAGGTGTGGGTTATCTGTGAGACGGAGTTTGGCTTTGTCTTATTTGAAATTGGGCGGGCCATCCCCATAAGTCCCCAGATAGGAAAACCCGGTTCCGTTACAATGGTAATACCTTTGACTTGTAGATTAATCAGGCAAAATGTTTGTCGTTCACTTGCCGGTAGAGCAATTAAACTATAAAATGGTGAAACGGAGGAAACATGAGCACGGCTCTAAAGTTCTTTGCTGCAATCCCACTACAATTACAATATCCTAGCATCGCATCCAAGCCCTACATCGATTTTTTTTCTACTGCGGAATACCTTTATCTGCACAGTACTAACCAACCAGAGAAATAACTCTTAGAGAAAAGTTTATTTAACTCTCTATTACAACAAATATTAGAACGGGGTTCGTAACGCGTGACAGGTCTGAGAAAACTAAAAAACTATTACATGAACAACTCGTGCTTTATTTGTTACACTCTCCATAACATCCCCAGAAGAGGTAATACTAATTTCCCCTTCTGCTCTACCCCTTCCAATATTAAAAAAGTAAGATTTGGAACATCTCTAATGCATCTTCTCTCTCGATGTTTCAAAGAAAAAGAAAAAAATATTAAAAAAAACTAATTCCCTCCTCTTCTCACCCTGTCCAATGTTAAAAAACATGATTTGAAACATTTTTAATACGTCCTCTTCCAATGTTTTAAAAAAAGAAAAAAAAAAGTATCATTAAAAAATCACCCTACCCTACTCTCTCCTCCTTCCAAAGTTAAAAAAAAATATGCTTTGAAACATTTCTGATTCGTCCTCTCTCCAGATGTTCCAAAAAACAGAAAAGAAGTATCATTTAAAAAAAATCACTTCCTCCCCTCCCGCCCTTCCAATACTAAAAAGAAGTATGATGACATTTTTAATGCGTTCTCTCTCCCGATGTTAAAAAAAAGGAAAAAATCTGTGTATCATATGTTCAAATCAAATTCAATTGATGTTGCATGTAGCATCCAAACGTCCAACCGTTGAAACGGCTCGCGTTGAAACGTCCTCGCGTTGAAACGGCCTCATCGAAACGGTCGCGTCGAAACGTCCTAGACCAGGCGTGACTTACAGATGGATGACGCAGCTGCCGATGCCGTTTACCAGGTCGGTGGAGGCGCAGGTAGGGCATAGATTCATCTCAGTTAATACGACGAGAAGATGGTGTCAATCGGTAGCACTTAAACACTGTTAACCCCACTAAAACTGCCTTAGTAGCATTCACCAAGAAAAGAAAATCAAATCTTAATACCATAAAAATGGATGGACAAAATATAAATTGGATTGCCTTACCCTAGACGATAAACTTCTATGGAACAAACACCAACTTGAAGTAATCTAATCAAGAAGGCCGAAAAAGCCTTGATGGTGTGCAGAAACTTTGCAGGGAAAAAATTGGGATGCTTTAGATGTATACGATAGTGAGATCGATCATCACTCGTGCATCAGTAGCTTGGAGCAAAAGAACTAATCTGGCCACTGCGAGAACTAACCTCTCGAAAGTGCAAAAATTAGCATGCGTATGCGTAACTGGGGCTATGAGAACTTGCCCAACAACAGCCATCGAGGTAGTATTGGATCTTATCCCTCTCCATATTGTGGTGGAGGGCGTGGCAAAAAAGAACCGCACAGAATTATCAAGAAAGGAACGATTACGCATAGGCCTCAATCTCCTGACGGTGATCAAACCTGGAACATACCCCGGGATGACATATCAAAAAAATTCAGCTTTGTGAAAGAATTCACCACAAAGCTTAGTAACAAGAACGAGCGGGATCATAACACCATCTTGAAATTGAATACAAATGCCATCAAACAGTACACTGATGACTCCAAACCAGATACCAGATACTTCCACCCTACCAAATATTTCGAAAGCTTGAGGAAATACCCAGATATCTTCCAGGCGGAAATACAGCCATTGAAAGATGTGTCCAGTTCAATATTGATAGAAAATATCGAAAGCAGGAGATTATCATCATGTTTGACAGTCAAGCAGCCATCAAGGCGCTGAGCTCACACGTAATCGGTTCCAAGATGGTCTGGGAATGTTTAGCGAAATTAAATGTGCTAGCCAAAAGGTCTGTGGGTTCCGGGTCACATAAGAATGGAGGAAACGAGTTAAAGGATAATCTCGCATAAAAAAAAGTGTCTGGAATACCTTTCGTAGGGCCTGAACCCTTTTGCAGGATAAGTAGCAGTACAATACTGAAGAAACTGAAAAGAGAAATAGAGCAGGGAAAATATAATTATTGCGATATAATAATCTCCAGGAAATGAAGCAAAGTAAAATTCTTGTGGGAACCTATAACCAGAAGATATTTACAGAATGCATCAACCTGAGTAAGAATGTTCGCATATTAGCAGGAATGCTTTCAGGCCATTGTAAACTGAAAGGACATCCGAGTAAGCGTAACACCCATCTATCTCCTCTTAAATTGCGCAGCACTGTGCAACACCAGGGCGTTGCACCTGGGAGCATGTGAAATCGAAGAGGGAGACTTACCTAACCTGGGGCCTTCTTGTATCCTACACTTTCTGAAGGGTATAGGATTGGAAAGTCAGCTGTAAAACAGTAAGAATAGGGGACATTAGGTCGCAGTGTAACATCAACCTGTCCACATACATACATACATTGCTAAAACATGTTTTTTTTCGATCTTATCTGCTTTTCGGGCATTAAGGAGAGCCTCGGTTGAAAAATAATTTTTTGTCCTTTCAATACACATATAATTATTTTGCGCTGTCGTCCAATGTCACTGTTTTTACCATACTTTAGGTGTTGTTGTTGAGCAAACTTTGAGTAATATGAACTGGTGTCTCTCTCTCTCTAGCGTCTACTTTCTTTAATTATTTTCAACGGAGCTAAGATTTGTCAACCCAAAAAGTAACATGTAGTACGTGTCCAAAAACTCTTTTCCGAGTATCCCCACTATTCCAAACCACACTCATATTCGCAAAACTATCGTTCCTAACTACACATAACTATTCGAATAAAACTGCCTTTATTTTACATGGAAACACAAACCCGTAGTTACTAGGCATGTCAGATTCCACTCTGAATACGTAAAATATGATTTGAGTGTTTTCAACACATACAGACATGGATAAGTGAGTTATAAGTTACATTTCTGAAAAGGAAAATGTACATACAAAAATTTTTTGTACGTACTGTGTTGACGAAGAGGTTTAGGTAATTATTTTTGTTAATGAAATGTTGAGAAAAATAATTCACCGAAACTGTCTGGTATTTTAGGTAGGTATGTTCATGAGGAAATATAAAGTAAAAAAACTTAAAAAATGTGTTAAATTAACAGACATATTTGATTAATAAGAACGGCGCTCTACTGATTGTAAGTGTAAAGATAAAAATAAGGATACCTAATTGGAACAACATTGTAATTCTATCATTTTTATGGTTGGTTTAAATTAAAGAAGTAAGCTGAGGCATCGGGTGCAAAAATAATGAAGTAGTGCTAGCGGTCATTATTCTGCCAACACAACGACAAAGGCGCTGATAGAAAGCAACCCATCTCGTCTAATCCCTTCAGTGTTTCAACGATTTGATGTTGCCAATCTTCAGTGATTTTTTTGCTAGTCTAGACCAGAGAATGGTATGTTTCCCTGACGATTTAAAGTTATTCCAAATCAGCGTTTTTGAAGGGAGGAGGTAAAAATAATATTTTGCATTTTTTTATCTCTATACTCCACTTAAATCATACCCTATTATTTGCATCATCGCAAACACCACTGCCTTTACAAGCTCTTTGTAGTTAGTTTTACTTCTTATTATATTACAGTTCAATTAGAAGAGTAGACAAATTGTTAGCTGACATTTAATTTTGTATGCACCACGGTTGTATCAACTTAACTATAATTAAACATGTCTAATGGCAAAAGTATCCGTAATTGATATGACGTCGCTAAAGCTCCCATAACATACATACAAACAACATCACATGCGCTCCACTTGTTAGTTAACATGTAAAGCAGCGGCAAGTGAGACTGCTGTACAATGACGAGTATACTAGCAACATATTAAGTACACAATGCGGATACTCACACAAACAGCACGACATTAAACGTAAAGATAATATTTCGCGGAAGTTTACGTCCTATATACCCTATAGCAGCAGAGCTGTCTCTTTGTATGTGCATTTTAATGTACCACGTATATACATATAACTACATACTTATATATACACATATAAAGTGAGAAACTTCAGGAATACGTTTAATTAAATTATTTTCCTTGTTCGCGATAAAGTGCCACGTGCTTCTCTGTGACAAATTTAATCAAAAAGTTGGTGAAGTCGAGAATTTTCATTAAATAGTGTAGTCTTATCTTGGCGTCAGTTCAGACAACGGAGTGGCGCCTCCTCGGAGTTATCCTTGCATTTTTGAGACAATTACTTCTATTCGACGAAATAACTGAAACTTTTGCGCCTGTTTTCGAGTGAACCTCGCATCGAATGAAACGTACGCGGACGCTGAAAGTGCCTGAAAGTCTAATTCTCAGTTTATAAGGAGATCTTCATATTGGATTCTACCCGTTTTCTTATACCTACACTTAACAAGAAAACTTAGTGGTGTGTGTTTTCTTAGGGTGTAAATTTTTGCTTATAATGTATGCTGAAATACAAAATTCATGTCTCCCTAAAATTTCTTTGTGAGCGAATAATACATCTAATTTAAATGTAAACATATTTGAGGCAGCACTTTACGAAAGCTTGAGCGCTTAATGAAACAAGGGCCACGAAGTGTTATCCTGGCACAAGACCACCACGAGTGTTAACTGAGCAAACAGTAAATGGTAAACAAAATGATTGCTTATGGTTTAATGAACATTTAAATGAGAAACAATTAAACATAACTTTTTTTCTGATGAAGCTTGGTTTCACTTTTCGGGTTATACAAATAGCAAAAATTATCGTACTTCGGATTACAAAGAAACACACTAGATCCCATAACACCGATACTTTTGGACAACACGGTTATTGGGTGGTTGCATAAAATGTAGTAGATGCTATTGCTTCAGTAAAAAGTATCTACTTCGTAGCATATACTTATACATACAAGTGTCTGCTTCACCTGAGAAAAACATACTACACTGTACGGCACAACAGAAGTACCTACTACTGAATTGAAGTACTTACTCTCTTATGGCGTGCACATCACGTCTCACAACAAACGTGTTATTAAACTCTATTTATACTTTCCATATTTTACAATTACTTTACCAGAATCACCTGGTTGTTACTCAAAAAGATTTTTATTTTTCGAGTGGGAGACAAATGGAGCTCTGTCATCCACTCGTTGATCACCGCAGACGAACCTCCTCCGATGGCCTTCAATTCTTATTGGAGAATCATCGGAGAAGGTTCGCCTGCGGTGACCCCACAACCCTTCTGCTTATGTGGTTTTGCGTTTTAGTCATTGTTTTGACTATTACATAAGTATATAGTTTTTATTGTAATATTTTAAACGGCATAATCATTGGAAGATGAACACTTCATCTGTCATAATACAATTACCTAAAATTAAATACGCACATGTTCCACTATGCTTAATTCTGTTATATTTTTATAATTATTAATAGAAAAGAAATTGTCACAAAATCTAAACAAAATCGACATATATATGTATTTCATTGTTTTGTTTATATACTTTTCTACGATGAAAGCTGCCATTTAAAAAAAAAAACACTTAATTTGCAGTGGCCGAAGTTTCCTAAACACCAAATTCACCTCAACTGGAGTAAATACTACTAAACTACTAGATACTTCTGAAGCGTAGTACCTTCTTCTGTGTAACACGCACATAGTAGCATATGTTTCAGATACTAGTAAATGTTTCGTTAGTGTAGTACAAACTTCAGAAAAGTAGTACACACTTGCAGCATTAGCATCTACTCGTTTTATGCATTTCACCCATTGCTGCTCGTTACAGACACAATATTTTAGAACCGTTCATTGATGAACTCCACAATGATGAACTCCAGAACGGATATTTCCAATAAGATGATGCTACCTCCCATACAACTTACGCTACAATAAAACACCTAAATAGTTATTTAGTCAGAAATTTAAACAAAATTTATAAAAAATACCTCTAGGATGGAATTTTCTCGCACAAATCAAACATATAAGTTCCTTCCAAGTATCCGAGGTATATCGTGATACTCAGAACAGCAAAGATACATATGAACAATTCCACAAGAGAAAAGGTTAATTCAGCAAATTTCTTCCAATAATGAAAAATCTTGATGTTTCTTCTGTATATTTTCAGCGCAATGGTAAATACAATAATTCACAAACAAGATTCCTTTCGATTTCGAATATATTACAGAAATATAGTTTAATTAATTTGGCATGACGAAAAAATGAAACGACTTTTCAAGAAGATTTTTATCAACAACCATCTCGTCAGCATTGAACCTCAATTTAATTTTAGTCTTTAATACAGCAGTCTTCACCCCTTTAAGCTAGTATCGATGCCAAGGAAACTATGTACATTAAAATCATATAATTACCGTACGATGAACGTATATTCCTAATTACCACGACTGCGATGCAAATTAATTAACAGTTAATATACACTGGATTTAGAAGCAGGTATGTATAGAAAATAATAATTACATTTATACAGCACATCATTAATTAATAATAATATTTATTCATTAAGACACAATTGTGTAAATAAGTCAGAAAACACAATAAATGAAGCCACTACACTAAAAAACAAACAAAATGATATGAAACAATAAATGAATAATCTTAATAATAATAAAACAAAAAAAGGGAAGTTATAAACACCATGAAAAACAAAGCAAAAGAAGATCCTACTACTCTCCGAAATATTCAGCCACCGAGCAAAAGAAATGTAACAAAAATGCTTTTAGTTACTTTCGAAAACTTTTATAACTATCATGACATCTAATTTCGTTGGGTAAATGATAAATACTTTTATTCCTAAGTTACATGCACCTTGACTTATATATTCATTGAGCTAGAAGGTAAGTGCAGTTGATCTTTTATTCTAGTGTCATAATCATGAATTTTCGCGTTGGTCGAACTATTTGCTTTTGACTGGTATAGGTAACATGACAATTCAAAAATATATAAACATGAAAGTGGAAGAATTATATATTTTTTAAAAATTGGTCGACAGGAATCATAAAAATGAGCTCCAGCAACACTTCCAATCACAGACTTTTACACTAAAAATACTTGATGCACACTTGCCGCGTTTCCCGATAAGAGTATACCATACTGTAATCTAGACTGAATTTCAGCATAGTACAGTGAAATTAAACAATCCACAGATACCTGAGACCTTAAGCGTTTAAAAGCAAAAGCTCTTTGGTGTAACTTTTGCACAATACTGTCACATTGCTCTTTCCATATCAACGTATAATCAAAAATAAGCCCTAAAATTTTAGTACTATCACAGTAAAATAATTCTTTTTTGTTTATAGTTAAATTGTAATGTTCGATACTTTGTTGTCTGGCATGAAATACCATGTATTTTGTTTTTTACTAAGCTTAAAGACAGTCTATTTTGCGAAAACCAATTGCATAAGTTATTTAATAGGGAATTTGTTGTGTTTTCAGTATCATGAGTATTTATTTTGGAAGCTGTTAACATTACGACGTCATCAGCATAAATCGTCAAGTATATATTTGATAGAAACAAGACTATATCGTTTATGTACAAATTGAAAAGTGTTGGACCTAGCACTGAACCTTGTGGAATTCCAGAATCCGTGGGTAACCACGATGATTCAATCAAAATATCACTTCCTTCATTGTTTCTGTAACGTATCTTTCCCAATTTGCATTCTATTGTTAAAATATGAAGCAAACCAGCCCCAAGTACTCCCTTATTATTCCTATATTCCAGCTTTTGTAACAAAATTTCATGTTGTACACAGTCGAAGGCTTTCTGTAAATAGAACACACCAATAACTGCTTTATATTGATCGATATTTTTTAAGATATTGCAATAAAACATAAATATTCCATAACAATAATTATAAACTTTTCATACGTGACGATATATAGGTACTAATTTGAAATTTCCAAACTTGCACTGTAGTAAACGAGTTCCTGCCGTGAAAAGCACCTCCATGTTTATTATACGAATGCTCAAGTTTTATCGTAAAACCTCGAACTAATCTTAACATTTCCCGTCGAAGAAACAAGTTGTGAAATCGGATGTGAGGCACACTGAGTATATCGACCCCGACGTCCGGAGGATATTAAAGCCCGGATAAATGCAGTCCGTGAGCATATATACTAACGCACATTCAACATCAACATGGAGAATTTACTGGCTTTATAGCGGAAAACTGGAACCGCTGCAGTCCCTGAAAGGAGGAAGAACCGTCGAGCAATGTACAAGTGCATACAAGGGGCACGTTATTGATTACAGCTGTAGAATATGAACATACATACGTCTATGCATTAAAGGGTATTGTTGAGATAATTTAAGGACTCCATGTTTATCTATTGGAGGGACTTTTTGATGTCATCCGTACGGAGAAAAGATATAATACAATTTTTATATATTGTAGTGTGCTTACTGGGAAGTAGTTGCTTGATAGGTACTATCACATTGACATTTTGCTTCATTTATATCGGAAATGTAATATTGCTGCTTCTGTTAAATAAAAAAAAAGATGATAAAGACAAGCTTAAATTTAAATTGAAAGTGTGCTCTTGGGTGGTAAATGCAAACCGAAAGAAAAAGTGATGCCTCTTATAGAATGGCGTTATGATCCCTATCGCTCTTGTTAGTAAGCTCTGTGGTAAATTCCTTCACAAAGCTGGAATTTTTTGACTTGTCATCTCTCCCAGGACATGTCCCTGGTTTGATCACCGTCAGGAGATTAAGTTCTATGCCTAACTGTTCCTTCCTTGACCATTCTGGTGTTTTTTTTGCCACGCTCTCTACCACAATATGGAGAGGGGTAAGATCTAATACTACCTCGATAACTGCTGTTGCGCAAATTCTCATAGCCCCAATTATGCATACGCATGTTAATTTGTGCACTTTTGAGAGGTTAATTCTCGCGGTGGCCAGATTAGTTCTTTTGCTCGAAACTACTGATACGTAAGTGATGATCGGTCTCACTATTGCTGTATACATCCATAGCAGTATTTTTGGGTTGCATCCCTGATTTTTTCCTTGCAAAAGTTTTTGCACACCATCAGGGCTTTTTTTTTGACTTGAAGTTCATGTTTGTTCCATAAAAGTTTATTGTCTAACGTAAGGTCTAGGTATTTAACCTTCGTTAACCTTCCCCTGTTATTCTACTCCAGGCGGCCGAAATGAAGGCATTCTTTATATCTGGTGCTACCACAACTACCCAGACCTTACTGGACCCTTTCACTCTATCGACGACCGTTGATATAGCGTGCACCCTAGACTTGGCCTTGGTGAAACCGAATTTTCGCCTGGATAGGCCACCGCTTCCCTCCAGTTCCGTTTCCAGTCTCCCCTTAATCATACGCTCGTACAATTTGCCAAGAATACTGAGCAGACATATTGGTCTATATGATGATGCGGAGTCTGTTGATTTTCCTTTCCAGATGAATACAACCCCTGGCCACGAACATTACCTTTTATACAGTGCAATAAAACTAATGAAATACGTAAAATAAGTAAATAAAACAAGTAAATCATGTATATTAAACGCATGAGTAAACTGATTTATGTAGGTACTAATGTAAACAATAACAAAGTGCCATATTGGGAAGCTGTTGTTTGAAGTGAAGTTAGGCTTATAAATTTAGGCCCCGATGACTCATCCATTGTCCGTACTCTTTAAAATGTGGTTTGGGTTTTCATTTGCAGCGTATAGCGAGTTGTGTGCCTATACTCGTACTGTAGTTCGCTCGATATAGCTGTACTTACGAAATGCACTAGCATTCCAAAAATTGAAAATTTCAGTTTAGATTTTCCTTAAGTAGTAAGGGCTATAACATAACACGTAATAATGCTTGTTAAGCTTATTTCTTTCACAAACGTTTCCAATATCTTTGCATGCACATTTTTCGTAAATTTATCAAAAAAAAAAATAACACTTACCTTATGAGCAAATTAAATCAACTCCCAAGGTTTGGTACATTGAAATATGTTTCCAATTAATTTCGCCAGGACGCAGTTCAGCAGAAATTACTAATGCAGCTAAAATAGGAGATACCGAACGCTTTCAATACACGTTCGACGTTATTGCCGCTTTTACATGCGCATTTATACATTTTCCTAGAAAACGATTCTATTCAACGCTAATAACCAAAGCTGCTTTGCTTCAATCTGTAATACTGCATGCGTTTATATTTCTCGGTATACAAACATTGCCATATACATCGTAGCCACAATAATATCACACGTATTTGAACACCAGCAGCGTAACCCAGAGCAATCGTTTGACGTCATTTCGGACGAGTTTTATCCCCTAACAGACCCTCTATCAGACAGACGTCAAATCCTCAAAGGAGTCGTGCAAAGGGCCGGGACGCACGTGTGCCGTCCGATCCCTTATCTAATCTTTCCGCTGTGCATGTTTACCGGTTGGGTGCATTAAATTTTACCCTCTAAACATGAACTTAAGTTTTATTACCATCGTTGCGGTAGGGAGTTGTAGCAGTACGTAGTGGAAGTTTGAAAGTTTTTAGGGTTCGTATAGAGTTGCAATTTGGCAAATTGTTCAATGTTTCTCCATAGATGGTGAAAATATGTTAAGGAAAATTACTATAAATAAGTGACATACGTAACAGTAGCAAATATCAGAAGCTATTACTAAAATTATACAATTCCGAAAACAATAATATGCCCCATTTAGATGTATTTAAAGGAGAAATCAGAAGGTGATCTGTCTTCTTCCTAAGATACTTCACGAATATAACTTTTTTAAGAACTGTTAAATAGAGACTTTGCGTTGCAAGCTCAATCGTCAGATAACGAGAGGAATAAAACTTTTTAGAAAACTCGGAGACAATAAAAAAAAATCAAATAGAGAACCTTAAGTTCATTCATCATCAATTCATGTAAAGCAAGAAATGCAGTCTTTCAATGTCCGTTACTTTTTACCACGACCTGTTTGATAAGTGTGACAGTTTGCTTTATACGGCCTGTCGGATCATTCAAATTTACATTGCATTGAATGTTACACCAGATTCCGGTAAGTGGCGACATCTACTTGACATTTGAAAACATGAGAACTACTTTCTTTTCGTATTAAAATAATCAAGATGGCGGGTACGAGCGATGATGATTTTTAGATACTACGAAACTAACATATATAAAATAAGTAAACGACAGTGATAAATAAGAAGAAGCACAGCAAAAGAATATTTGTTTTACTAGTTAACTATAGCAGAATTAGAATTTTTGTTATTTTCATTACCAGTAACGTGTAATATTGAAAGTGAACTGTTATATCTGGTTTTACTATAAATTGGCGCCAAGCGCCAACATGATTGAGTCACGTATGTTTTAAATGAATCTGCAGTTTCTTTCTGTTAAACCATTCATTTTACAGGCAGAATGCTGTTGAATTGAATCTATGTATGCTGGAGAGGTTTCTAATTTCCACTGGAGTCTGTCGTTGTCTACATTTTCATATGGGGAACACATCTGATCTCGATTTATGTGCTTGACACGGTAACTTATATCATGAACCATGATGAAAGTGTAAATCGTTTTTAAAAATGTAATAGCTGCACTAATGACAGAAAAATCATGTCTTGTTATTTTTAAATGCACCCAAGTACTTTAAATTTGCAGATACATCAAGACGAAAGATATCAATGGCTCTTCGAGCATTCATTTCTTCAAAATTACTTAGGTACAAGTGCTTTCCTTCAAATTTCGAACTGGTTTAATGACCAAGGTTTTTGCAGAAAATACCAATGTTTTAAATGGTCAGATAAGATGATACCTTCTTCAGAAGCCATATCATAATCAAGAACGGTGTTCCTTGCATTTTTCACTGCATGACAATAATCATAATTCAGAAACTGGCGAAGACAAGAGTCGACAGTACGCGGCACTACCACAGAAATTTGCCCTTTCCTAATAATTTAAAAAACGCAATTTTTTTGGCTTACAAGATATTGATGCTAATAAAACTATTGGTACAGCATCCACTCTTGCCAATAACATGTTGTTTATGTAATTCAAGGTCTTTCTACTAAGAACGTAGAACGTAGAACATGACTTTTATAAACTGACACCACAAGTCCATTTAACTTGTGGTTATCTGTAACAATTCTTATTGCTACAAAACCACATTCATGAATTGAATCTAAAACTTTAAGTGTCAGTTCATAAAACTTTTGTGTCATGGACGATGAAAGAAATAATCAACAGGAATCGTAAATTTAGTAGAAAGACCATGAATTACATAACACAACATTTTATTGGCAAGAGTGGACGCTGTAGTTTCATTAGCATCAATATCTTATAACCCAAAAAAATCTGTCGTGCATTTTATGGTAATATAATTTTTCTTGAATAGCCAAATCATTGATTACTAAAGTATACACTTTCTCTATCGGTTTTAGAGCGCTGGCTTCCATTTTTAAACGAGCTTCAATTAAAGAAAAGGTATCTCTACTATCACCTGTATATTGACATAAAGGTGAGGTGAGAGATCGAGTTCGGCACCATTCAGTGAGCCTCCTACATTATAACAAATCTTAATAAGATCTTTTTTTAATTTGATGCAGTGTTTTAGAGATATTCCGTTGTCTCAAGATAAAAAAAAGTCAGCCTGTATATAAAGCCCTTACCTTATTTAAGTAGCAGAAATGATATAGGATTGCTGAAAAGTGTGTAGCATTAAGTGTTTCAAGATTTTTCTCACAAAACTCCTTTCGTCGCGATGCTAAAACATGCTTATATTTTGAAAAAGACTATTCAACGTCTACGGATGTAACACACGCATAATTAAAAAAATCTTTATAGGTAGATAACGAAGCATATGGACCACCACCAATGTATAGTCCGATTTGTGCCAGCACAATAAGTGTTTATCGCACACTGTACAAACTATTTTGACATCACCATAATGTAAATCCTAGCATTCACCGATATACTTTTCTACATTATGAAACGATAGTCGGGCGTAGAAAATCCCTTTCTGGGATTTTCTACGCCCGACATTGTATTACATTTACAATGCGTAAAACGTTAACGGAGAATTGTACTCGCATCATCAAGACTCGACTAACACTGGTACTAGACACGAGACACGAATCGGAGGGAGTGATTTTTCTGCCTTGCATCCAGAGTAAGGTTTTTACCATCGTTTTCCCTTACTCAACCAAGTCCTTGGCGAATGCTGGCGGATAACGAAAGTCGTTCTATGGGCGCATATCATAACGCCCTATCCCTTATTCTGGGAGGATATAGCTGACTGATTTACAGTAGACTCGCGATTCTGTGAACTAGTCACACTTTTTGTTGTTTACATATTTCAGTTTTTCACATAAATCGGTAATCATATAAATGTGAGGCGACTGTATTATATGTTTGTTATGAACAATCATGGGGAAATTATTTAGTTAGAGCAGGAACATTTTAATTGTTGTGGAATCCATATATTACTTAAAATAGGGGCCTCGTGTAGCACCTTTAGGTGGAGCACGGGGTTAGGATATATTGTAATTACTTAGCTCTTTGTAAATCAAGTGTAATTCATGCTTAATATTTTCAAAACGCGACTTAAAGAATATCATAGTTTGTACTTTTATCCACCTACTGACTGATCTTCCACAAAAATCGACGCTAGGACGACACGAAAATATAGGCCATGGTACGCAAACAATAATTTATATCGACCTATAAAAGTGTTTTAAGTCCTAAAGTACAAACATATACTTCATTTTATGGACGATTTTATTGTCATAAGCTTTCGTCTCTAGGTATCTCCATCTAAGAACAATATTATAAAGCCCCCGGGAATTTCTGTTTCAGTGAAGCGAAAAGCTCCGTCATTTTTCGAGTGTATATTATTGAGCGTAGTGGACATTGGACGTCTAGACGGCTATCGATGACGTCACCGACGTTAATATCTTATTGTCTCGTGGATTAAATCGATCGGTCGTATCTAACTGGGAAAAATTGAACATTTCGCCTTCTAAGTAGTTCGTTTTAAGCTTTCAGAACTCTAGTTTTGTGAAGATGGATTCATAAATATAGTTATACCTTTATTCAACAAAATTAAACTAATCCCGCTCTCAAAGATGGAAATGTCTGGTCAGAAAACGAAGGATTAACAACATTAACATTGCGAAGTGGGTTACAAAGCTTGCACAATATTCTTTCTAAGAATAACAAATGCTTTTAATAAGAAATAGAATTAATAAGTACTAATCCTTAATAAATTTGAAAAAAAAAATAGTAAATAAATAATAACTACTGATCCTTCTTCACATTATTTTATATAAGTTTCTTTAGACTACATGTCATCTTCATATTGCGATATATTGTTATGTTGTATTTTCCAATGACGTATTAGATCTGATTATGACAAATTAGCCGAAACATATAGTCTAAAGAAACTTATATAAAATAAAGTGAAGAAAGGCCCGTAGTTATCATTTATTTCATATTTTTTTTAAATTTACACTTCACTAATTGGGACAATATGGATATATTTTAATAATTTGTACTATATAAAATTGTCGGTTTGGGTCCTAAATCAAACCTTCATCGGACAAGTAACCTTTCATACATTTTATAGTCAATACGGATGCACATTTTCGCAGTTATCTTGAGCCACTCTCTTTGTTGGTTTGGTCTGGCCCGTCCTGTTCCGTTGAAATTACCAGTCCGGCTCACTCTAAGCCCGCTTGTAAGCCCATCAAATTCACCGGTTGTTTTTCCAAAAGGATAGTCTTTCCTCCTATAGAAAAACGATTGTAGCGTTTAGGGATTTAAATAACCGACACAAGAGATATATTCAATGACAAGTATTTATTTTTACACTTAAGTCTATTTAAAAAAAATAACACTAATAATAAAATAGAAAATATATTAATTAAAAATAATTCCACTTAAATACTACTTACCTATATTTATAATTTATATCTACTATTGGTAATTGTTGTATATGACCGCCATTTTGGTTCAAACACAGAATAACTCTGTCACACACTGCTTGCGTAACAGACCTCCTAAGTTCATCTGGACTTAGATTTGTAAAGGCTATGAACACTGTTCAATAATTCCTCTCTAGTATGTACGGGCCAAGAGTATATATTAGTTCTTTTATACGACCCCAGAGGTGAAAATCCAAGGGCGTCCAATCTGATCATTTGACTGACCAGTTCCATGGTCCCTGCGAGCCAATCCAACCGATGCTAATATACAGCTGTAGGGGAATGTTCAGGAGCACCATCCAGCTGATACCAACTGTTTGCAGTGTCATGTGCAGGAAGAACATTTAGAAAATCATTAGCAAATCCTATGAGTGTCTCCAGATATCTACCATCATTCAAATTTTCATCGTACACTTGATAATATGCTACGCTATTGTCCATAATTAAACAGAAAACATTAAAACTAAAGTGATCTTGGTGATTATTGTCCCTTATAGGATGTGGATTATATTGTGTCCAACAGAATCTGTGGGTTTAAATTGCTTTCACATAAAGTCAACATTGTTTCAATTCCTGACAAAAACAATGCTTATTAGATAGGACTTTTAAAGTTTCGCTGGATTTTGATGGAAAGTATGGTATAACAAGAAAACCGTTGAAATCAGGTATAGGGAAACCCCCTGATAATACACGCTAACCCTAAGTCCCCTAAAACGTATAACGCTACAGATAAATTTCTTAGTCCATATCCCATTTAACATAATTAATATCCAACCTATCTTGCCAAGCGCTATGAATCTCATTTTCATCTACCCTAAACACTTTGTTTATGAAAAGCTAAATAATTACAAGTCATCCTAATCCCGTGCTCCACCTAAAAGTACTACACGAGGCTAGCTATTCTAAGTACTATATGGGTCCTATAACAATTGAAATCTTCCTGCTCTAACTAAATAATTTCCCTATGATTGTTAATAACAAAAAATGATACAGTAGCCTTGCAATTATGTGAATACTATCTTATGTGAAATGCTGAAATATGTGAAATGTGATTAGTTTACACAATCGCGAGTGTATCGTAAATCGGTCAGCTATCAGTTGTTAGAATATTTGCGCCCACGGAAGGACCTTAGTTATATTCTAGCATTCGCCAAGGAAAAGGAGAAAACCAGAACCTTATTCTGGGAGGATCTGGGAAGAAGTCCCAGATCTTGTTACTGATAGCCGGCAAATTATTATTATACTTCCGAGTTCTAAAGAAGCAGCCTCCACGTTTCTTTAACTCCGACAGCCGTGTGCCGTGCCGTTCACGTAGCTGCTCCCTTTTCCACACATCACGGATAGGAAGTTGAAACAGGAAAAAAGTAATGACCTAAAAACAAATAAAGCAACATCAGTACCTATTCTAATACTTAACAATAACTTAATCCTAATTATTCTAACCAATAGTAATTAAATTAAAGATCTATATCTTAAATATTTATTTAAATACCCTAACTATGCCAAAAACTATAATTTGACACTAATTCCGACAACTAAAGAGTATAAAATATTCATTCATAAATACGTACTACCCTACTAACTATTAAAATATCATGTCGTAATCTACGTAGTTCTTTAGCTACATTACTAAAAAATTCCCACCATTCAACCGACTCATTATTTCTCTGTTTCGTTTCGCAGCCAAGTTAACCCCTTAGCTAGAAAAGCGAAAAGAGATAGCTTTAGAAAGTTCTGCGAGGAAATCGATTCAATACCTACCGCTTCGCGACTTCACAAGATAATGGCGAAGGGTAGAATCGATTCAGGAATGGCACTAAGAAAGCCAGATGGAAGCTTCACTGAAAGTGAAGAAGAGAGAGCTTTCCTCCTTCTAGAAACCCACTTTCCCGAAAGCAAAGTGGGAACCTCGGAAAATCCTTCTGAAAGATTTATTAACAGACAATACAAGAAGCTACTAATAAATCCTCCTCACATTGATTTCGGATCAGCGCCGAAGTAGTCTGGAGTTGGATACATTCCAGAAGTCTGGCGAAGAGCTAAAGTCACCTTTATACCAAAAGCAGGGAAAAAGGACATTACGCACCCTAAATCCCACAGACCTATCAGCCTCACATCATTCTTTTTGAAAACGTTGGAAAAGGCTGTAGATAACTATATCAGAACAGACATCTTGGAGCGGGTGCCATTGCACCCCTGTCAGCATGCCTATCAAACAGGCAAATCCACTGAGACTGCATTAGTGGAGCTGACGGACCAAATCCAAGATGCCCTGACGAATAAAGAAACCGTAGTGTGCGCCTTTCTAGACAGAGCGGGTGCTTTTGACAACACTCCACACGAGTCTGTCAAAAAAGCATTAATTAATAAGGGGGTAGACGGTGTGACTTCTAGATGGATGTCGCAACTACTGTCTACCAGGTCGGTGGAGGCGGAGGTGGGACATAAGACCATCTCGGTTAATATGACCAGAGGATGCCCACAGCGGGGAGTTACATCCCCACTTATGTGGAGCCTAATAGTAGACAAACTCTTATGCGGACTGACGGATCTAGGCATATCTTGTCAAGGGTATGCTGATGATATTGTCATATACGCAAGAGGCAAATTTGAGAATACCCTCTGTGACATAGTTCACAGAGGTTTGAACTTCACGAGAAGATGGTGTCAATCGATGGGACTCAATGTTAACCCCACTAAGACAACCCTAGTAGCATTTACCAGGAAAAGAAAATCCAATCTTAGAACCATAAAACTGGATGGGCAAAATATAGAATGGAGAGCAGAAGTTAAATATCTAGGCCTTACCCTAGCCCTAGACAATAAACTTCTATGGAACAAACATGAATTTGAAGTAACCAACAAGGCCAAAAGAGCTCTGATGGTGTGCAGAAACTTTGCAGGGAAAAATTGGGGATGCAACCCAAAAATACTGCTTTGGATGTATACAGCGATAGTGAGATCGATCATCACCTATACATCAGTAGCATGGAGCAAAAGAACTAATCTGTCCACCGCGAGAATTAACCTCTCGAAAGTGCAAAGATTAGCATGTGTGTGCCTAACGGGGGCTATGAGAACCTGCCCAACAGCAAGCAGCCATCAAGGCGCTGAACTCATATGAAATCAGCTCCAAGATGGTCTGGGAATGCCTAGGGAAACTAAATGAGCTAGGTAAAAGAAATAAAGTAACCCTCCTGTGGGTTCCGGGTCACACAGGAGTGGAAGGAAACGAAATAAGGGATAACCTCGCAAAAAAAGGGGCTGGAATGCCTTTCGTAGGGCCTGAACCCTTTTGCGGGTTAAGTAGCAGTACAATACTGAAGAAACTAAAAATGGAAATGGAGCAGAGAAAATCCAGTTACTGGGAAAATCTCCAGGGAATGAGGCAAAGTAAAACTCTTCTGGGAACTTACAACCAAAAGAGGTTCACAGAATGCATCAACCTGAGTAAGAACAATGTTCGCATATTAACAGGAATACTTTCAGGCCATTGTAGACTGAAAGGACACCTGAGTAAGCTTGGATTGGAAAAAGATCCTGAATGCAGATTTTGTGGGAACAGGATGAAACATCATCCACCTCCTCTCAAACTGCGTAGCACTGTGCAACTCGAGGGCATTGTACCTGGGTGCATGTGAAATCGAAGAGGGAGACTTACCTAGACTGGGGCCTCTGACATCCTCACTTTCTAAAAGGAATAGGATTGAAAGGCCAGCTGTAAAGCAGCAAGAATAGGGGACACAATAGATCTTTTAGGTCGCAGTGTAACACCACCCTTCTATTACATACAAACATACATAACCCCTTAGCTAATGCCGTAACTTCCGTACACGACCGCCACTCATCAGTGAGTGGACATTCAAATAAGACATGCTCCGCTGTATCTGATTAGAAAAATCAACAAACAAAAGTAAAACAGCATGGCACATTATTAATAAAAATAACCAACCCCTTAAAATCTAGCATAGAATTTATCTCACATACGTAGTGCGTCAGAGATGTCATAAATAATCCTCAAACCATATGTGAAAGATTTACGGAAGAATTTTTTAATCGTGACATTATATCTATAAGTGACACGCCCAATATATCTTGCGTTAATGATAGCTTTTTTCTCGAACCAACTGATAGGTATGAAGTTGAACGCGTTATACTGGAGGTGGCAGAGAAAAATTCCGCGGGAATTGATGAATGCCCTTGTTTTATTTTAAAGTTTGTTGCGTCGTACCTGTCGGAACCATTGGCTGTTCTAATAAATAAATCATTCTGCAAAGGTATTTTTCCTGATAAATTAAAAATTAGTAAAGTCATTCCCGTTCATAAAAAGGGTGACAAATTTGAAACCAAGAATTACAGACCCATCGCCATACCAACGGCAATTACTAAAACTTTTGGAAAAATTATAAATACGCGTCTAGTTAGTTATTTAGAAAAGAAGAAGATAATTTCTAACCATCAGTTTGGTTTCTTATCGGGAAAATCTACATTGGACGCCATGCATAATATCATGGCTCACATTTACAAACACCTGGACGCTGGGGACACTACTCTTGGTGTATTTTTTGACTTGTCAAAGCATTTGACACACTAAATTACGATATCCTTTTAAGTAAATTGTGGCATATGAATAACGCGGTACCCCCAGAGCTACTTTAAGTCGTATCTGACGAACCGAAAATCTTTCATTGCTATTCACAGTCGCGCGAATGTGATTAGTAAACAATATCTTTCGCCTGCAATAGATATCACCTGCGGTGTCCCTCAAGGATCCATCTTAGGGCCTACGTTGTTTGTCATATATGTAAACGACTTGTGTTTATCATTACCTGCATATCCTTTTAGTCAATATGCTGATGATACCAGCTGTTGTATCGCTAATCCCAACGCTGATGTCGTTGCTATCAGTACGACAAAAAACTATTCAGATATGCGCTCCTGGTGTGAAGGTAACCGACTTTTACTAACTCTGGAAAAACAAATTAATACAGTTTCGCGCTGGTGTTGATGCTGTTAGCAGTCTTTACGTTCGATGTGATGGCAGATCGATCGCTGAGAGCAGGTCAGCGTTGTTTTTAGGATTGGAGATTGACTGTCGTTTAAAATTTGAAGAGCATTGTTACACAATAGAAAAAAACTTTGTGCGGCGTACTATGGCCTCAGAAACTTGAAGACTGCAGTCGGTGTGGGCGCCTTGCGTATGTTTTACTTTTCATATGCTGAATCGCGATTACGATATGCAATTGTTTTCTGGGGATCGGCGCCTTGGGCAAACAGATTGCTTATCCATCAAAAGCGCCTAATAAGATGCATGATGGGAGCATCGACTAGAGAATCATGTCGACATTATTTAAACAATTAAAAATCATGCCTCTGGGTCACTGTACTTATATGAGCTTTTACTCTTTTATAAACGTCACGAAAGCCAATTTGTTAAAAATAAAGATATTTATAATCTTATGACAACACGTTCAAGAAATCAACTAAGTGTACCAGCTCATAAAACATCACTATATGAACGTAGCCCATACTATAGGTGTGTAACTTGTTTTAATGCACTACCTGATGGTATAAGATCAGCCGGTTCTCTAAATGCTTTTAAAAAAATATTAAAATCGTTTATCTATGAGTATTGTTTTTATACTATTGAGGAATTTATAAACCGCAACAATTAGAACTATAGGTGCAGTTCGATTTCGATTTCATAGAGGTTACTTGATGTCCATTATTTCCTCCTTCTCCCTAAAATGTAGGGTAGCGTATGTGAATCGTGTTATTTATTGACAATGTCTATGTTGATTACAACCTACGACAAATAAATTATTATTATTATTATTAAAATATTATTATCTACCCCACCACATTCACAATGCGAATCATTAACCCTCCCAATTCTACATAAATATGATTTAAAATTACCTATCTACCATATCTATCCACCTTTATATCATTACCGATTGTACCCGTGTTAAACCTAACCTAAAAAACACCCCTTTCATGTAACATATGCCAAGAGGCTAACAAGAAATATTAATTATATAATAATAATAGTAATATTTTTTAAATCTTCTAACGCCTCACAGGGATAACAGTGTTGTGATTGCCCAGTCTATTATTTTTTTCCACGACATTTATAATGGCTTTACTTCTTTATTTACCGTATTTAACAATTAAGGATCTAATGGAACGTCAAAACAATAGATTTTAAAATGTCAGTAACGCACAACTTTTAAACGCCGTTAATCGCCGTGTTGAGAATAGTTTTGTTATATTTATTAGGCTTCTAAATAAAGTTTAAAATCATTTTCAGATGCATTTAATTGTATATGTTGAATTAGTAGAACAGAACACCCGTAATTCCTGGATGTTTAATTAATATATTTTTTGTATACATCGGGTCAGATCATCTAGGAACCTAAAGACATTATTTTTATGCTCCCTTTTTTTTACAGTTTAGTTAGATCAGAAAAAGACACCAATCGCACATCCGGGCGAAACAAAAACGCAAACTTAAAAAAAAAACTATATTCATATTTATTTGTCTATTTAAGTTTTAAACATTCGCGATTATCTACCTTATAAATTTCATTTTTATTTTAACAAATTATCCTTTCACCTTTAATATAAAGAATAGCTCGAAATGACCAAAAAATAGCTTGATTGCATTTAAATAAAAATAGGTAGCGACTTGTACGTGGATATTCTTTAAAATATATGAAAATATTGAGAAAATTGTTAACATGAATATCTACATCTTAGAAACCTGTAAGAAACATAAACTATCAAAATTTACCCTAACTTTTAATGAGAAGTAGTTTTTTTTTCGCATTTTCCCAGTTATAGACCTATGTGCACCTTCATTACAGATAAACTATCAGTTATGCCTGATCTATTGCAACTAATTCTACCTGAAAATTATTGTAATGATGCCCTAATTTAAACTTTTGAATATATATTTCAATACCTCTACTATAAATAACAAAAGCCGCCCCCCTGTACCACCCTCACCCTTGAACCCATCCGTAAATATTTCTAAATCCTTTACGAAAGGGCCTATATAAGTAATAATTCTGCGGGATGAATTCGGCACCCTATATCTATCGCCTCTCTAAATCGTCTGGTTTTAATCTAATTTCCGTTATCGTAATTAAGCCCTCAAACCCTATTTTATTCGCGTCCCTACGAAATTTAACTTTTCCCAAACGTAAATCTACTGGTAATGTACTCGAAATAACGCACGCCGCGTCAGCCGAAATAGATGAATACATGTTCGCGCTCCTAACCGTTAACAATCTTTGCGCCCCGATTATTAATTAATTTATGGGCTTAATTCTATACGCGTCCGCCGGTATCACCCCACGTATAACATTGCCGGTTATATACGTCTCTGTAAATAGCATCTACCGCGTTACGGTTTAAACCCCACGCGACTCTAGCCGATGCTCTAATTTTGTTACTCATTTCCTTCGCGGTGACATACTGCATATGCATTTTAACATTTAATTTACAAATTACCTGGGATTATATTAAACAATTTTTTTTTCAGCATAACTTTTTAGATACAAATGTGTTGCAAATCAATAATTATGTTGTGAACAGCAACGGTCATCATACCGAACTATTTATAAATTACATATATTTCTTGTCATTAGGTCGACCAAAACCCACATTGGCAGAATCACTATGAAATCTTTTATTTCAATATAAATACAATATAGAACGGTAAACACTTACTCAGATAACAGACCAATGAAATTTTCTAATATAATGCTGCATGTTAATGGGATGAAATTAAAATGTTGTGTAATTATGTCTAATTAAATTGCATTTCTCCATTTTGACACTTTGTATTTTCTTTTCATAAATAGTTTGTATATATTAAATTATTCATTACACATTTCTGAACAAAATTGTACCAATTTTAAAGCAAATAGATAGATTATATACTTTTCAAGTTATCAAGAAAGACCGAGCACATACCCGTATCCAAAACCCCATAAAGTTAAATGCTTTGGGGTTTCCTGTATAAATTAAGTTTTCCTTCTGTCAACCACTTCTGCATACACGAAGGTACCCATTTAAAAATCGGGATTTCGAACGTTTCAAAGTGATTTCTTTTCCTTTGGAAAGCCCGTAGCGATTGACAAAGTAGTAAAAAGGTTCTGGATGACGCAAAACAAAACCAACAGATCGCTTCACGTGACCCTTAAGTATGAAGATAAATGTTTCGGAAACACTTTCGATACCCGAGAGCGACTGCTGAAACTGGCTCTGTCGATAGGTTTCCTTGTGTGCTGTACGCATGTTGAGTGTGTGTGCCTAAGGGACACCCACGCGTCTCGACACTTGCGACTCCTGCCAGAAACATCCGGCAAAAGTAAAGTTTTCCGGTGTCAACACACACGTTGCTATTTCTCCATTTTCTTTTGCTCTTTTCTTTATTTACTGGTGTGAGAACTACTGCTGCGAGCAACGTTCGAGGCCCTTAGGAGGATGGCTAGAGTGTATTTCCTCGTATGATTTATATACTATAGAATAAATGTCAAAGGAAATTGATCGAAATGGAACGAAGAGATGGCGTGGTGGATTATGCAAAATGGAGCGGCGCTCATCTGGTATTTACGAAGGTTGATGGCTGCGACACAAATGTATCTGGGTTCTTATATTTTTGTATACCTATAACAGGTAAATCACGAACTGCCACTTGTCAGAGCACATAATAGAAATAAATCCTTTATCTCTGGCAATGTTGCCTTGATATGCTTTATCTACCAGTGAAGGCGCGATATTTTAACCAATCATGTGACATCTACAAAAATTCTTCTTTATAAAATGAATGTATATACTGTTCTAATACGAATTTTTACGGTACGAAATAGTACAACGAAATAAATTTTAAACGATTAATTTTATTGAGATAAAGTTAACTTTATAATACGTTTCAACATTTATCTCACTCTATAATGTGTCTGTATGAATTCCTTCTGCACTTCCTTTTCGACTTCAAATAGTCTGTTCCATTAATTGCATGAATGAAGTAGGTCTTTCACATTGCCTTCTCGAGAATAAACGTGTAGCAACGTGGTTTGCATGTAAACAATTTAGGTACTATTTACTTTATCAATAAGTTATTTATCTAAAGATTAAAACATAAATAATAAATATTTATTTAGAGAATAACGGGCATTTTCCACATTTATCTCAACTTTTGCAATAATAATTATTTTCCTATTGTCTGAAATTATTTATAAAATAAACCTAACCTGAAAATTTTATTTGTCAATACCCACAGAAAATTTTACATTTTATTATATTAAATAAATTGCGTAAATAAAAGAAGTCAGGTTGGTTTCGTTTCTAGTACAATACATATATGCTTATTTGCGATAAAAGAAATTCTAATCTACATTCTCATTTATTTTTCAATAACAATAACTGCGGTGTACTATTGAACCTAAGCAAACTATTCACATTCATCTATTAACTTGAAACAAAATTACCATTTGACATGCATAAATTTCAGTTTGCATACGTATGTAAGTGCATTGAAAATTAAAAAACGTAACAAGGCGACTGTAAATGTTATCGTGGTCAAGTATCAGGTAATGTGTTCTATCAGTAGTTTGTATCGATTTGGAGAAAGGGTTTATGAAGAACTGCAAGTCGCACTGCCTCATTTATGAGCTAATTATTCTAGATATACGGCTTTAATAATTATATGCGAATGGAGGAGGTGTCGTATGTATACAATCATACAAAGTCATATAGTTTTTTTTTAATAATAATAGTTTATTTCTTTCCGATATTTGCAGATACAAACAAAACAAAGAAAACATGTATTAACAAAATTAAATACCGAAAAAGAAACCACAGGATGCACTTCAAATGCTAGTAACTAGCTTTGATCTCCCAGTGCACCTGACAAACAAATAACATAGTCGTTCTATCCGAAGAACAAATGCCTATAACTAACTTAAATTACTATTCCGTGAAGGTTCTTGAAATTGACCCATAACAAAAACATAAAATGTATGTAATTTAGAAAGAAAAAAATATATATCTATATTAAAAGAAAAATATAATATCTAAGTACCCATCCTAAAACGAGTGCATCAACTGATGCTGTCTGAATTTGTACTTGAAAGTTAGTTGTGATCGGTAATGCACAAATTTTCTAATACCTCATAGTCCGATATTTATTTGATTATGTACCTAACCAGAGTACACCGAGTAAAAACAAGAGATGAGTTATAGGGGTTCAAATTTCTAAACCTAACTTCACACAAACAACAGCTTCCCAAAATGGCAATTTGTTATTGTTTACGTTCGTATCTACACAAATCTACATAATTTACTTGTTTTATTTATTTATTTTACGTATTTTATTAGTTTTGAATTACCCCTGCAGTTTTAAAAACATTTAATGAACCATGATATTCTTGTGTAAAAGGTAAGATCGGTGGCCAGTGGCCATAACATTTACATACTTTCTTATATATTATATTGTTAGGCTTAAGTGAAATAACTCAAATAACCATCAAAGAAGACACCAATGGGTATCATGTTGTAGTGCCAGTCACTCTCGCAAGATAAATTGTGATGCTAACGATGGTCGCACTTTCTTGGAATTTCCGAATGAATCTATATTATATGACCGACAAAGAATTAAGAAAGTACATGAATAAGAAGAACTATTATCGTTGTGCAGAGATTCCTAGGTCACATTAAATTAATTTATTTATTAGATACACATTTTAAGCTAGATTGCTATTTATCGCAATAACTAACCTAATTCATTTTATGTTCACTTTTTAAAATAATGTGATTCTAGTTTGAACTGCATTATACTGGTATAAATTTTAATCGCATTTATTCACATTATAGATAATTCGATATTATATAGTCTACGTTTGAACTGTATTCACTTGTCCTTACTGTATTATACTGTGACCTAACGTTTCTTTGCAAACGAATATTCCTAAACCATGCCAATTTGTAAGTACCTACTTGAAACTGTGTATTATACTGTCGAAACTAAGACCTTATAATCATCATGTGCAGTGTCCGAACAGTTTTCATCCGTGTTTGAAACCGCTTAGGACTGGTCGTAAAGATGTATTTCGAAATAGTGTGGATAACAGTTGTCAAAACTTGAAGTATTGTAAAGCGAGAGTGACACTTGGTGACACCCCAAGTAACACAATTAGTCGCAAAGTCATGTAGATAAAAACCGTTTTAGAGTACAAAAATACCAGTATAATGGTGTCCATAACAAGGTGCATGCGTGGTTGCAGAATCTAGATGTCAAATGCAAATTGTTATTTATAATTATTATAATAAATCATACTAAAGTAAAATGCTATTAATAATATTATAAAATTACATACCTGTATGATATTGAAAGTTTCCTATAAATCCCAATGTTTATTTAGGCCTTTTGTGTTGCATTGACCTGTATTCATTTCTTTTGACCAGTTCCATTTTTCCCACTTTATTTTCAACAAATATATTGCATTTTATGTGATATTGAAATTAAAAATCAATATTCCTGGCTTTGTGTTGAAGAAATTAGAGCAATATATATGTTGTAAATAAACAGTAATATCAAGCAAAGCTAAGTAATCTCAGGATCATAGTTTAATTGTCGAAAATTAAAAAAAAATCTGCTATAGAATAGAAAGCATTCTATCCCAGAAATAATTTAATTTTAAATACTTTTAAATACCAGTTTGGGAAATCTATTGTATAGGTAGCGTTGACTCATCTTAAAATGTACTAGCGCCAGCTGCCTTTGATTGAAAATGACATAACAGTAAGCTATTAGCGTAATTTTAAACGTTCAATTTTGATTATACAGGGTATGGAAAAAAATAAACACAGTTTTGTTGACATTAAGATATATATAATGGCTAAGCACCTCAACGGAGTATCGCCGCTCCTAGAGCTTTCTAGATCATCAAAATACGTGTAGATCAATTCCCATCCTCTCCTATATCCTCACACACATCCCTCCACCTGTCCCTGTCCTGTATCCTCTCCTGCCATCGATTAATACCGGCTTTGTTAAGGGCTTCTTTAACTTCTTTAGCCATGTAGATCTAGGTCTGCCTATTCCTCTTATTCCTCCTGATGGTTGCCATCCCAAGATACTGCGGATTACTGCACCATTCCCGGCCCTCCACAGATGTCCCAACCATTTTATTCTCTGCCTCTTAATTTTTTTAACCACGTCACCATCAATTAGCTCGTTTGTTAATTCATAATTGGTTCTTCTTCTATATTCACT
The DNA here is from genome assembly GCA_004143645.1 of Protaetia brevitarsis. Taxonomy (NCBI): domain Eukaryota; kingdom Metazoa; phylum Arthropoda; class Insecta; order Coleoptera; family Scarabaeidae; genus Protaetia; species Protaetia brevitarsis. The sequence goes on from RXPK01000114.1 coordinate 4,593,318, forward strand.
GTTGTCCATTTTTATTGGGCCTAATATTGTTCTTAGTATTTTTTCTTTCTTCTATCCTAAGCTCCTCTTCTTGCTTCTTGGTCATCGTTATCTCTGCAGCGTATAGTAGTATCGGTTGTATTATAGTCTTACAAATTCTCATTTTTGTTCTCTTTCCCAATATTTTCTTTTTAAGAGTTTTTTATTTGCTTGATAGCCCTTGTTCATATTGGTTATTCTTTCTCTTATTCTGCGTCCCTGCTTCCGTTATTTGTTATTGTCACTCCTAAATACTTAAATCTGCTCACCTTTTCAAATGTGTAGTTTCCTACTTTATCTGAATTATTTTACTGCTGACATTAAAATCCAAACTATTATTTCAAAAACACCACCAATGACCATTTCTAATACTACTTGATAAATCGTATAAATTATAAACGCTTCTAGTGATACTCCTCCTACCGTAGTCAGAGTAGAAAGAAATGGTAAAGCATTAGCAGAATTTCGAACAAAATAGAAATTTTATTGTGCTAGGTACAGACCGTTTATAAACTTCCTAACAAAATGCTGTGTATTTATTAGGCAACCAACCTCTTACGCCCACCAAACTTGTCACATATTGATCAAATTTATGATTATTGCTTCATTTTCCTACAGAAATTAGAATAAAATGTTGTTTAGCTACAAATATAATGGTAATATTAAGTTGAGAATTCACTTATTCCATTAGACCGTACCCGGCTTAATTTACCATTTCATTTCGATTCCTAAACATTATAATAATAGCTTGTTTCCTATTACTTCTCCTACTACTTGAAACCTTCTAACCCAAGGGAAAAGCTCCCCTAAATAAGGACGGGTAAACAGTTATGATGGCCAATCATTTCGCCGTTATCGATTTCCTTTTCCCAGTCTATTATGAGTAAGTAATTACTCTAATTGCGAGCTGTTGTTCCCCTTACTTCCCAATCCATAGATTGGGCATTCGTCTCTGTTCAGTATATAATGTACGATTTTTACCAACGAGGAAATATAATTTATTTACGGTGGAACAAACTAGCAGTAATCCATTGTTCGAATGCATTTCAGTATATAATATGTCTGTATGTTTGGGCGTAATAGGGGAAGGTAATCGACTATGTCAGGTGATGGATGTTGGATGGAAGTATGGAAATCAATACGTAGTATGGTTTACTACCCTTTGGTGCTATGTATCAGAATAAGGCAAGGCGATGCCATCATATCATCTAACCTTTGTAGTTTCTGACAAAGGTTTAAATGTAAAAATATTTTTTATTCTGCGCATTTTTAAATTTGAGTTCCAATTGTTGTTTACGTCGAAATTTTGTTCTAATTCTTTTGAAAGTTAATTTTATCAAATTATTTCGTAATTCAGGGTATAAAAATATTTTGGATACTTTTGCATCTTCTTACGATCTTATCTAAAAATCGCAATAAATAATATCTATTGCCGCCAATCGAAAAGAAAAACATATCCAAAATCTTGTCATCATATTCTAACGCTTAAAAACTATAGTAATCCACAAAATATACACATTCCTTTATGGTATGTGTCAGGAACATCGCAATCGCAGACGTTTACATTACCTGAATTTGACGTTTATGGTTTTCGTCAAAGGGTTAAATGTAAAAAAAAACATAGGTGTTTTATTTAATTTATATTTTATATTTAATGGATCATAGATGTTTACCATATATTCTGCAAAGATTTTATTCATGCCACATTTCTCTTTACTAGCAAGTACCGAGATTGTTTCATTTTACAAACATTTATTTTTATGAGAGTTTTAGCCGAGAAAAGCATATTATAGAAGATATAGAACACCTTGCTGCTGGAATATAGACAAGTTATAAACTATAAAATATACACAGAATAGAATAGAAAATGGAAACCTAGCAAAATCTACTACGGCAATGTGAATTTGATGCAAAAATTAGATTAACTTAAGATTGGGCAGTCATAAAGTCTATGTCACCGCTATGTTGTCATATTTATAGCAATTCTCCTTGACCCAGAAAACGCGCTAATCTTAGCTTTCTTATTAGGTTTGTTATCTTTGTCAATGGCTCTTTTATGTATCCATTTCCCTGGAGTTCCTCAAATTCGATAGTAGAAACGTTGTTCTTGCCAGATTATCGAATTAACGGAAAACGTGGACTGCAACCTCTGATCCCTTCTAGTAAAATCTGCAACTCGCATTTTCTACCAAGCCCATTTTAAGCATATGCCTATTTAGTCTACAGTGACCTATAAGTGATTCTATTATCGCTAAGATAACATCCTGCGTTTATCCAGTAGGTCTTTAGTAGATTCGATGCCTTTCTTCTTCTAAGAATTGTCTTCGCTCTAATGATTTTCCACAGTTCCTTGGACTCATTCTGTATCCATTTCTTGATAGCTTTTGTCAGACAAAAATAGCAATGGTGTTAAGACTTGATTATCTTGAAACCTAATCGAGGTGTTACTCTGGTATACCATTATATGTAGGTTATATTACCAAACTTATCACTTAACGTGGGTTAGTTCATCGTGACAGGCGGTGGAGTTAATAACAGGTCACGGTATTTTTTAACCATAATTATTTAGGATTGGAGGGGGGAGATTAATAATTCGCATTTCAAATGTGGTGAGGTAGTAGGTTAAATTTTATTTGGATGTCCACTCACTAATGAATGGTGGTCGTATACCGAAGGTAGGGCATTACTTCAGGAGTTAAATTGTCCGGGACACGAAGCAGATATTAGAGATAAGGAGTGTGTCGAAATTTTTGGCGTGAATTTTCTAGTAATGCTGTTAAAGAATTAGATAGGTTACCATCTGATATCTATGTATATAGTCAGTGGGATAGTATGTATTTATAAATGAGTATTTCATATTCTTTAGTGGTCTAAACTGGTGTTAAATTACTAGCATAGCACAATAGTTAAAATAAATATTCAAACTATAAATCTCTAATTTAATTACTCTTCACAAGGGTAGTAGTTAGGTAGTTAGGATTATTGTTAAATATTGGAATAGGTACTGCTGTTGTTTATAGTAGTTGAACGATTTATTATATTTTTGTTATAATTATTAATATTATTAATTATAGGGAAATGATTTAATTAGAGTAGGGGTATTTCTAATAATTCAGTCGAAGATCGATTGAAAGGAAATGTGAAAAATGTTAAGAGCAAAAAAAACAGAACAAAAGTCAACCATTTTGTAGTACGTTCGTTTATTTATCATTTTGTTTATAACATTTTAATTGAAATGACTACCTAGATTAATATGAAAACCTAATTGAGATAAACATCTGTGGGGTTGAATAATGGAGAAAATATTTTTTCCTGATATTCTTGTGGATTACTTTTTCTACGTCTCCTTTCAATCATTCGTCACACGAGTATTCCTATGAAAACTTTATTTGTTATTTTACGTTTACATCAAGGTTCCACAAAATTTATCACACGATGAAATATTATTATAAAATTCTTATCCCAGAACTGTTAACGCATTCTTAAATATATACCTTAACGACAATAAGTAAAAAAAACACAAAACATTACTTGATATAAAAAGTGAAACTGGAACTAATTTAGAAAGTAAATTATCGATACTTTTGCATATCATATACAAGTTAGTAAATTCTGGTTTGATATGCCGTACTCGTCCTCAGCAAGGCTCCATAAATATTTTAACAGCTTTATAAATTCGGACATTTTACGACCTATCGGCGGTGTGTATATTTTAAATAAAAAATTGTTGCGAAAATATATGATGGCGTCTCAGGCCGAGTGCGAATTAATATGTGAAGATTTAATGGAGGGAATCTGATTTGAAGATTTGAGTCGATCTTTCTGTGTATGTTACCTGTAAAGTCGTCTAAAAATAAAAGAGTCATACTTGTCATAATTAGCGGACAGTGTCGTAGGAAGCGTTAGGTAGGTTTAGTTTTCTTTTATTTAATTTATAATTTATACTTGAATCGGAGACAACCTTCTTTTTGCTTTAGGAGATCCTATATTACTTTTATTTGTTTTTATCATGATCGAACACAGAATAAATTTTTATTTACTGAAACTACAGATACATACATATCCGATCACTCTCCGCTACATGAGATTTGATTAATTCGGGACAATTGTTTCGAGAACACGTGGGTTTCTATTCTCAACCGAAGACCGAAAGCCAGACTTCTCTCAAAGCCTTGCGGGCTATAAGATTTACTTTGAGGTGGTATTGGGGTGCCACAGAAAGCTTAAACAGCTGGCGGAACATCAAAATGTTACAGAGCTAACGAAATAGCTGATCCGCTAGCAAGGGGCGCCAGCGAGTTGCCGTGCAGAACCGACGTGTGGTAGCTCATATGGCAGCATCAAAACGTTTGTCAGATCTCAGCTTGCTGCCAGGCACTGGTCCTTTTGGAATGGATTCATCGGTGCAAGACACTGTAAATCTCTAGGGTTTCATTCGAATGAGGAAAGAGTCCGTAAGGCAGCCTTTATGAGCAGGGACAGATTGTGATTACTCACAGGAATCTTAACTGGGCACTACGCACTAAATAAATACATGCATCGCATGGGCCTACTGAACTTTCCCCTGTGCAGACAATGTGGGAGTGCGGAGGAAACTCCTGCTTTCCTTTATTGTCAACTGCCCGGCATCCGACGGGGAGATGCAGGCCCACGTTGGGGTCAATGGGCTGGGCAAACCCAGAGTCAATAAGTTAACTCTTAGCTAGATTGCGAACTTTTTTAAGAAAAGAGAGAACTACCAGACTCAGAAGATTAAAATTGACATGGAGGTACAATAGGTTTTTCCGTTCTGGCCGAGTTGCCTTCCTCTGGTTACACCCGCCCATGGGAAAAAGAAAATAGATCAATTCCTCGAACCTGCCTTTATATGTAGATTGATTCCAGCTTATCCGATTCGTGATTTCCACATCGAATTTACTGTTAAACAGATATGTCGTAATCATGTAATCTGATATCAAAGCCCAGTAGATTACCTTCCACATGATATACAATATTATAATTCTGTATACCTACCGATTGGTAGTTCTTGCAATCCGAGATGGCCTATTCTTGCCTCCCGCATTATCACCAGAAGGTGAGGAGAGAGGTCTAGTTGGCATTCCATCGCTGCTGTAAGAGTAGTCCTCATTGCGACTGTTATTTCTAAACACGCAAGTCTCTGTACCTTGCTAATTTCAGTTATAACATTATATTACTGCATATTTATTCATCTTACCAGAGATGCATAGGTGATCATAGGTCTATCCACTGCGATGCATGCCTAGTTAATACCTATGCTCTTCTAGCCAACGTAACTGTTGCCTCCACCTGGTTTTAATTCTTTGAAGCTATCGATTACGTGTGAGCTTAGAGTTAAGATATTTTACCTCCTCTAACAATTTTATTTCTTCACTTCGGAAGTTTTAACGGTCCAAGACCATTTAACTTTCTCCATCTCGTGAAAGCTATTATGGTTGTTGTGGAAGGACTAATGTTAAGACCGTCGTTCTGAGTTCATTAATGCTGGGCATGAAAAATGGTTTATTATAATTTCCTTCGTTGTTTAGGCAGTGTTGGTCACGATGGGTGTCGGTTCCATATAAACGATTTAAACGAAAATAATAATCATAATAATAATAAAGAATAAAACAAACAATAAACAAAACAGTGTGCATACTAAGAGCTATTTGCATTACAGAATCAATCTAGAGATAACACTTAAGTACATAAGCATTTTTTTACATTACAACGAAATAATTTATAACTAACTATTTATTTATTTATTTATTTATACCTTAAGTTGTTAGGTAAAATATTATAAACTTTGCATGCCAAGAAGCCTAAATTTTTTTGAAAACGAGCAGTTTTGTGTCGTGGTGGTAACAGATAATCCATATTTCTCAAATTGTAATCACAATCCCGTGGCCAGCAGCACAAAATTCCTGCTTATACTTACATACGAAACAGACTACGTCGAGAATGTAAGCATTATAAAAGGTTAACATCTTATGAGACTGAAATATCTCTTTGCAAAATTGACGCCGTGGGAGACTAAAAATAATTCTTAAAGCCCTTCTCTGTAATAAAAATATTGGATAGTTGCTGACGCCACAACCCCAGTGAATAATCCCAAAGGTCATTTTGGAGTAAAAGTTAGAGTAATTACAAATTTTGAGTACTTCTAAGCTACATGATCTTTTAAGATTAATAAGAGCGAAACACCCTCGAGCCCAATTCACCACAGAGAATTATCAATATGAGACCCCAATGGAGGTTCTGAATAACGGACTACTTATTGTGTAAGTTGAAACTTTTTAAACTAATGTTGTGTTTTATTCTGGAACAAAATGCATATTGTGTTATCAGTGTTTATAATTAAACCGTTTTGGGATAGCCATTGACACAAACGGTTGTAGACTATGTTGCTATCGTGGAAAAGGTCGTAAATATTATTTGACTCCAGAGTGAAGGTAATATCATCTGCATATAATATCACGTGATCGTTTTTTAAATAAGAAGGAAGGTCGTTAATAAAGATTAGAAAAAGGATAGGTCCCAGAACAGAACCCAGGCGAATGCCTTTCGTTACTACACCTAAATTGAATTGAAATTCATCAATAACTACCCTCTGTCTACGTTCGGACAGGTAACTTTAGAACCACTGAAGAGACACCCAATTGATACCACATCTTTCCAACTTGTAGAGCAGTAGACTGTGATCGACATTACCGAAGGCATTCGTCAAATCAATAAACATAGAAATGGCAGGTGTATTAGTATCGAGTAAATGTAAAATTCGCCGAATATAAGTGAAAAGCGCTGTATTAATAGAACAGTTTGTCAAGAAACCATGTTGACTGCTTGAAAACAAGTTAAATTTGGTAAAATAATTAACTAGTTTGTCTTTTATGATGCTCTCATATATCTTAGTGAATGTTGGCGGTATACTAATAGGTCTATAGTTGCTTAAGCTATTGGTATCACTTTTTTTATATATGGGTTTAACTAGTGCTATTTTTAAATCATTTGGAAAAATTCCTTTGTTAAATGAGAAATCTATAAGGTAAGCCAAAGGCGTGGCAATGAAATGCATAGAATGTTTAACAATGTAAGTTGTATGTCTAAGTTGTTGATGGAATATATTATCACTTTCACCAACAGGCGTTATGAAGAAAGAATTTAAAGTTTTATTGATATTAGCATCAATGTGGCGGAAGTTTATATTTAAAGAGGAAGTATTATGAATAAAATTTGTATCATTATGGAATTTACAGTTAAAAGCCTTACATAGCCTCAAGTCGATCATGAACATTTTCAGGCAGCTTATGCGCAGTGGAATTACATAAGGTGTCACGCGAATTAACGACCAAACTGCTTTGGTTTTGTTTTTTTGAAGATATTATAAAGGCGTTGTTATTCTGTCTTTTTTTACTATTGAGTGTACGTTTATAATAATGTTCAAATTTAAGAAATTCTGGCTTAAAATTTGGATATTTGCACAGATGTTTCTAAGAAGTGCTAAGTGATTTTTAAGTTCAATTATTTCAGGAGATATCCAACTCGAGCGTACCGTTTACTTTCTATGTCTTACCATGGGAAAACAAATGTGCATATAATATTTATATATTTCCAGGAATGTAGAGAATCCTCTATTTGGGCAATTAGCTTCATAAACTTGCAGCCATGTTTCTTTAGATAAGTAAGTATGAAAATGATTTAAAAAGTATTCACTGAAACCGCGTTTGTAAGTGTAAGTAGGACTACTACCGCTCACACGAAGATCAATATTTAAAATTTGAAAAATATGGTCAGATAAATTGAAATCAGGACAAGAATATTCAAATACATCAGCAGGAAGATTTACAATGAAATTATCTATACATGAAGCGGACGTAGATGTCGTACGGGTCGGCACATCCAATACTAAAAAAAAGTTGTTACTATTGAGCACATCAGAAAAAAAAACACACAAAATAGGAGTATAAAATTTGATTAAGGTATGCAAGTTAAATTACCTTAAAGAAATGATCAGACCGTGCAACGTCTACTGCCGGGTTAAATCGATCGAAAGTGATAGAAGGGTATACGTCTTAAGCTGCTGACTGAATAAAATACTCTAGGAAAAGTAGAGTAATTTGTACGTCTTCCAAGCCCCTTTTACATAGAGCTCCATCTATTAACCTAGCAAACTTTTAAAATTATCCTTACCAATACCTGCACCAGCCAGCCAATTACGCAAATGCATTGACCGGTTTCCACACACGTAGGAAACGCGAGGGGGGAATGGAAATGCGCCGGCGGGAGAGATTACTCACTAATGGCAATTCAAAATGACTTCGCTGCCGCCAGGGTTCTGACAGACTGGGAATTACGGGCCGATAGTTGTGAATAGGGACCATTCAGACCGCGCCAACCAAAACATATTAGTCCGACGTCAAACGGCGAACTTCGCTCAAAATCAGGCGCGTACTAGTGGCGGCAGTTCTCTGTGATTTGTGAATGCAGTTTTGATAGTGCTGATCGGTTTTAGAGGCGAACCGACTTGTTCGACGTAGAAGAGATAGGGTGCTCAGGGAAAACTTTCCATGTTAGCGTTACGTTATGTATGGAGAAGGGATCGACAAGCATGTAACAAAGTCGGCATTGGTGTTTAAATGTTAGCAAAGACTTGCTTTAAGCTTCACTAATGAGTTAGAATCTGCCAAAACAGGTGTAATGGATGGTAAAAGCTACCTTGGCAAATATGCAGCTATGCTTCTTTAAAGAGAAGTATTTTTTTTGCATTTAATACCGATTTCTTTCCACTAAAATTAGTAGTTATTGTATAGAAATATATTCACCGAAGGAAATGGTTCTTTTAAATAAAAGTGTTTCCTAAATTTAAGAAAAAAAACTCATGCAGGTATTATATCAAAAAGCGTTATATGAAATTTATTTTCACAATTTAGCAAAAACAAAATAGTACTAGTATATACGCTAATAATAAACAGCGAGAGTACTACTAAAACACCCAATAAAATAAATTATTTTAAATCCTACTTATTTATATTCATAAGTTACAGCCACTATTGATTGTCACTTACACCGAGAGATAAAAAGTGTTGTGTTAACTATAAAATGGTGTGTTGAACACTTTTTTCTTTTTCAATATGAGCAATATTTTAGTGTTAATGCAATAAGTAAAAAAATGCCGAATTAGGGTGGTTAATTGAATAATAATAAGTTATAAGAAATAAACTACGCGTGATTCTTTGAAAATGTACTTAATTGTCCTTAACAATTTGTACCTGCTAATTGAATAATACAACAACATTATCCCAACACAGTTACTTGTTGTAGACACACGAAGTAATAATTGTTTCTATAATTTTATAATGTTGGTTTAGCACTGGTACAGTGTTATTTCAGTGATTAATATATTTTGTTATACATTTCTATAAAATGTAGATTCAAAACTTATATTGTTTCATTTAACCTACCTGTAGTATTCATCGAATGACTATTTGCATGTAATTCAACACTTTTAGGTAGTTATACGAAAAAGATACACATATAAAGATATAGTTTTATTTTATTACCCAATCATAAATACTTATAATTCAGAGATTCTTAAAATGTACGTTATCCTTACCTATAAATTGTTCTACATACTTTCCAAATCCCCATTTCTCTAAAAGCGTGGTCAAGTCCACAGCCAAATCTCGCGCCATATTGATCTGTAAAAACAGAAACATTAAATTGTCGCGCCGGTGTTTCTATTGCCAGCATTAGTGTGAATCAGTACTAACAATAAGTACTTTAACAACTTTTTCTACAACTGAAATACTTATATAGGTATTAAATACGATACTTACATTATGTGCTGATGTTCTCTACATACCCTCTTCTATCAACAATTTGAGACAAATGATACGTCAAATGTAACGGTTATACAATGTGTGTTCTATCCTGAAAAATAAAGTGGGAGTAGGAGGCACGGTAGACATAGTACGGTTCACGCGCATGTATGTATATGCTTACCTCACTGGAAAGCAATAATGGCGCTAATTGCAAAATTTTGACAAATGATTTAATTAAGTGCTCCGAAGAAATGATATTCTTTTGAGTAACTAAAGGTGAATAAAATAAGCAAAGTGGATATGCAAATTTTGTTTTCCCTATAACTATTTGCATTTATAAGTTTTGTTCGTGTCGCCATCTAACTAACGCTCACATTAAACTTCGTACTCTCTGTCCGGTTTTTGGATGTCTTTACCGATTTTTTAACTAGATTTTCTCGACAACCCGCACTTTAAAAACATTGTAAACGTAATGTAAACATTATCTCTAGCCCTGTTCGCTTCGATCATACCCATCTTTTCTATAATTAATATTAATTAATACATAAAATTTCTTTTAATATTTGATGCCCTTCAAAGTAACATCTAACCCGCCTTAACTTATTTCAGACGTAAATCGAGCATACCATAGTTGTATTGGTATATGTGTTTGGTCACTTCAAGTTTGTTTAGTTTCTAATAAAAATTGACTTGTGTTTCTTTTAATGATGTGACCAAACTGAACTAACCAAACTCGCTAATCTTTACCCCTCTAGTAACCACCCGAAAAGCGCAATCAGTTGATCACTTCGTTTGAATTATGTAAAAAGCTAACCTCAAAATAGAATTTGGTCACTTGCTGTGTTTTTTTTTTAATGCTGCTGGTTCGGTCACTTTAGTTTTTTTGTTCGTTTAATTTAACCAAAGTAAACTAATCAAGATGTAAAAAAGGGCGTATTGCTTATACGGTGGTGGGAAGCGTAAAAAATGTACGCTTGTATCATTGAATGTGTAATTAGAATTCAAATGCATTTATAACTTTAAAATATTTGAATGAATCTTTTTTAATAGTTCAATAAAATATTACATTTCATTGAGTTAACACCGATAGGTGTTTAAAGAACACCTTTTTCAAATGTCAAATTGACAATTTGTGGGGATTGAACCAATAAGATAAAATATTGGTTACGCTTGAACACTATAATCTTGTTAAATTAACTCTAAAGTGTGCAACAATATAAATATGTTTGTTTCAAATAGGAGCATATGATTCATTTAAATGCAACATGGTTAAATCAATGCTCAAATTCGTGATACTACGAAAAATGTTGAAATAACCATTTCATTATAATTATATGAATACATTTCCATAAAAATGTTGGCAACAACAGAAGAGAGAAGGGAATCCATGGCTGCACCCGAAACTTCTTCGCAATTACAGCTGTTGAACTGGAAATAGGTAAAAGCGAGGCTGATTTTCATCAAGTTAGCAAAGTCGTCCGTTCGGAGGTTGGAAGATTTCATGGATTAAATGGATAACATCGGATATAGAAACTTTGGTAAATAAGGATTCGACATAGAAACTAACAAGTAAATCCTGGAGATCTAGTGTTAGTTCACTCAGTCTGTGAACGAAATATTTGGAACTTTTGATGAAAGAATCACTATTGCCAGTGCAAGCTTTAAGGATTTTGGATTTGGTATTTGGAGAGCCTGTAAGTGGTACTGTTTATGGTATTAGCAATAGGACGTAAAGAAACACTGGGTTTCTGGATTTTGGGTTGACCATATAGTTTAGGTACATTGGAATCCCTAGGTAGTAAGGATTTATGAAATTAAAGAGGAATTAATGAGGATTTTATGGATTTAATGATCGAACGTTCAATATGTGACGTAGGATAATGTCATCTTGGAGCAAGGATAGGATCTTTTGTTTATACTCATTTCTGTCCAGTATCACCGTAGTGTTTTCCTTATCAGATTTGAGCACAACGATTGAGGTTTGGATTTCAGATATTTAAGGACAAGAATTTCGGACTTAAATATATTAGGTTTAGGAAGTTTAGTACAAGTAAGGATTTTGGAGTTTTTAGGGTCGGCAATGTCATTTGGAATTTTGACAAGAGATGATTCTATGCCAGTGATCATGTCTTCAGTGGAAATATATCTAGATACAGATGCAAAATTGGGATCTTTAGATAAAATAGAAATCTCATCCGATGATAGGGATCACTTGAATTAACTCAAATTCTTTTCGTTAAATGTGTGACGAATCCAATAACTAGTAAGTAAAATTTTCAATCACCGCCAAAAGAATCAAGAAAGACTTAGTATAAAGCTTTGAAAAGAGGAAAAAGATGTACTCAACAAATTATTGTTTTGCGGGCGGCACAGTATACTCTTCTTTTCGAATTTAGCACCGCTGTAGATCCATTTCTATATTTCTACATCTGGAATTTAAGCCCACACAACGCAGAGTCAACAGATTATTACATACATCAATTTTATTCCTAATGTAAATATATCCCACGCGCGACCGACATCCTAATAGATTTCACTGCACTTTCTGCGCGAGTATTACATTTATTATGGTCATTAATCATTTAAAGGATACAAGCGGAGGTCAGATGAATTCCCTCCCTACCGGGATCGATTTACGTTGAAATTTTGCGCATATATACCAGAATGTTTACATACATACGTAGCGCAAATACGGTAAACAAAGAGAGATAACGCTATAGAAGGAACTCTAGTAGCCTACGATATTTCTGCTGTGGTATTTTCAGCGTAAAACTGGGACGCTACCATCAGATATTAAATGCGTAGGTAAAAAGCATCCGGAGATAATGCGCTGGTACGACCTGTTGAGCAAAACGTTCACACAATGGACGGGCATTAGCGAAGAGCGACAATGGTTGGATAATGTCGCTTACGCCGTTGTCCGTCCGTGAATGTAAAGTTATTTTAAACTTGATATTTGCTTAATACAATGGGAGTTCATGCTATACACTCTACCCCTATCTATAATTATATGAATACATTTGCGATAAATGACCAGAAAGATAATGCATAGTGTCATTTACGTTTCCACGGAAGGAAATTCTGTTTCAATTGTTGTTCGTGCTTGCTTTTGTTTGAATGTCAGACGATTTCACTTTAGTTTATCGCTACAATGTTATCTATGCTGTGGCCTGTTTTATTTTTAGATTAGTGTCGTACATATAGGTACTTATAGGGCGAGCAAAAAAAATCAAACAATCTGATAATTCCATTTGTCACCTGCTGAGGAATGAAACAGGAACTTGGGCACCCCATTACAACTCAACCCCAAATAAAATAAAACAGGCGAGGGAGTGGGCCAATGATAGACAATAATAAACTAGTAAGTTCCTTCGGAAATATAATAATATTTATAATGTTATTTTTTCTTTCTTCAAAAATTTTTTTTTCTATAATTCAAATTTTTTATACATTTAAAGACAACACAAGGACATTTTAAAAGTTACTTTAAAATTTACATGTTCTCACCAATTACAAACAATGTTAATTGTCAAATACAAACTACGTGTGCAATGAAAACATTTTGAATTTAAAGTGTGAAGAAGACAAGAATAAATAGATTGCCGAAACGTTAATGAATAGTTTTAATTGATTTAAAAAAAATATTCATTGTAAAAATAAGCCGCTAACTCAAGAAAAACGAAAAATAAAATTGCATTAACGGCTAAGAACAAATTCCCATTAAACATAATATTTATAAAATGTCAACTGTTTAAAAAGAAAACCCTGTCCAGGCTCTCAGAAACAGGACTGAAGGAGATGGCGGTGGTACGCAGGGTAGAGATAAGCAGCCGAAACAACAAACACACAATAAATAAATTTTAAATAACCTTTAATCTAGTTAAACAATTAGGTAAGGTTAGCAAGTATAAAACAGTGAATCGAGACGCTCTATAGTTGAGTAATTATTATCGATAATTACTGGGTGTCGAAGCAAAAGGATCAGTAAATCTAAGCTAAAATAGCTATGCGCCACATATAAAAAAACAAGTGTTTACAGAAACGTAGTAGTTCTGACTACGATATAAAAACGATGGTAAATAAAAATAGTTTCGAATTTACCCCCGAATACATAGGCCAATGTTATCGGTTCACAACCTATACAAAATTTCAAACGGTTTACTATGAACGCAACAACAAGATGAAACTAAACTATCAGTGGCGTTAACTAATTCCGAAATTTAACAAAAATAATAAATAAATAAATAAGACTGCGGAACTGACAGCAGTCCGCAAGTGCTTAATGACAAGCTTTTTACTGAATAGATTTACAAAAAGAAGTTATATTAGTACACTAAAGTTAAATTGTAACCCGAAAGATGTTTTGTAATTGACAACGTAAAGCAACAAATCAGCAATTAAGCTAACTTGATGGATGAATTTGAACTTCCAAAATGACAAACTACGAAGATTCTAATAATAAAATAAAATAATTTAGTAGCACAGCGCAAACCCAAATCAAAAAGAAAATAAAATGTTCCCAAGTGAGACTTATCCGTTGGTTGCTTGTTGGTGCCTGGGCAGGTGACAGAAAGGGTCGGTGGAACTCTCTAGGCTCCAATCCGGAGTCAGATGGATCGGAGACTTGCCCAAACGGATGATAAGACGCGGCCCACCCTCAGTTTTGTTCCACTCGGGTGGTAAAATCTTGGGTTTTAGTTGTGCAAGAAAATATCAGGAGTGAGAACGCTCTAAAGAAAATTGTAACGCTAGATTTCCCAAAATTTAAACACAAAACTCCAAGCGAACTCGTTTCAAATTCAAAATCCAAGAAGGTAAAAATAAAAAAAAACCTTAAAACCACAAAAAAGAAACACGAAAATAGAAAGATTGCAAAAAAAACGGGAAAAAATGAGCATCGTATCACTAAACGGGGCAATTCAACGAATTACCACGTCCAAGGAACAAATGCATATAATGCATTATATAAAACCGTGTGGGAGAATTTTGATGGTGGAAACTCTGAAATCAAAATTCTCTGCTTTAGGAAAAACGATAGAATTTATGCCTAAAATGCACTTTATTTTAAATTTGATTTACCATTTACTTCCTTAACAAAGGATATTCGATTTCATTCTATTTGTGTAAACATACAAAATATGTAGACATTGTAACGTATTTTTAGTTCTATTTAAGCGATATGTGTGTGTATGCGGTGACGTAAGCGGCGTCAAGGAAGGAAGTGACGAATAAAGAAGTTTGCCGCGGTGACGAAGACAGCTCAACATCCCTGATTAGCAGACAGCGAAGGAAGCACGTAGGAGAGCGTAGGTATGCAAAGGAAGTCGTCAGCCAGCGTCCAACGCGAGTGGACGTGCCGTTCGGCTGGAGCCGTTTGCTGCCGGAAAAGAAATGTCGTGTCAAGGAATAAACCTCCTGAGGGAGGAGTCTTGCGATTGTATTAGATTGCCTATTATCAGCGGTGTTGTGCCACCGTATTGCCCGATCTAAAAGCCGAATGCAGCCTCCAGAGGGTACGACGACGTAGTTACATCGAGCCAATTTCCAGACGAGACCGCTGTGTGTACCGAAAATCATACCGACCACGCCAACACCACACCCAGAGCCGAAGAACCGCCAAAATTGCAAGTTTTTTTACCGCATATTTTATCTGTTTATTAGTTTATAAATTTGAAATATTAACTTTATTTGCATTTTATATAAATCTAATAATTTTAATCGGTCAGTAATACTTCAAGGCCCCACTCATTTATCACCAAATAATGGTTATTTAAGATATTATGTACACATCCGAGGTTTTAACAAAAACCATTGGTATAAGCCAGGGAAGTATATTTGGTCCGCTTCTTTTCATAATATTTGTGAATGACATCGTTATTGACACAGCTAATTCTCATTTAAACATTTGTTGTTATGCTGATGACACTAGTCTAGTGGTGGGGGCGGGATCCGTTCAGGAACTGCAGATTGGCTATTCTAGTGCTGTTGCAGCGACGCAGAGCCGGTTTCAGCAAAATAAACTGAAATTAAATGAAGAAAAAACAAATTGTGTATTATTTAGTACAAAACAACGAAAGATAGAGAAACCAGGTGCTATAAAACTTGATAACAAAGAAATTGAAGTAAGTAACTACCTAAAATTCCTAGGTGTTTATATTGATGAATTCTTTGACTGGTCAAAGCATATTGACTCACTCTTAAAAAAATTAAACTCTGTTTGCTATGGAATCAGAATCCTTAGCACTTACATGACTGAGAATTGTGCCAAAACGGTATATGTTGCGAACTTCGAATCACTCTTCGTTACGGCATTATATTCTGGGGGAATAGCGGGCGCCTACAGAATGTTTTTGTCACACAGAAAAGGGTTATCAGGATAATAAAGAAAATGAAATTTAGACAAACTTGTCGTGGCGTTTTTAAGCGAGCAGGTTTACTTACTGTTTATGCTTTATATATATATATATATGAATGTATAATGTTTTTTATCAATAATAGACATCTTTATGATCTACAAGAGCAAATGTATTATCCTACGCGCTATTTACGAAACAGTTACCCAACACATAGGCTTACTTTAACAGAAAAACACCCAAGTTACACGGGCATAAAGCTTTTTAATAATTTGCCAAAGAGGTTGATTGATATATCGCAACCGAAAATGTTTAAAAAAGGAGCTTAAATTATTTTTGTTATCATTAGAGCCATATAGTTTAAATGATTTTTTATTAAGCCATGATTTTCCGTCTCATTTCTTCACTCTGACGTTTTTCATTTAGAACTTTATATTTTTTGTAAAGTTTTCTTTATTAAATAGAGAATGTATTATTATTATTACTATTATGCCTAATGTTTTCATTGATATACTTTTCTGCCTTCGTTGTTTTAAAATAAAATATTGTAAAAGTGAAATCAATTTCTTTTATTATTTTATTGTGTTATTTAATATACAGGGTCGTACTATATTTTAATTTTTTTAAATACACATAGAACCGCACGACCTGAGAGCGGTTATTTTGAGGAATAAAAGATTCTAATGCTAGTTTTTTTTTGTTTATTATTTATTTCAATTAATTAACAGATATTATTAGTTACCCATTTTACGGCACCCAACAAAAAATATAATATTCATAAGTATTTTAACGACTCATTACATTTTGCATGGCACGATAAAGTGTACCATTTCAATCTGCTGTTGAACCTTTTCTTAAATTCATTAATTACCGTTTTCAGGATACGTTCACATTTTTCAAACCATAAACAGTCATAATATTATATAACCAACTCAAAATTGATAAATTAAGACAAACGGCTAAGAATTCAACAAAGAAGAACACCACATGCAGAGCTTTCGCAAATATCTACACATTTTACGCATTTTAAGGACCAGTTTCCATACTCTTCCATCTCTATATTTTCTCCTCCTTCTCATACACACCGATTTTCCCAGAACTCGTTAAACAGCACATCGTCTCCCTGGAATACTTTAACAAACCGTATATTCGCAGCCCTCCCCATTATAATAGAAACCTGTGCGAAAATTTATCCTTCGTTGATTTCACGTTCGGCCATTAAATGTGACGTTCATGACGCATCGAATAATCGACTTGCAACTCCGGACAGGTAGCAGATATCTCTAGCTCATCAGTGTTGAAGTACCTAAGCGACTATATCGCGTATAATATTCAAAGCGGCGCAAAACGCGCGTACAAATAAAGTATGTCGTTGCCATGACGACTTCTCCAATTTAGAATTATTAAATTAAACTCTTGACGACTGTCAACCAGCTACCGCTAAGCGAGATATCTGTTCGTCTATAGCTCGGTAGCGACGTATGGAAAGGGGGTATATAGCGATTGCTGTACACGTTTGCTTTGGTGGTTGAGTTACTCGTTCGGATATATCTGAGTATATCATGAGATCATGAGCAACCGCTCAGCTGGTCTGTCGGTGTATTGTGCCGTCGCGTCGTCTAGCAAGGGGTAGGGTGTGGGAACTACGTGTACGGGCCGCAACAGGTTCCTTATTGATCCTGCGTGTGCTCCTTACTCCGCCGTCTACGGTTATCTTTAGGGCTGTTATTGTTCGCAATGTAGCCGGTTGCTGACGGTAGTGAGATAACGGAATCTTTGAGAATGTCGGTTAAGTATTGCTATTATGGAAATTGTTATGGAGATTTTGATGATTTCCAGCAGTTTTAACAATGAATACTTACGTATTAATTGTTAATGAATAATGTTAAATAATCGCCATAATGAAACAATTTACATCTTAATTAAATCAGACGTTACTACAAAATACAGGATGACTGGCAAAAAGCCAGAAACAAGAAGTTTCGACATGTGACAGCTATCTTTTTTGTGATGGCAATATATTGTGTTGCTACGAGGTTGCACATAGCCCGGATTATCCAAAAATAATTTTTAAATATAATGCTTTAATTAAATTGTTAACGTCTTATTTTAATCATCCCAGTGTCAACAATATTCATTAATCTTAAATCATAAGTCCACCCTCTCTAATGCTAAATGGCACGCAGGGGAGGAGGGGAAGAGAATTTCTGACTACAATAGCCTAGAGGGACGCTCCGACGTTAATTTGATAGCGACAAATATATTGCCGAAACGTCTTGCTAGACAAATTAGTTCGTTTACATTAACTCAACCACACTGTAAAAAATTAAAGTAATGTTGCCATGGAAAATCAGGAATTTGACATGTAATGATGTTGTGAATTTACCACAATAAATCATGTAAATTTTGTTTTACATGATTTTTCTATGATATTTAACATGGAAGAAGAGATTTCGGTAAAATTAATAGCTTTTTCATCATGTAAATTTAAGATGTAACAAAAATTCAAAAATTTATATAAAAGTGTAAAATTGCAATTTTTTTTTTGGGTATTTAGTGCACTTTAAAAGTAATTTTACTAGTGGATTATTAACTTTACTGTAAAAATATGAGCATCTTTTATATTTATTTGTTTTTATTTGAATTTTTGGGTAAAACTATAGATATCATGGAAAATACGAAATTCATACGCCGCAATGTGATTGGTTATTGGGATATCACGTGGTAATAGTAATAGTAATGCGTCACACAGTCGTAGATTTCGCGTAAGGGTGTTCATTCTTGAGCGGTTCAGTGTGACTTATGAGGTGCTATAAAAGAATTAGGTAAGTTAGTTTTATAAATACGCATTTATAGATATTTGTATATGTAGTTATTAATTGTTCTTAAAATTTAACATAGTACTTTGAGGGACATACTAACTTACAATCAGATAGGTGCAAGCGCAACCGTAACGTATTTTCAGAAGTAGGTATACATTATATTTCCCAGATATAAATACAAATAAATTCTAACCAAGAGAGTAAGAATATCGAATTGACTTCTAAATATGAATATTCATATTTAGAAGTTAATATTTGTCACAGATAAAATTACGAACATATAAATTGTAGGATAAACGATTAATATTTGTGACCATTTGGATAAATTCAAAGAATGAATCTTACCAATTTTAGTATTTTTTTAGACATAAGCCATTTTAAATAAAGACTTTAGAGTTATGTCGGCCTGAAATCGCATTGTCAACTTGAATTTGAACGATGTATAGATAATAATTCTTAGTATCTATTATAAATGACTATTTAGTCATACATATGCTAATTTTTTTTTATTTAACTATATGTATTGTATATAACAATTTATTAATTTCTTTTCGTTTTCTCGGTTTTTAGGTCTTCAGAAAAACATGGAAATGTTTAACGACGTTTTATTGCAAAAGCTTTTTCAACTAAAAATATATAAGAAATATAAATCATAAACAAATTCTAATAAATGACAAAATCAAAATTGTTTTGTTTACTTTACTTTAATTTTCAATCTATCGTTTTATTTTATTTAAAGATTGTGTTTAATGTTTGTTATTAATGTTATTTATTTAATAATAATGTAATATCTTTTGATTATTTATTATTAAATATGTAAATATTATTGAATTTTCTAATTAAATAGACTTCTAAAAAATATTACTGTATTTAGTTATAAAATTAAGTTATATATAGTTTTGTGAAATATTGTATGTCAATTTTATGATCAACTGCGTTTTTTTTCATTTCAAGTATATTACGTGTTTTTAAATTTTGTTCCTTATTTAAAATTGTTATATCGTTAAAATCAAATGTATGATTTTAATTTATTTCTCGTTTTTTAAGGTTGTAAGATTTTTGTTATATTTATATTCTTTTATTCTATTTTCTAAATATTTATGGTTTTCAGTTTGACAAATTAACATACAAACACACGTTTTTAGAATATATAAATTTTATGTATGAAGAAGATTTTACAACTATAATACTCAAACATCGAAAGAAAATAAAACAAAATACAATCAAATAATTCAAAATACCGAAAGTACACAAAACAATAATTGGGTAACCAATATTTTAAATACAATAATACCTAATAATGTTATCAATGCATTATCATTAGGAACAAATTTTGCTTTAGATCATAACACAAATGAAATTCCTACTAATAATATAATAGCTACGCAGACTAGGCTTTTGAACTTTTCAAAAAACAATTTCAAATGTCCTTTTCTGCTTTAAAATTGTTTAATGAAAAAAATCAGTGAGTTAAGTTTATATTTTTGTATCTTCTGAGTGTTTAGTTTAATAAGCAGCATGTGAAATTTATTAGATGGTAGAAATTTTACCTTATGAAGCAAATTTACCTCTAAAATTGTAGACAACTTTGTTACCAACGATTTTACATGTAATTTTAGTAGATTTTTTTTTACAGTGCAATCCACATACTAACCGTTTTGTCTACTAAATATGTTTTACTCGCTTGAGTGAAGAACTTGCTATATTTTTAATGATTTATGAGCCATTGTTATATTATGTAGATTCAGTAGTTGTAATTTTTTTTGAAGAATCTTTTTTTTAATGTATTTATTAATTCATGAGAATAAGGAGGATGTTTTTGCGAAATTAAAATTGTAAAAGGAAACTTATTGGTTATTTTAAGCCTATGGCCTACAACCCCAATTCAAACAAAACATTTTATGTAGCGCAATATATTTTTTATTTCAAAATATTCTAGGTATGCCACTGCTGCCTTTACTCTCTTCATAGTATTAGGACAAGTATGGTAGTGGAGATGAAAATAACAACAACCGTAATCGAAGAGTTGCTTTAAACTAAAGCAGATAGTTTTTTTCTACTACCATGTCAACATGGTCTGTCTATCTACAACCGTAAAGATGCAATTGGCTTTACACAGGAAACTATTTTACTTTCTTGTCTGAATAAGGTTTAAGCTATTGTTACCATAAACCATAAACCACTCTATGAGACTCTGAATACAGGCGCAACTTGTTTTGACAATGTTGTCCAGTGCATCATCTCCTGTTACAAGAAAGTTGGTATAATTAGTATACCTAGTTAAGAGACGACAATCCACAATTGCGCATTTGATAGTACGGATGAATATCGTTAAGTACGAAATGAAAAAGGAGACGCAAGAATACGGCAACCAACAGACAACCTTAGCTAATATCATTTGATCGAAAAGTATGATTCCGCAGATTTTAAATTTATACAATAACATACGATGAGGTTGACCGTTGATCCTTGAAAAATCTAATAGAAACCACATAGGATTTTCTACTTTTGCAAACAAGGCACAGCTTCCATAAATTTAAAGAGCGCTGTCTTAGAGATTTTATCTTTTACAAAGTTGAGATCTACTTAAAATATTATGATTGAATTGTAAAATACAATTATATGATATTCTTTTGAATAATTGGAGAAAACTACTTAAAATATTTCTTAGTTCGTAGTTATCAATTATTTAAGTCATTTGTGCAATAACCTTTGCAACATGGAAAATCCTGTTCCAGGCTTTCAAAAGAACCACTATTCGAGAAATAGTGATCAATAATATCTCACTGAAACTGTCCAAGCATTTTTAATAAAACATTTGATTTGAATATTATGTTAATGAGGATAAACACAAAATAGGACGCACGTAAATGGAAAGCAATGAATATACTGCGCATATTTAGGCTTGTATTAGAACGTTAGTAATCAATATCGCATCAGCACCATTGGGGAACTCGGGAAAACTTCATAAACAGTTTCGTTTGTCATAAAAGCAACCCGAAATCAGTCATCATCATATCTCTCTACCACACCATTTATTATTTATGTCCGCCGTACGAGTTGATAACTTAGCCACTATAATTTATGTACTACATTCTATTTATATGTCTATTCCACAAGTAATGTTCCGCATAGGATATTAATATTAAGGCGCCTATCGGCAAATAACTTTATGACACGCTAAGCTATATCGAGAATTAATATTGGAGTTATGTAGGCCATCGAAACTTATCCATTTCACAATTTTGATATATGTTGCAAGCACCAGAGAAAATATACAAATTAATCTAAATATTTCGCTTACTTCTGATTTGATCTGACTTTGCGATATTTCGCCGATTTCCTGTTTTTACGATTTAATGTATTCCTGGAATACTTAAAATTTCGCTTCCAAATACATTTTTACTTATAAACTTCAAGATATCCAGCATTCAAAGACATAATTAGAAGTTCACCTACACAAAGGATTCACAAATTGAGAAGTTCATGTTCCCTGATAAGCAGGTTTTATATCTCTAAATCTAATATTCGAAATGGGCGAAAACTACAATGTCGACTGATTTGTTTCTTGGAAATTATCTTGGAAATTGAGTTTGTAAAGCTCACGTTTGTAGCAGTGAATGTTTTTAAACAATACGTGTTATATTTTATTCTGTGGAACTATATGAAAGTGTTCCGGGGTTTCCCAAGATATGCTGCTTGACATGATAATTGCAACATCAAGAAGAGATGAGACTTCTTCATGAAACTTTGTAGAAACGTTTAACTGTTCAAAAGTGATCATCACTTAAAATCTTAATATGTAATTGAAAAAATATAGGGCCTTCCATTCGTTTGTATAATTAAAATCTTTTAAGATTACATGTTTCTGCTTATAGTGCCATCTTCAGGTGTGAATGACATCACGAGAAACAAAAGACGAAAATAAGTCACGTAAAAAATTATGGAATTAGTAGTAACTATGGAATCAATAATGTTGATGTATATGAATATGTACAATGTCGCGCATAAAGTCCGCGTCATATGGTATTTCTTTTTGTTATTTATTATAGGTAAATTAGGTGGCGAGGATCGAATCCATGAACTTCTTATGGACGAGCCCAGTAACAGGTTATGTGCAACTCAGTCTTTCTAGGCAAATCTGACCAAGCTGTCGCGTCGTGGCTAATGGCAAAGAATAATGGCGCCGGTGGTAGAGCGAAACTTTTCACATGCGATTGTTATACCATCCTCCAAAAGGGGCAGGGCATCTGGGCTTAACTGAGCAGATTGAGAGGGGACAATCTCAGCAAAAAACCTAAATCCGAAGGTGGCGGACTAGGCCCATGGAATGCGTGGCTGAATATAAGACCAATCTCCACTAGTCCGACCCCCCTCTCCCAATCCATTAGAGTTATGCGATACCTGTGGGATGGGGATGGATGGTACCTGGGCCAAATAGTGTACACGAAGTCCTCTGGGAAACTGGGCAACCGCACAGAGTAACCACCCTTGCACCTGTGCAAAGGGCACCGCGGGTGTAGGCAATTGTTTCTCTCCTACTCATGGGAACTGTATGGACCAGAGAATGAACTTTTAAAGCCAGAACAGAGGAAGCATGGAAGGGCAGCGGAAACCTCTTCTAGCGGGGTTCCGGAAACTGATCACACTATCTTGGAGGTGAGTACCAAACAAGACTGCCGAAAACATTGTTGCATGAGTACAACAGTTCGGACTGCAGCACCAGAAGGATGAAAATTCTCTGGTGCCGAGATCAGGATCCTGAGAAGGCAAAGGAAAATCGAGGAGAGTACGTGGACCGAGCAGGGACCACTTCAACGTGACTCTAAAAGGATCCAGGGCGCTAATGAAACAAAGTAGAAATTCAAGGTGTGAGTCGGAAGTCAGACAATTGAAGGTAAAAAGAAGACAGTCGAGGGCAGCACGAAAAGGCCTCGACAGGACTCTAAAACGCCACTGCAGACCTCGAAGAGAGCCAATAATACCTACAGCAAAGTAGCGTTAGGACTGCGTATGGCAGTAATTGAGTAATGTCATCCAGAAAAAAAAAAAAAACCTGAATCAAGAGCAAGCGGGATTGAATAGGAAAATGGAAAACATAAACAATACTAGGTTAAAATAACTAAGCAAATTTATGGAAAGGCCTTTATTAAGTGATCCTCAAAGATGAGGACTGAAGAGCTACTGCAACTTAGTACGAATTGTTTTCGCACCATAAGAGATATTCTTACAGGGCACTGCGCACTGAGAGAATACATACAGAAAATTGGGATCAACACTGGAGGTACCAACTGTAGACTGTGTAATGAAATGACAGAGAACGCGTATCACATTCTGTGTGAATCCGAGGCTCTGGACGCAAAAACAAGATCTCCTTACAGGGTACTGCGCACTGAAAGGACACCTACAGAAAATTGGTATCAACACCGACTGTGAAATGGGATGACAGAGGACGTTTACCACATTCTATGCGAATGCAAGGGTCTGGACGCAAAAAGACACGCAATTTTTGGCAACCCAAAAATAACCCCAGAGATAACTTCGATCAACTAGCGAGACGCCTGTGATTTGAAAGATTAGTGTAGGCTACTAAGATCCTGGAATGGCTAATATAATTTTATGGGTAAGAGAAATGAGAGACCAAATACAAATAACCAAAGGCTGCAGTGTTTCCGGAGACATCAGGTCATGCGGCTTACACAAAAAAAGGTAAATTTTGACTTTGCCATCTATTTAAGCTTAAAAAATGATTTCAAATCACATACATTCAAGCAAACACGTTATTTTCTTTAACCGTTAATCTTGACATTTCTTCGAAAAATTTTAACTTTAATAACCCACTTTTTGTTCATCTCTTTTTTTTTGGAAATGTTATGTTATAGGAAAGAGCAGCTTGTCTTTTTTACTAATCTGCCAATTTTCAGCACTCTAGTTTAAACTTGTTTCTTCTTCAAATTTTTAAATTGAGTAAGTTTGAAATTTAATTGTTTTTGCCAAGCTCTGACTCCTTTTTTGCTACTAAATTCAGTTTTAGGCACTTAAAGTACAAGTACACACATCAAATCAAAATAAATTTGATGCAAACTTGATTTAATTTGTAAAGTTCAGTAAAAACCGTTAGCTATTACGGTTGTTTATAAAGTAATTGCATACATAATGAAATTATGAAGATATATTTAGAAAAAAATGCTTTTAATAAATTTTGTAGATTCTTTTGTTCACCAAACGTTTTATTAACTTTTGTCGGCATTGCTTAATGTTGGTATATACATATGAATATAGAACTAAAGTTCGGCTTATTCTACCTCCTTGTCTTAGTCCTATGTGAGTTTTGAATCCTTTTGATTTCTTGCTGTTTTTTTATCACATAATTTATCTTAGTGTCGTATAAATTCTTTATAAATCTTATTATTTTATTGTGTCACACCCTTTTCTTTAAATCCCGCCTACACTTTTGTCCTCGCAACTGTGTCAAATGCTTTCTCTAGATCAATAAAAGCTAGATAGAACTTTAGAACTTTTTGTTCTGTTGATGTTTTTTTTATTATTATTATTAGCTATCTTAATATAAAAATATGATCTTGAAATCCCGAATAACTCAACTACAAATGAAAATTAAAGAAGACACCATAGTAGTTAATATAAAGTAATTATTGTGCAATATAGAAAAAGGATAAAAAGAGAAAATTGTTCAATCTTGGAAGATGTCCAATATAGGTATAATGAATGCAAGATGCTTTAGTTGTTATATACCAAACAATTTTAAAATATATAAGGTATCATTCTAAAAAAATAATATAAAGAACGTTTCTCTCTTTTTTTCGGAATTTAAGATAATTTTATGCCATAAATGGTAATTTAAGTAAAACCAATCAAGCATAAACAAATCAAGCTCTAATATTCCTCGATGTAGAATTTTACGGTGTATTTATTGCAGCATTAAAAAAATACCATTTTCCATTTGAAACGAAAACGTTTTGTTAGCATAAATATATCCACATTACGGAACAAACAAGTAAGTGAGTAATTAATTTATTTTCAATAACATTGGTGTAAACAAATATAAAGGTGATGCAAAAATATAGCGTAAATCTAAATATATATAACATTTAAGCACATATGAAGTTAATCAAAAAGATATGGAAAATAGGGCATCCCTACGCGGTCGTAAGGAAGGGAAATTCTAATATTGTTTAATGCTACTTAAGAAAAAATTCATCTAGTCAATAAAACAGCATGTGCTTAAAAATTATTTAACTGCGGTTTAAAGCAAACCATGGAAGTTTCTTTTAAGGTATCAGGTAAAGAGTTATAATTTTTTTGCCGTTGATTATGTGTGATTTATGAAATTTGCTTGACTTAGCCAGGTGGATAAGGAATAGCGAACGAAATTTGGATTTCTTGTATTACATTCATGAGACTCTGAATTCGTAAGGAATTTACTTTTATTATTATGCACATATATTGATACGGCTTGAATGCCATTCATTCATTTAGTTAGGGCGGGCACCTGTAGTCCGGGCACTTGAACTAGGGGCTCATTGCACCATCCTTATTATAATAAATAATAAATCTCTTACTTCCACTCGAGTAGCTTGGTGTTCTCTATAAAGCTCAGCATCTTGTCCAGTGGAAACTTGAGAACCTTCGAGGACTCCAATAGATCCTTCCCGAAACATTTCTGCCTGAGTACCTTCAATTCCTCACATGTGCAGATTACATGTAAATCGTCTTCCTCCTGTCAGTTCGCATCTTCTGCACCAACGGTTCGCTTACCTCGACTTGTGTTGTATAGATGCTTTTTCAGGAGACAGTGTCCAGTTACCAGCCCAGTAATGGTTCTAGCTTCTTTCTTGCTGCGGCTGAGTAGGTTATCAGAGAATCTAGCATCCCCATCTCCTGTTGGCGCTTTGGCATGGAGTTGACCTGCAGTCGACCTCTATTTCTTTGTACTTTCTTTATCCAATTAGGTCCAGATCTCCCTTCTTGCGGAGTCCTTAGTAATCCCACACACTGGCTCTGAACCTATGAAGTGTTCTTGGCTAGTTGGTCGGCTATTATATTGCCTTTTATATCCTTATGGCCCGGCACTCAAATTAGGGACACCGTGTGGCCTCGTGCCAGTGTATTGAGGGATTGTTTGCAATGTCTAACTAGTTTTGACCTAGTTATTGGGGGTTCGAGACTGCCGTGATAGCATCCTGGCTGCCAGTCATTATATCTCCCCATGCAGCCCTCCTATGCAATCATTTCTGCACAGGCTGCAAGGCCGAATACCTCTGCCTGGAAAACCGTTGTATGCTTCCTCAGGCTTATGGATATCCTTCGACTAGGACTGGACCCACAAATACCGGCTCCTGTGCCCTGGCTGGATTTGGATCTGTCCGTGAACCAATTATCAAGAGCAGTGATCTCACTACGTGCCTGATCTCTGTTCGGTATGGAGATTTTAATCTTGGTTTGAATGTATAAATTATATATGGTTGGGATACCCTTACTTTAAAATATTCTCTACAAGATTCTCTAGACAATAAGTTATTCATTACACGGATCGCTTTTCTTTAAAATAATAGAATTTGTCATCAGCTCGCTAAAAAAAGCAAACCATAATTTAATGTGTTCCAAAGTAGACATAATGATAACATTTTTAATGATGAAAGAGGATCACATATTTTTTTATATATTAATTAATACATAAATTACAGAATTTAGTTTTGAAATAACACTATTACAAATACTCTACGGTCAGCAGTCTATAACTTTAAAAATGCTGATGCTGGCGCTGCCAGCCTTAAAGAAAACCCTCATGTTTTCATTAAGCACAGAGTTTGAATGGTAAGTTCTATCAGAATAATCACAATATATAAATCAAATTGGTCGAGTAGGCGATTAGAGGCTTCATTGTCTCAGCCTTGTTACAATAGAATATAATACAATACAATCATCTTGCACACAGAACAGATATATATCAAAGCCACTCATCACTTACTGCATTTGCTCATTAAAATTACTTGCACGATTCTGCTCCCAGCGGCGTAACTGTCTCTACAACTTCAGGTTGCATACTAACTACACATGTTACTGCGTAAACTCATATTACAATTTAATGCACATATATATACATATATTAAGAGGTATATTGCAGGGGAATTACTATTGTTTGTATTGTAACCGAATGTGATACGAGTCTCCATGCAATTTAACTTACACAGTTAGTACTAGTTCGAGCTCATTTTCTAAATCAACAAGTCAATTCAACTTTTTTCTTTTTCAGAGTCGGCAAATAACTATTCTGCACTTTTATTTCATTAAATAATCATGTTGCTTTTGATTGAATATGTTCACCTTTTGTAAATCCAAATAGATGTAATATTATTGTGTAATCGATAATTGATAGGATTTCTTGCCTTCCACGAAAGAAGAGTGATTTTAAAATAAAAATATATTGTTTTTAATATTATCAATGATGTATAAACTGAAATACTAATAAATTACGGAGACGGTTTAGCTTGTATTTGTGGTTCCGTTTCCTCTTGGATGCAGTTACAGATTTTCCCTTCAACTATTTATATTGTCAAGGTCTCTTATCAATATTTTAAAATACTATGTATGATTTTAATCTTTCTGCTAACTTTTCTCAAATGAAGAAACTAAAGGATTATTAATGGTTTTGTTTTTATCAACAATTATTATGGGCTTCTTGAATCTCTTGTAAAACTGCACAGAGAGAAATTCGCATAGTAATATTTACGCTTTACTGTTGGACGAAAATTGTAGTAAGAATTTTTTACTGTTGTGTGAAATTTTTAAACAACGTCGCTGCAGTTTTATATACCACAGTTACAAAAAAAAGCAAAACATTGTTAGAACATATTGTAGCACAATCTTCTAGAAAGTACTGTAAAATTTGTAAATATTGTAACTTGCATATGATGGAGGGGAAAAAGTTATAAACGAGAATTTTTATACTGGGAAACTTTATAGTACTCAAACACTAGTTCACGGATCGAATTAATAATTAATTAACTACAATTGCCATATTCTGATTTACGCTAGTGCTAAGAAGGACGTCGGTCTGCCAAGATCTTGGACATACCTCAAAATTTACGAATTGCTGTTTCTGAAGCAAAAAAGCTAATGTTAAGACAATTACATGCACCAACTGCCAATATTCCTCGAAATTTACGTATTGTCGTTAATGAAATCAACAAACAAACCATCAAACTAATAAAATCTCGTATATGTCAGAGATATTGTGAAAGTTAAGAAAATAATTAGTATAAAAAGCGATCATATTATTTTGTTAATTTTAGTTTATTAATTTAAAAAGAACCATTAATTTCACTAAAACAATGAGTGCTCTTCACAAGTGAATATTATTATATTATATATAATTAACAAAGTGAATATTGTTAAGAAATAACGATTATGTTAACCACAATGTACTTTTGTAGACAGGTTCTGTGATCTAAGCATTATTACTATGGCGAAGTTTTCCACCCATATAGTTACGTTAATCTGTTCGCTGGTGTAAAACGTGGTTGTTTTCCTGTTCTGCCTCTCTTTTAAAGTAATATGCCACCTATCCTGTCAATCATTATCAAATTTATTCCTAAACGCTTTTTAACTAAACTAGCCGAAGTTAATCCAAACTTAATTATCGCGTTATCCTCCCTAGACTCTCATACTAATTGATCACCCTCTCATTATCGATTGTACTCACGTGAGTCCTAGTCCAAAAAAGTTTTACACGCCGCCCCTTCCCCCTCTCCTTACATAACATACCTATCCCAGGTAGCAAATCACAAATCATATTCTTTAAATTCCGTAACGCCAGAAAGACAGACAAACTAATACTTATAATTCGCACGTTCTTGCCTGATTTATTGCAATTATCATCCCCTAAGCGAAAGTCGTCCTTGTACCACCCTCAACCTTCGACTTCTAAATCCTCTCCAAAAGTTGCTATAAATTTGTTATAAGTATTACTTTTTAATTCTAAAAAATAAAGAATTATTATTATTATTACACGGGATGAATTCGACCTCCTATATGTACTTGCCTTTCTAAATCGCCCGGTTCTCATCTAATTTCCGTTACCGTAATTAAACTCTCAAAATCAATTTTATTCGCGTTCCTACGAAATTTAAGTTCCGTCCAACGTAAATCTACTGGCAGTATATCAGAAATAACGCACGTCGTGTCTGCCGAAATAGATGAATACGCGTTCGCCGTCCCAATATTTAAAAATATTTGTGCTCCAATTCTTTCTTGGGCACTATGGTTTGGGCTTGAACACTGTAGCGGAAAGAATTTATAATAAAAATGAAGTAAGTGGAAATATTATAAAAATTTAAATTATTAAGAAATAAGTAAAATGCCGTTTTGAGAAAAATAACTGATAGCAGCGTACACTTACATTCATCAACGCATTCCAGATTAGTGCTGTCGCTTGAAGTTTATATTTAGAAACTAGGTGTGAAATACGGTGGGTGTGGTTTTCTAGTCCTTACTGCAATATGTTTGACAACTACGGCGAGTTTTTATGCATAGGTTTAGTACCTATGTATAAATGTTCAGTAAGTACGGAGTAGGTAGTTTAGTATACCGTATATAGAGTTCTGTATGTAGTACAATTTTTTTAGTAAATTTTGCGGGAAAGATGTTATCCGTGCGCTTGGTGTTTGGTATTTGGATAAGGTGTTATACCAAAAAGTGTTACTTTTAATCAAATTTGGTGTAACTATTCACTTTTTTGATTAAATTATATATTAAAACAGGAGTAAAACGAAACACGAAATAATTTGACACCAAAAAGGATAAAATCAACACATTTTTTACACCGCAAAGTAAAGAAATCAACCGAAATTAAACAAAAGAGCAACATAGTGTTGAATTACACTGTATAATAAAATATTTTATCTACATTGGAGAAAGCTAACACCCATTTTAAGTCTAAAAGTGAAAAAGATTTCCTAAAAGTGTTAGATTACACTTGTTCATACCGGGAAATTGCAATGGAGGTGAAAAGAGCAATGCGCAATATTGCAACTGCCACACTACAGACATCATGAAATGGTTACTTTTTCCGCATTAAATATAAATCTCATTCTAACACTAAATTGCTGAAATTAGAAGCTAACTGCTTCGTATTCGTTAATTTTAGCGTTGCCCAAAATCGGTCTTGGTCTTGCATTTTCAGAAGACCCAGATCAAGACCAAGACCGCCTAATTGTACCAAGACCAAGATCAAGACTGACCTTGCAAGATTTGAGCAAAAACAAGACTAAGTCTGCGAGACTTTTGCGTCTCGCAGTTAAATCAAACCGAAGTTTGGGCGTTATAGAGTATTTGGTTTCAATACCGATATTGATAGACGTTCCTCAGTATCGGTATCAAAACCGTACCGTTTGTAACACTAAAAGCTATTGTATTGATTATTACACAGAAAGAAACGATTTTGTTGTTTTCAACCAAATATTTTTGTTAACAGATATTTGGTTATAGTTACTAAATAATTGGTTGATTTAAATAAAAAATATTCCTGTATTCAATCAAACAAATAATTTGGTTATAGTTTATTTGAAAAAAGCACAATATTTGTTAATTCAACTAAATAGGTATTTGCGTTGAAGTAAAGATTTTGTTAAAATAACTGTAGCATATTAAAATCCCTTCTTATTTGTAAGATGGAATTCCACATATGATACGATTGGATTTGGTTTAAAAAGTGCGAACTAACATTAACATATTGTCAAATCACAGAAATTTAATGGCAAATACTCGAAAAAATATATAAGTTTCTAATAAACTTTAAATTTTTATCAACGAAACTTGATGGAGAAAGATATGTTGCATTACCATTGTCATTGTTTCATTCAATCTCTTGCTCGACAAAATTGAATTCATGGTAAAACAATTAGATGAGAAACCTAATCGAACCGAAGTGGATGAAAAGCTCATTCTGGATTTCCAAGCAGCCCGAGATAAAACTGCTTAAGCATTACTGCACCACTTTAATTTTAGACCCAAGGCACAAAGCTGAGACTTTTTAAATCACATTATGGGGAAAGCAAATTAAAACAGGAAGCCTGTGTAAATTTAATGAACTTAAAAAGAATATAAAACTCTACACTCGGTGTCTACAATTTCCAGAATTACCAAGAAATAAAATAAAATATGAAGAAGCCGTAGTAGACTTTGAGAAACTGTATGCATGTCCTTCATCTGGATCTGTATCTGGTCTTCAAGGCTTAGTTATTGACGAGTTGGAGAAGTACCCAAGTAAACCGAGAACCGCCAACTCGGAAGACATTTTAGAGTGGTGATGGACAAGTGAGAGGGAATATCCGAGTTTATCTAAGATGATTCGTGATTTTCTTTCAATACCTGCCTAACTTCAGTACCTGCTAAGAGATTAGTTTCTAAAGCATCATTAGTAATTAGAAAACATAGAAATAGGTTAAGTGACGAGTCAGCCAGATGATTACTTTGTATTAATTCTTGGTCAAAAGAATTAATATATACTAACCATACGTCAAAGCTATTGTGTACTGTAATTTAATTTGAGTTGTATTTTTTATTTAAATAAATGGTAAACTGCATAGATAGATTATATTTGTGCTACAACTCTTCCATTCCATTCCATTCCTATCACTATTATCTTGCCAGACAATGTCTTTAAAATATTGCCAAGTTAATTTTATTAATTTGGTTGGTCTTTACTATGTCCAGGTCAGTTTAAGCTCAAAATGTACCTACTGTGCTATGTTGTTCTAAGATCTAAACTAAAGTGTTTAATGAATAGCAACAGGCTAATAGGTAATTGCAAGACTGCAAGACTCTATGCAGACCAAGACAAAACAGGCTGAGAGGCAAACCAAGACCATATACCAAGACCTAGTCTTTGTAGTTTGGGTAAACACTAGTTAATTTTCACCTAAAAGGTTAAACACTTCACTTCAAAATAAAGCAACATTTCGACTTTAAGTTGTAATCATTATTTAAATCTGAAATGGATGGATGCCAGCAACACCAAAAGAGTAGAAAACTGTGAATTAACTCCAGATTTTTATGTCATTATCACAATTTCGACAATTTAGGATTTGTTGCATTTTGAGAACGAATTCCTCATATGACATTAACTGCTTTTGTTATTTGGAGTGTGTAACTCGTGTTCCAAAATATGATCTTTTCGCAGCAAAACCAACATGTAAATCTTAGCTCGCCGAGCTTAGCGCATAAATGGCACCGTTAGAGACCTCATTATTAAAGGTAAGGAGTTGATTAGCTACTAAAGTTTAATTTCAAAGCACGCAGGGTACCTACTTAATTATTAATACTAACTTAGCTTAATGAGAATACACGCTGTTCTAACAACGCGATTTTTCCGGAAAATAATAAATAACTTGTAGTATTCTACTACACAATGTGAAGGTTCTACAAGGAGGTGCTATAGAGCGAGACTTCTTGGGGCAGGCGTTTTGTGTCGGCTTCTGTTGTCGGTGAAAGCAGCCGCCCCTTCCCTTTCGGAAATGGCCCAGAGGTGCTCTACGCCCCGGATACGACCGTAAAGTCCCGTACCGAAACTTTACCGGACTCGCGGAACGGTCCGGGTTTATGACCTGACCCTCGCAGATTAAGTGGTTACGTGGTTGCTTCAAAACTTACTAATCTCGAGGAGAGCCGAGTTGCCCGTCTTAAGATGCATTTTAGTTGGTCGCTCGCTCCGCTACCTTTGGTTCTGTGCTTGGCAAAACCGCTAGCTACTACCTCGTGTCGATTTATTACTATTAGGGCTGTACCATGGTGCAAGAAATACATTTCGGTAGAAGTTGTGTTATTAAATGTTTTATGCATGACGAGGATTCAGGTAGATCGGGAACTCGTTTGAGAAGTTTCGTCATGAACTCGTCTCTTTTTGTATACGGATGCTTGTCTAGAAAGTAAAAATAATAGGTTGTATTCCTGAACACACATTTTGATCCGACGGAAAATAGTAATCTCTGTGGAAACATTCAAATTTACTGGAACCAACGAACCACACGGTATAAACAATAGGTTTTCTTAGTTTAAGTTTTAGTCGACCGAATAGGCAACACACGAACTCATATCGAACAAGTAGAGATTTATGTCTGTTCCAGCAATCGCTACAAAAATATACTACAAGGAAATGTTATCAAACTTTTATTCTTGGCAAACTGTTTTAACCATATAACGTACTATTAAATGTCCTTTGGTAGACATATACATATGATAGCCTATTTTCTCAGCAACAGCACGTATGAAACTATGAGGTGAGGATATTTTTTCACACTGTATTTAGTTTTTTTTATATGCTTTTAAAATTAAAAATGTTTTCACTGCCTACTATTAATTAAATAATAATTAAAAACTATGTTTTCTGAAAATCGCTAATTCTAAAAGAAGCAATAAAGATAGGTATAAGAACACCTAGCTTTTCAATAGAGGATTCAATTCTACATCACATGGTATACAAATATACAGGACGTTCCATTTCAAAAAATTCTTTAGTACTACGATAAGAAGTTACACAGTTACCCCAAATCAACCCAAGATTATGGAACACCCTGTATAATTTTGTTTACTTTTTATTCCCTGGTTAAATAGTAGAGGACTCATGCCTTCACAGTCAACATAAAAATCTCTATCTTTTACTGTATAGCCGTTATACGCATTTACAGTTTACAGGATCATATTTTTTGGAGCTTTTTTTTCATAAAAACCAAAATAACTCGGAAACGGTAACCGAAAGGTAAATAGATGTATTATAAAATTGGCTTTAAAATGCTTAGTAGAACCGAAAAATGCACTAAAAAGTATAGGTTTCTATTTAAAATATCAAAGTTGGCCATGACTTTTCACGTAACGGGAGAGTGCGACATATGAGTGTCAATTTGTTTTTTCTAATGAAAGAGATCATAGCCGACTATGCTTAACCCCAAAGTTTGAAAATCGAGATATCATTGCAAAGTCAAAACAATTTAAAGGATATGTTCCGTGAATCACTTGTATACTTATTTAGGCATTTTCGATGCATACATTATCAGTGAGGAACTAATAACAGAACGAAATGAAAGACTGCCCAGTTTCTTTTTGGGTGATTTTTTCTAAGTGTATATATGCTAGGGAAAGCAAGAAGCAATTACATTTTCCAAAAAATAGGTAACTTTTAATTTTTTTGGACAAAGTATTATTTAGTGATAAAATAATAAAAAACATAGATGGTCGAAAAAGACAATATAAATTTTAAACGAGTAAAAAATCCTGCTGCTAATGAGTACAAATATAACGTCATAAGTTTAACTAAGATAAATCATGTAAACTTTATTTTACTGTACTTTATGGAATATTTAACATGAAAAAAAAAAGGTTCGGCAAAATGTATAGTTTTCTATGTAAATTGGAGACGCAACAAAAATGAACAAAAAAGATACCTAAAAAACTTATTATTAGATATTACACGAATTTTCAGGCATAGTAATCTCAACGACATAGTATTCGTATGCCGCAATATGGCCGCATTTTGAGTTATTTGCTTGTGCGCATGGGTATTTTTTGTTGAATCACAAATAATCACAAGTTAGTAAGCTTGACGTATTGATAGTTGTTTACCAATGTGGTCTGTTAGGTGCTGCAAAGGTATGGGTTAGGTAAGTTGCTTTTATAAATATGCTGTAATGGTTTATTTAAATAAAAATATATTTCACTCAGTTATCACTTGATTCTATTAAAGAAAAATGTAACTTAATAATGTCGAAGACTTCTGCAGTTGTCATTCACTGGTATTTTATTAATAATATTCTGTACAGGAGGTCATGTTGATCGTTATTAATAAAATAATGATTACTCGATGCTTACAGATCGAAACAAAATATTAGAAAGAAATTACACTACATTACAAATTAAGAAAAAAATTAAGTACCCACTTCAATTTTTCCTGTTTATTTTTTATACAGATCGCTTAATAAGAACACCTATGCACTTTTTTTTCTATCACGTACTGTTTTTGGGGTACCGGTAACTAATAATTATTGGTAAAAAACTTAAAAACATAATAAACATTGCTTTAATTTAATTATCAATAATTCTATTAAAATTACGAACAAAAAATTAAAACTAACGACAAAACTTATTTTGTTTTGTTAATTAGTCCAAGCCGTGGAATGCGAGGGGAAGGGTGGCAGCGCTTCGCAATACGTGTCTATCATGAAAACTGAAAAATTGCGAATATATCCAAACCTGTTGGAGATAGACACATGGTAACTCCGTATAAAATCGAAAGAAAATTAAATTTAAATTTAACAATTCAATTTAAAAAATCATAGTTATCCATGATTTTAGAATTCGAAAATTACAGAGCCCCTATTTATAATTCTGTGATGTAAACGCAACAATTTTAAAATAAAAGACGTGTGCTGTTCATAATTAAGCGCTAACTGAAAACGCATCTTTCTAACTTTCGTATTTCCGGAGATATTTGCAAACATCGCAGACATTGCAATGTCGCGTTTTTTTTTTCGAAAAAACGTCATGTA
This sequence comes from Protaetia brevitarsis, assembly GCA_004143645.1. NCBI lineage: Eukaryota > Metazoa > Arthropoda > Insecta > Coleoptera > Scarabaeidae > Protaetia > Protaetia brevitarsis. The sequence continues at coordinate 4,629,887 of RXPK01000114.1, forward strand.
ATTCGGAAACCGGACAACTTACCCCAATAATGCCTAACGTAATGGTTATTTAAAATTACAAGGAATCCAAAATACAGTAATATTACAGGTGTTCCATTTAAAATAATAAAGTATCTACTTCCGGGACAACGGAAAGTCGCCAATTACTGAAACTAATTTTAAAATGTGTAAAATATGATTCGAGCAACATTTATTGGAAACATTTTCCAAAACACAATATAATCGGCTATGGACGTTGCATCTTAGGCTGATACACCCGGTATGTTATCAGGTAGAATATTTCAATCTGTCGCTACGAGCACGAGAGTGACATGTAAAATATGCATATTGGTACATGAAGGGGGTAAATGTAACTCTACCGCCATTGAAAATCCCAAGATTTTGTGCCAAAATCGACATAGCCTAGCTAATGCCATCAGTGTATGCTTCAAAAACAAGACGTGATAGAAACAAAAAACCTTCACTGCTTACAGATTGTAGCTAATTGAAAACCATAATAGTAATCAGTTTTTCAGGTACGAAAATCGTGTCACGCAGTGTTATTTAATGTATTATATGATTCGATACACGAAAGTTTTTGAATAGAGACAAAAATTTATGCATAAAAACTTGCCGCAGTCACTACTAAGTCCCCTTCTTCAAGTGATAATGTTAACATTGCGTCCCCGTCTAAAGATGTGTACGGGCCAAACCATTATATATTTAAAATAATATGTATTTTTACAGTGTAGAAGCATAAATTAAGCTTAATAACAATTTTTCATCAAATTTCATTGATCTGTCAATATTAGAACATACAAGGAAGAAAAGGTAAAATAACTGTATTCAAGGTTGCTTACCTACTCTACTTTAAAAAAAAAAATTGTTATTTATGAGTAGAACATGTTTTGTAATTAATTAAAGCAATTTTTAAATGATATATGTTTTTTTCTATTGATAAGGTGATTCCAAGTTTTAAGTTAATTTTTCTCTTTTTATATTTCGTTTATGCGTTTAGTAGTTCAATCTTTACTGTTGACCTCTTGCCTGGACAATCGAAGTCTATAATTGTTACAAAATCTTTAAATTCTACAATTCTCTCTCCAGAAACCATTAGAAAAGGTCGTGTCAGTGGTCGTCTCGTCAATTTAACGACTCGTGTTCAAAAGCCTGTCTATGCCCATGGACTTTATAGTGGGTGTACCACAAGGTTCTGTTCTTGGAGCCCTTCCTTTTGTGTCATATGTTAACAACCTTGACTGTTCTCTTTCCGTGGGCAATGATGGTGAACTCTTACAGTTTGGTAGTGAATGTACATTGGCTATGTCAGGATGATGTAGTGATAATGTATTAAATAAATCTAAAACTTCAATGGTAGCCTTTAGTTCGGCTAATTGCCCCGTCGGCAGATCACCAATGGTGTGACTAGGGACTGTGTCTGTGCCTGTGGTGTCTGAGACTGATTTTCTTGGCTGCCTAATTGATAATCGTTTATCTTGGGATAGTCATGCGTCCTAATTGTGCTCCAAACTATATTCACTTTCATATGCTATATATAGATTACGAGGTATTGTATCGCTGGAGAGACTATTCATGTTTTACCACGCGAATATTTATGCCAGATTGCGATATGGCATTTTGTTTTGGAGTGCAGGGCGTAGTTTCTCGCGTTGTTTTATTCTGCAAAAACGAATTGTCAGAACAATGTTTTCGTTGGGCGCCATGGAATCATGGTATTTTGTCGTTGCCATGCCTTTTTATTTATGAATATGTGGTGTTTACTCGTAAAAACTAAGTATGTTTTCTTTTAATAATAACTTTATTGCTGCATATGATATCAGGTATAACGATGACTGAGTCGCACTAGCTCATAGAACTGCACTCTTTGAAAAACGTCCGGACTTTATGTGTATTAAGATTTATAATCAACTACCAGAAGTTCTAGAAATATAGAAACCTATGCGTTTAAAAATTACTTAAAAGAATATCTGGAGAACAAGTGTTATTATAGCGCGTCGGAGTTTCTTGAGCAATCTGTTTGGGAGTGCTGGATTTAAATATGTGTTTTATGTATAAACCTATATATAATATATAATTATTCAGTGAGCATTTCAACAATTTTGACGAACAAAAGGATATAAATTTCGTACCGCCGTTAGCTAATAATAGTAATATATATCTCTTTCCAACGGATGTTAATGAAATCTATAACATTATTATGAATATTCCTACCAAAATGTCAGCTGGTATGGATGAAATACCTGCCGGCATTATCATGTATGTAGCTGAGTTCATTAAGCATCCTTTGGTTCATTTAGTCAATTTATCACTTATTCAAGGTACCTTTCCATCACGTCTTAAATTAGCTAAAGTATGCCCAATCTTTAAAAAAGGTGATCCACAGAATATCGCAAATTACCGTCCCATATCAATTTTGTCAGTATTTTCCAAAATTTTTTAAAAAGTAATGTATTCGCGTTTGTACGATTATTTTCAACGTTTTTCTTTATTTTCACCATGTCAGTTTGGCTACCTAAAAACGAAATCTATAAATGATGCTTTACATCACGTTGCTCAAAATATTTATAATAAACTTGACAATAAATTCATAGTTCCTACCTTAATGTTCGATTTATCTAAAGCATTTGACTCGATGAATCACAAAATCTTATTAAAAAAAACTTGAACAGTACGGAATTAGAGGGCCGTGCTTGGAATGGATCGAGTCATATCTGAAGGATCGCTCTCAGAGCGTGGCCATCAGTCAGAACGATAGAACAGTATTTTCGCAGAAAACAATAAGTAATACCGGTGTACTACAAGGGTCAGTGCTAGGTTCCCTATTATTTTTAATATTTGCAAATGCTCTTCATCATAATTTTAATAAAAGTGAGGTCTGTCAATTTGCCGATGATACTTCAACTGTTTTTTCAGCGGAAGTATTATCAGCACTATCTGCAAAAGGTACTGGCTGTGCCAATTCAATGCAACAGAACTGTTTAATATTGAATGTTGAGAATACAAACTTTATTGTTTATGACTGTCACAAACGGAGCGATTCTTCGCTACTTCTGCGTATGAATGGACTGTCGGTGCCGGAATGTGCTACTTCAAAATTTCTGGGATGCGTGCTAGATAAGATCTTATCATGGGCTGAACATATAGATTATATTTGTGGGTCTGTCGCATCATCTATAATTGCCATTCGGGTACTTAAATCTAATGTGACAACCGAGGTAGTTATTACTTATTATAAATCATGCATCGAATCACGGCTGAGATATGGAATAATGGTATGGGGTAGATCAATAAAGTTTAAAAGATTGTTTACTCTTCAAAAAAAGGCTTTGCGTGCTATTTTCAACCTGAGTAGCAGAGAATTATGTAGGGAACATTTCAAGAGTAATGGTATTCTGCCGTTGGCTTGTTTGTATATATATAAATGTGCTGTATATAATATACACACATAAATTTAACTGATTTTGCTGCAAATGGCCATTTCAATTCGGCATACGCAACGCGAGGTGTGGGTAACCTTAGTATAGCATCATATAAAACGGCACAGTTTGAGCGGTCTCCCCTTTATAATAATATAAAAATTTATAATAATCTACCACCGGACTTGAGGCTCGCGCACAGCACCCTAAATTTTAAAAAAAGGTTAAAAGCGTACCTTATAGACAAGTGCTATTATAGCATAAACGAATTTTATGAGAATTACTAATTTGTGTACTGTTTTTATTATTATATTATTATGTGTGATTTTACTGTATTGAATGTATGATATGACAAGGCACATATTTGCTTTTGCAAATCCGCATGCCAAATAAATTATTATTATTATTATTATCTTGTGTGTTTAATCTGGATTAAATCTATAGTTTATTTAGTTGAGTTTAAATGTCGCAAACATTGATTCGTTGAAGTGGTATGAAAAGGACGGACTGATTTTTAAGTAAAAAAGTATGTACGTGTTTGCACGTAAAAAGAGAATTTTTCGTATGTCTTAACATATTAATCCAATCTGCCCGTTCTACCCTTTTTACGATTGTGCAGAAAAGGAGAAACTCGCTTTTAAAGGTTGTATACGTTATCTCAGTGGAAGAGACTTTTGGCCTCGATGCAAGATTCATACGCAGCATTCGCTCGAATTAAATTATCAATAATTCAGAAATGCGTCGTCGGCTGACGTCCATAAAAGCGCGATGGCCTCCTCATCATGTAGCCGAGGCTCTCTCGTATACTGACGTTCCCATTTCTAGTACTCTCTCTCTCTCTCGCTCTACCAGTTTCGAATTTGTCCTTTTTTTATATAATTCAATGCAAGCGAGTTTACAATACTATTATGTTTAATAATAACACCACCACAGCCTTCGACGGCCGGTAACTACGTTGTGGTGTACGGCTGGTGTGTCATTATTTTGACGGCAGAATGGGTGTATTTGCGCACGTTAATGACGTGGCTCGCGTTAACTGAAGTGCTTCGGTAAACTTGTACCGACCAACGGGTGGTAATTTCAAACGCTTCGAGTAAACATGTCGGCGTCTATTGTCGGTGAATATTAACAATATTTGTATTAGGGCTTAAAGTAGTTTTTGATCGACAGCTTTTTAAACACTTCTAGAAAGTGTAGAGCAGTTATAAACGCATTAAATCCTAAGTACCTTATTTTATTTAAAGCAACACGTCCTTTGTTTACCACTAAGGACATTTGGTTTTGTTGTATAGTATTTATAGTGTGCAGCAGAACAGAATTAAGCAGTTTTAAAGGGTACTAACAAAGTAATGGGTGCACCGAGAAAAAAATGTTCTAATAAAAACTTTATTAAGAAATTTGTATTAACACCAAATAAAATTAATATTTAGAATGGCACCAACACATTTTGGGAATGATATTATTTTTATATAATAATAATAATAATAATAATATATTTATTGCCCAACAGTAAGTACCAATAACAAAACAATTATAAGTAGTAGAATATATACTGTAGTGGATTGAGCATTTGATTTTATTTAAGTGTAAAGTTACTAGTTTTACTTATATATATTTTAAAAAATAATAAAAAAAAGGATATAAAATGTAGCAGCAGACAACCAGACGATATCCAGGTGATGTAGGAAATTTCTGTATTTGGCAAGTCCTTCAAGGATTTTTCCTTCAAAATGTTCCTTCAAGATGTAAAGATGATCCGCAGTGATAAACCTACATATCGAAATCGAATATTAGAATTTGAATAGTATATTTTTATAACAGATATTGACAGATCAAAGTTGGATCCAAGTTCAATTCAAGTGAACATTTTTATTTTTTTTTACAGTGTACTTATTTTATTTAAACTTCGTCTAATAATGTTTTTATACGCATTGGCATTCCAATTGCATTAATATGTCAACAGAAAGACGTGGAAAATTGCTAGAATTCGGTTTCGTCACAATGTCTTGTGTATAAATGGTTGCCGACTTATTGTACTGTAATTAATTTCTTTGTAACATCTAAATTTTACATAATAATAAGTGTTGAAAATTTTCAAATGCATTTTTCTGATGATCTAGACACACCTATCTCTACTTTATATTAATATAAGGTGATTCTAGAATTTTGCAATAATTGCTTATTTTAAATTTTGTATAAACATTCGACAGTCCATTCGGTCACATGGGCATTCCCATGCATTAAACGTCTCACTTCGGTGAAATTAACGGACTCTCTGAGACAGTTTGTCCCCCTTGTCGAAAGACAATTGCTATAAAAAGTCTGTTAGAATTTTTCAATGCTAAAGAATTCACTAGCCAACCTCCGTCAGTGAAAAAATTGTTACACAAAGTTTCATATAGATCATCACATAGATTTTATTCAAATTTTACCTATAATTTTTGGGTAATTTTCTCCAACGACGATTTTCCTGAGATATGTTCCTGTCCGGAGCCATCCTCCATGTTTAGAAGTACAATGCATCAGGGCCCCCATCAGATGCCTGATCATACCTGCTCATTTTGATGTCTGATAATTTCATCCCTCCTCGTCCAAATCTACCTAAAAATAAACGTATTATTTTAATTCTAATCTAAATTTACATATACTTATAAGAAACTTCATTTTTGTACGTTCGGCTAATTTTAGGGTTAGGAATGTTGTATAATCGTTGAACAGTTTGCAATCACTGGGGGAAAATTTGTATTTTTCTATGTTAATATTTGATATATTTTTGCGGCACGAACAGATATCCAGTAATTTTACCATCAAGGTTGGACATTCTGTTTCACTCGTCTTTTAAGCATAGAATAACTCAGATTGAACGTTCAGAAAACGCGGGAATTTAGAAATTCAATTTTAAACGTATCTACGTATGTATTCTATAATGAAATTTATATTGCAAAAGTGGAATTACTAACAAAACGTAATTGTTATTGAATAAGCAAACTCACGCAACTTACCTAAGATAAGATTATCCTTATATTTATGCTGCTTGTACAAGGTGTCGCATTTCGAACTCTGTTATTAAATATAACCACTTTTATTCACACTTAAATGTATTCTCTCTAAATTGATCATAATCAATGTACTAGAGTCTCGTGCGTACGATATTTTGGAAACTGGGCACTGTAAACATGCAAACTGAAGCAGAGGACATTTTGGCGACAGTTTTCCATACCACCCCCTCACGTACTGAAATAATATAATGGGGGTAACTAGCCATTCGTTATTTTTTTGATCCCAGCGTGTTTCAATCGGAAATTCTCACCCTGCATGCCATCTGGCATTTGAGAGGGCACACTTATGATTTAAAACTGATGAATATAGACGACAGTGGGATGTAAAAAATTTGATTTTTACTAATTTAATTAAAGTATCATTTCTAAAATTTATTTTTTTATGTAGCGTTACAATACACAATTATAGCTAGAGAAGTACATGTAGTATATAGTAAACTCGTAATATAAAAAATTACAAGGAATTGTGGAAAATATCCATATAATGCATATCAGCTAATGTGCACATATTTAATGCGGGAGATTTAACTGCAGATTAGTGCTTGGTAAGGGTAGTGAAAAAGTTGATACAAATCGAAAAGGATAAGGTGGAGTATGAAAAATTCCACTTAGATAGTATACCACTTGAGTTAATGAGTCCATTCACCAGTTTCCACACAAAACTTGAAGAGTGTTTCTGTCGGCCTTCAGTACACTTGCGAAGTCATAGCAATTCAATAAGGAATTGTAATCGATGCCTCTCAAAGAATGCCGGCCATTAATCTTAAATGATAGGTACTTTAAAAATCGCCGTAGAATACGTTCAATGGTGAGTTGGTGAAATATATAAAACGGTGACCATACCACAGAGCAGTACTCCAAACAGTTCACAACAAAAGCATAGTAAAGGATTCTCAATGTTCTTATATTATCAAAATGCTTACAATTTCTAATAATAAATCCTAATCCTTTAGAAGTAGATGTTGCTAAGTAATCTATATGGTTTATAAAACTTAAGAATTTGTGGAAAACTATGCCCAAATCCCTTGTAGTGTCGGCTCTAGGTAAGACTTCACAATTGATAAAATAAGAAGCCCTTATAACACTACTTTTACGGGTATAGGAAATTACCTGGCACTTAGCAACGTTTAGCTTCAACATATTGTCTGAGCACCACATTGATAATCGGTCGATATACTAGCAATAGTGTGATAAATTTTAGCATCATCAGCGTAAGCCAGTACGGACCACTTTAGACTGCGAAAGAAGGTAATCCAGATATAATATAAAAAGCAAAGGGGCAAGGCTAGAGCGCTGAGGCACACCGGAAGTCGAATTAAATGGTGTGGAGTAAAATCCATTGTAGAACACTTGGTTTGTTCTTTTCGATAAATAACTTCATGAAAGATTAGACATACCAAACAAATCAAGTTTCTCCAAGAGAACATTATGGTGCATGGTGTCAAATGCTTTAGATAGATCGGTGTAAATTACATCTCACTTATATATTGTGTCATCGTAACTAGATTTGTCACAGTGAATCTTTCTGGTATAAATCCATGGTGGGAATCGGATAGGTGCGACTTCACATTATGATAGATTTGGGAGTAGATGACATTTTCAAATATTTTGGCGAAGTTCGAGAATATCGAAATTGGCGATAGTTATCCCAGGCATCCCCTTTCTTGTAAACGGGTATAATACGTGCTTCCTTCCAAATATCAGGAAATGTTCTGGTTCGAATAGAAAAATTTATTATTTTAGCCAGAGGTTCAGCAAGTGCAAACCTGGTATCATGAACAAAGAAGCTAGGGATTCCATCTTCTCCTGCTGTGAATTTTGGAGCAAATTTTGCCATTATCTTAATGAGTTCTTCTTCCGAGACCGGAAGTAGGAAAAACGATAATACATTAGGGTGTTCTTCTGCCATAGGATACTTAATGCTTGTTATTTGACTACTCAAAACAATGTGGCGAAAGCTTCACAATAAGTTGCGGATGTATTACACATCGTTATCTTTGTGGAGCTCTGCTTGGAATGAATATATGTGAAAATTTACTGCGGATTGAAGTTAATTGATTCATGAACATCACGTAAATATGTACTATAAGTAAAAGGAACTCCTTTCTTACAATCAGTTCTCAGTCTTCTAAATTGTTGGAAATAGTAATGATTTAAGTACTATATCTGCATTGCAAGTTAGTTCTTGCCAAAAAGTGGTTAAAGTTTAATGAGGTCATAACACCTGTATGTATCATAATTGTGTGCTTCCTTATTTAAGTATTCAAGTTAATAAATTGCTTTATTGCTCCATATAACATTTCATTCTCTCTTACATGCTGTATTTTATCAATAACTTACATTACTTCCTTACGTGGTTTTCTTTTTGGGGTAGCATCTCCAATCAGTAACTCGAAGAACCTCTATCTGTTTCACATATACCCACGCATCCATACGTTAAAAGCATAAAGTATTTATAACATTAATGTATGCTGTATTTTTAGACGACGCTGACGTTGGAAATAACCATAATAATAGTAAACGTGATAGCTCATCTCGGAAACCGTAGAAGTTAGAATGTTGACTAGATTAGGCGCACATTTTTTTTATTTATTTTTGACGTTATTTTAAGTGTTATAAAAAACAACAAAAAATACTTTTTAATTGCCACTTTTTAAGTTGAACAAGATAGCGTTTACAAATTTTCGGTTTGATGTTTAGTTTACAAAAATAATCAACTTCTTTTTTAATACGGACCTGCTATTTTAATTTTTAAATTTAAACTCATTTTGGATTCTCACACAACTGATATACCACTTGTTTTGGTTTAACCATGTTTCAGCTCTGTTTTTGGTGTCATTTACAAATATTCATATAAAACTTTTTAGTTCGGCACTGACTGCACTTTTTTTTTCTGCGAAAAGATTCTATTCATAAATTCAAAAAAAGAACAAAAATTTCAACCAAATTGATTGGCTTAGTAATGATCATTGCAAAAATACATTTATAAGAAATAGAGAATTAAAATAATTACAAACTATTAATTTATTATTAATAGTAGTATTCGGATTTATTTCCAAAAACGGCTTAAACAAGTGATCATTATTTTGTAAACATAGGTGACATCATCTAATTGTGCAATTCAACACGTTTTCGGAAATAATCAACTTTTTTTAAATATAGTCGTTATTTTAACTTTTAAATTTAAACTCGTTTTGGTTTGAACATGTTTTCAGCACTTTTTTTGGTGACATTCAAGAATTTTTTTTTTTTTTCGCCTCCGTCCAGAAACATTCATTTTGCAGTAATTCAAGGATAGGCAGGCAAAACGTCATTTTATGTTAGAGCAACATCAGCATTTGATGGCAATATCGATATTTCTTTATCAATACTAAATTTGAAATAATGCAAGCTTTGTACTCCAATGTTTATGTTTTCAAAAGCAGCAGTATTTAAATTTCATTAGACTAATAACACATATGTAAACAACCACGCAATTTTTTGATTAAGGAAGCTTGTTCCAATTGTTTTGCCAAGTCAGATTGTTGTCTTTAAATAACTACAGATGATTATTTCTTATAGTATTTAAAGACCACTTTACTTCCATTTCTATTTCAATTTCTTTTTAAACAATTCCATTCTTTTACTCTGCATAGTAGCGCATTCGAGTAGCATAAAATATTCGTGTTAGTACATTTCACAATCCGTCCCTAGGTAGGAACTGAGCAATTCAGACTTAATTCGTAGGAACAACACTTACGTTTACTTGGACCGTACAATGAAAATCCATGCGAGCGCAGATTCGAATAAGACCATCGGCCAGCAGACAGGTCGGAGGGTACACGTTGAACAAACAAGATTAGTCGAATGATCACGACCGGTCTCCTAGCAACTGTTCCCATGCAAAGTAAACGCATCTGTGCTCAAGCACCTGTGGTCGTCTTATGCACACACACATCTACTGCCGATAAGACCGCAGGGGTTCGTCGTACGATCGGAGGGAAAAGGAAAGGCACATATCTGAGAGGATATGTCCTCATCGATTTTACATTCTGCGGATGGGCTACGCTCGACATCGGAATGCCTTTATATGTTACATATGTAGAAATGTAGACCTCCATTTCTCGTCCGTTTTTCTTATTTTATTTGGTCGATAGCGGCTCATGTATATGCATGTATTGAATGGTATTTTTCTTTTAGTTGCATAGGTTATTACATGCCAATAACATCCAATTAAGGTGGATGTTTAATAGATAATTTATTGCTGACATTGTAGAACATTTGTATGAATTAAAACAGATTTTTCATTTCTTTTATTTTATTTTTGATGCTTGGAAAGCATCTTTAATATGCATGAAGCGAGTTCTAAAGGAAAGTAGGTGTCCGAAGGTTGAAGATTGAGGCGCATTCTGGCAATAAATATTAGTTTTAGTCCGCTTCGAATTGGTTCGATTGTATTCCAAACGGGAAAAAAAAACTATTTATAACACTTTATTGGATCAACAAATCCACTATAGCACACCACAGTTTATAAGCTAGGTATATGATGATAGGTAGGGACAAAAAAGTCACTAATTGCAATTTATTGTCATTACTCCCTAGTATCATCTGGATTCTTTTTTTTAAGTTAGGGTGGGCACTTATAGTCCAGGTGCTTGAACAAGGTGCTTATTGTACCGTCCGTATTAAATCTCTTATTTCCACTCGAGTAGCTCGGTGTTCTCTAGAAAGCCCACTATCTTGCCCAGTGGAAACTTGAGAACCCTCGAAGGCTCCAATAGGTCCTTCCCGAAATGTTTCTGCCTCAGTACCTTAAATTATCGCCTGGAATATTGGTGGTGCTGCTGCAAATCATAAAATTCCTCACGTTTTGTTCTTGGCCTCCTAGTTTGGACTTTCAGAAGAAAAGTAGGTTTTCTTACCTTAGCAAAAGCACCAAATGTATTCTATTTTTTTTTCAATTGAATTTGATGCATCTGTGAGGTAGGGGATAACGCAAAAAGAGAGTCGTGGAGAAAGTTCCAATTGAAGAGAATTGAATGAGACTATCCCATGTTCACGAATTTACAAAATTCTAGCCAAGGATGGTAGTCCTGCGACTCAGGTGGGCTTTATCAAAGGAACTGATGAAACTTATACGAGTATTTATAAGGGGAGCATTGAAGAACTGTAGGAGGTTTATTTTACATTTGCGAAAATCCTGCCAAGTGCTTGTGGGCCGGCCGTGATAGATTGAGGGTCAAGAGGCTGAAACGATAGGCTGACCACAGAAATCACGAGATCTATGAGAGTCAAGTGGGCGTTAAGCAAATTTTAGACTTTTAAATCTTCAGGTACGGATGGAAAAACAGAAGAAAAGAACTCCAACAATAAAATGCGAAGAAAACAGAGAGTTAAAATTAGCAAAACACTTAAAACAGAAAAATTTAATATTAATATATAGTATCCAAAAAACACATGATAAAAACAAATATACAACTGACAAGCACGAAACAAATATATAATTATACAACAAGAAGACACTCATATATTAGAACAGAGAGAAATTTATGTAACAGATATTAAAAATAATAATGTAACAGATATTAATAATAATAATAACCTATCGAAACAAGTAAAAGATTTAAACCGCGTGCAATATAGGAAAAAATAAAACAAATATTACAACATCACATATTATAATAAAATAAAGGAAATCGAAAACCAAGAGTAGGACCATTTCGTTCTCGATACCTGACAGCCACAAACGAGACGGGAATCTATTCATCTCAAAACAAGGATAGAAGACGGGAAACCAACGCAGCACCAGTCATACAGACCAAGTCTATCAGCCTTTTTACACAAAACCCTTGAACGGTTGGGGAATATGTACATAAGAGATACCGTGTTAAGAGAACAATCACTCAGTGATAACCGACATGGATATCAACCAAAAAAAATCTATAGTGGTCGTACTAGACGATCTCAACAGGTTGATTATAACGACAATAGAAGGCAAAGAGACAGCCATGACCCATTTCCTTGACATTGAGAGGGCTTTTTTTATAATGCTACCACAAATTCAGTTTTCAGTTCGGGGCTTTACGTAGAGAAGTCGTCGCACCAAAGCTTTTGCACGGGGTAAGAGCCAGCCTGGAAAGAAGGATAATTATCAGGCCATCTACAGTTAGACTACCATTGAAGCACAGGCGAGAGGGGTGGCCGCAGGGCGGAGTTTTATCTTCCTTACTGTGGGATACCCCAGTGAACAACCTAATCCGGAAGCTGACCAGAAATGATTTTCACTGTCTGGAGTATGCTGACGACCTTATAATAGTCGTTAGAGAGCGGTTTTCAAAGGTTCTGGTGCAGCGTATGCAAATCACTCCAAATGCGGTTGACAAATGCTGTTAACAAGAGCAACTATCAGTCAATGCCCAGAAAACACAAGTTGTCACGTTTACAAGAAAAAGAAAGCTAGAAGCTTTGTCAAAAATGTCAAAAGAAGATTGGTTATCGACCGCATAACCTGGGAAGCAGCAGAAACTGAGTTCGAGAAATCCAGAACAACACAAGTGAAGAAGTTTGCAAGGATGGAAGAAAAGAAGATCAAGGAGCAACCTGGTACACTGAAGAACGTTGTAATTAATTTATCAACAAAGCAACTATCTGCAGATGAAACAAAGGTACTTGCCTTAGGGATGAACTACGTCATTGCACCCAAAAGAGTACCAACAGAAGAAATCATCACAGAGGTAGAAGCAGCGATCAAAGGAATTCCGAACATCGAAGCAGAAGAAGTGCGACAAGAAGTAAGCAGAGCATTGAAGAAAGCAAAGCCACCGAAACGCAACCTATCCAGGGAAGAAGAGGCAGCACTTACGAATTTGAAAGCTGAAGAAGACATCGTTATCCTCAAAGCAGACAAAGGGAATGCAACAGTACTACTAAATAAAGAAGATTACCGGAAAAAGATGAATGAACTACTTGACGAGAACACCTACAAGGAAATAAGAAAAGATCCAACGGAGAAGATCACAAAAACAGTAAGGGAGAGCATAAAGATTTCATCAATACCTAAAGAGATGCAGAACAGATTGCTACCAAGAGCCGCTAGACCACCTAGGCTGTATGAAATACCAAAAATACATAAAGAAGGAGTGCCATTAAGACCGATTATAAGCAACATTGGATCACCGACCTACGATTTGTCGAAATATTTAGCTAACCTACTAAAGCCATACACCGGACAAACTGCAACGTATGTGAAGAATTCGAAACATTTCGTGGATATTCTGTCTACGCTAAAGACTGAACCTACAGATATTTTAGTAAGTTTCGACATTATATCGCTATTCACCAACATACCCACGGAGGACGCACTGGCCTTACTTCCAGAACTTGGACTACAAGAAGACGTCATTGAATTAGTGAAACTGTGCTTATCCACGACTTACTTTTTGTATGAAGGAAAATACTACGAGCAGAAGAACGGAACAGCAATGGAAGCCCTTTATCACCAGTAATAGCCAACTTGTTTATGGAAGCATTTGAAGAAGAAGCCCTAAGTTCCAGCGATATGAAACCCAATGTTGGCTGCGATATGTCGACGATACTTTGTAATATGGCAACACGGAGAAGAAAAACTACAACAGTTCTTGGAACACATAAACTCGCAGCATCCAGCCATAAAGTTTACCATGGAGAAAGAACAAAATGGAAATCTCCCTTTCCTGGATGTTATGGTTAAGAAAACAAAAGAGGGAATGCTACAGCACGCAGTTTTAGAAAGAAGACGCACACCGATAGATATCTGCATGCAAGATCTCACCATCATCCAATGCAGAAGAAGACATTAATACAAACATTGCTATCCAGAGCCGAAACCATCAGTGACGAACAACATCTTACCAGTGAAAAGATACATTTGGAGAAAGCACTAAAGAAGAATGGTTACACTGACATCGACATAAGGAGAGCCACTAAGAAGAAGACGACACTGGAGACAACTACAGAACCACGAAGAGGGATGACGTGTTTACCTTATATAGCAGGAGTCACCGAAAAAGTAGGCCGAATTTTGAAGAAACGTAACGTACAAGTACGCTTCGGGACTGCAACGTCGATCCAGCAGTATCTACCGACCGCAAAAGATAAGATACCCAAGGGACGCACAGAAGGTATCTACAAAATAACATGCCAATGCGGACAGTGCTACGTCGGACAAACAGGAAGAGCCATCGACACAAGAATAAAAGAACATGAGAGGGACGCAAGATTAAGAAGGACCGATCAATCAGCGGTGGCAGAACACATGCACGACACCGGACACAAAATGGATTTCAAGAATGTAAAAGTAATAACTACCACCAAGAACTACGGAAAAAGACTCATCAGGGAAGCCATAGAAATAGAGAAGAATAAAACCGTTAACAGAGAAGAAGGGTACCACCTTAGCAACACGTGGAAGAGCCTACTACGAACCGTCACGGTCAATGGAGCGGAAACTACACGGTTGGATGCACCAGGGGCGTATATAAGAAGAATGTCGGACCATGGAGAATCAGTTCAGTTATCCTGAAGAAGCTGTCAGTATGAACAGCGAAACGTCGAGCGAAAGTTTTGACACACGGCGAAACCCGCAAGAAGCTGTTAGTTATAAAGCTAGAAGGCCAACAACCACTTGGGATAGCAAGTGGAAGGATTCTATATGTCAAAGAGGCGAAATACCTCCGGGTATGGTTAGATCAAAGACTTACATGGAACCCATGTATCCGGAATACAACCAACAAAGTCGCTATCTTCCTAGGTAAGTGCGCTTTATTTATGAAAAGCTAAATAATTACAAATCATCCTAATCGCGTGCTGCACCTAAAAGGTACCACACGAGGTTACCTATTCTAAGTACTATATTGATTTCATAATAATTGAAATTTTCCTGCTCTAACTTAATAATTTTCCTATGATTGTTAATAACAAAAAAATAATACAGTAGCCTCGCAATTATGTGATTACTGATTTATGTGAAAATCTGAAATATTTAAACAACAAAAAACTAATTCACAGAATCGCGAATCTACTGTAAATCAGTCAGCTATCACTTGTTATTATAGGCGCCCATGGAACGACTTCCGTTATCTCCCACCATTCGCCAAGGACATCGATTATATATACTATGGTTATATATAATCAATAATCAAGGAGTAAGGGAAAACCATGGCAAAAACCTTACTCTGAAAGTAGGATTTGAAAAGAAGTCCCAGACCTTGTTGCTAATAACCGGCAAATTATTGTTATCCTTCTGCATTTTGAAGAGACAACCTCCACGTTCTCTAAATTCCAACAGCCACGTCAGTCTTCAGGTAGTTGCTCCTTTTTACACATCATGAATTTGAAGTTGAAGCAGGATAGAAGTAACGATCTAAAATTAAAGAAAACAAGAGCAGTACCCGTTCTAATAGTTGAGAATAGTTAATTTTTATACGTATAGTACTAGATGTAACAACCTATTTTGAACTCCCTCTATTGCACTTTCTCTGACTCAGCGCGAACAAAACTGTAAAACATACTTTCTAGTGACTATAAATCTCTCTTCAAAAAGGCTACTTCAAAAAGCTGCTCCTGTACAACTGCGTGTATTCGGTGAAGGAATTTCTGGCTATTTTGAATCGCTAATAGTACTAAAATATCTTCAGATTTTATTGATTGCGTTAAAATTTATTATTTTTGTCATTTCCTTACTATTACTTTTCGTGTTGTTACTGTTATCACTGTCAACGATACCGAGGTGGAAACTTGCTCGACGGCCGAGGAGAGTCCCACACCCCAGGCTAACAGCCTGAAGGTGCATCAAGCATTCTTCCTCCTACAAAAAAAAAATATCACTATCATTATTACTGTTATTACTTTGTTATCATTATTACATTGTATAAATTTTACTGACTTTTCACTATTGTTAATGTCATGCACTTGTCATGTCAATATTCACGGATCTGTCGACAATATAGGTACTATATATCTATTATGTATACCTTTTAATATAATTTAACTATTAATCAACCAAAGAGTCAGTAAAGGCGAATTTTTGTCACATAATCTAATGTACATTGAATTGTGATCGGTTATAACACCCTCACTCTGGTTTCATCTTCTTACACTCAACGACAACGTTATGTTCGTTTATGTTAGAAGTCATTTATATTCTTTTCCGAAGCAGCCATCGCGAAACTCCCTTAAATCAACACTAATAAAACCAATTTCAATAGTATTTCTTCACATTACCCAAACATTTCTACATTTTAAGCTAGCCTAGATTTTCCTTGTCACAAAAGTATAATTTAAATATTCCTACAATCTAATAGTCCACAATTAACGTGAATGTTGTATTAATTTTCCTAATGATATCGCATATTAAACTGTATTTTATGACTTACAGGGTGTTAGATTGTATATTGTGATTGTTAGATATTAATTCAAATTATTGAATTTTCATATTTCCAGACAACTTGACTAGTATTCCAATTAAAAATCTGACATGCGACGTAATACTAGCGTGTATACATTTAGTATCTTAATTAACCATCGAAATGTTAATTAAAACCGAATCACCGAGCTGATAAGATCTACCGTGGCTCAAGGGTATTCTCTTATGTAATCCTAGGATAAACCCCTTGTCGTTACGTTTAAATATGGGTAACAGAAATTGATTATAGCCAGGTGTCTGTTCTATTTCACAACAAGGGGAGGAAAAGAAAAAGAAAAGAAATATGGCAATGCAAACAGAAAAAAAAAAAGTTATTTCAGGTAGCTACGATAACTACGCTGGTCGACGCGACATTGTACGGTTGTCATGCGAACAGTAATGTCGGAAAAATATCGATTAGACCAAAGTTACAAACACACAGACATCAATAGACACCATTGCTCATATAGAATGGGACGTTTGTTACTTGTGTTGTGGTGAGACCTAGTTATTTTGATTGTTACTGAAGTATCCTTATATATAATTTAAATTATTCTTAGAAAAGTTCTGCTAAAATTCTGAATTGTAAAAGAGACTCGGCAATTTATTACGTGGGTAATTTTTCAAAAATGTATATTTTTCCAATGCATTGATAAAATAGTCTGCCCCTACGGGTTTTAATGACAATCATATCTTTGTGACTACATGCAATGCATTAATTCCTGTATACAATGTTGATAGACTTGTAGGGGTAGAATGGTTCACATTTGTCACTAATTATTGGAATTTCAAACGGTCAAGTGGCCGTAGAAGAAGAACTTGTAAATATGTTCTTTTCTTTTAGAGAGAGACAACGTTGCATGTTTAGCTAATAGGCCTTTTCATATTTTTACTTTATTCATTCGATAAAACCTCATGTAGTGCGGAGTGATCGGATATACACGTGTCTATTAATTGCTATGCTACAGTCCTTACAATATCTTTATACAGAACCCACAGAATTACTTTTTAAAATTTTGGATGGCACAGCTTAATATTTGCATCTAGTGCAGCGGACTTTTGGCTATTTCCTATAGACCAATTGAGAAGCTACTTTATGGTATTATTTAGTTTTTGTACAATAACTCATCAGCACTACAGCGTTAGAGATAGAATACACTCTCGGTTGAGTGTAGTGTATATTGAATCGACTTCATGTGGTCACATTGAGCTATGACAAATATATGAGAATTCTTCACAGACAGTGACCAATTCATATATTATTAAATTAATTAATTTAAACGTTGTTTTATTGATAATACAATCAAAAAAAATTGCAATTTCTCAAATGACTTTAAGGTAATATTTGTTAAAAATGCCTGAGCTTTATGGTCAGAGAGGATTGGAGTATTGTGTTCAGTGATGAAAAAAATACTGATATAGTAAACTCAATTGCTAAATACATTGTTAATTTTTTTTAGACTGGTATTAATAATAAATTTTCCTTTGAAGAAATCAGTAAATAAAAATACGTTACCCATTACCTGGTTTAATGCTGACTTGAAAAATGTGCGAGATACGCTAAAATCTCTGAAAATTATTTGTGATGCGCGAGGCTGTCAGTTAGAGAGGGATACTTAGAGAGATCATTTAGGTAAATATAGAAACGTTATTACTGCGGCGAAGAGAAAAGGTTATAGTGAATTTTTATATAACTCAAACAATGTAAGTAAGGATAGTTGGGGTTTAATGCAATAACACGAAACAAAATAATCCTGAAGTTGAAATTGATCCCACAGTCTTTAATAATTATTTCGTTACTGTTGCAGGATATGTTATAAGGTATCTTCCTGCAGTAAGTAAGTTACACAATTACGAACGCTTATTGCCTTCCAAGTCCTGCTCTATTTTCTTTAATCCATACTGCCCTCTGATGTTATCGATGCTGTTTTATCGCTAAAAAATTTGAATACTGTCGATTGTTACGTTATATCCGGGCGTCTGTTAAAGAGCTGTGTTGATAAAATCGCGTTTCCTCTAGCTGCAAATTTTAATGATTGTGTCGAACTTGGTGTTTTCCCGGATTTATTTAAAAAAACTAATGTTTTCCTTATATATGAAAAGGGAGACAAAAGCAGTGTCAAAAATTATCGTCCCATTTCAATAATGCCTACATTTGCAAAAATTTTTGAGATAATTATAAACGAACTTTGATTAATTTTTTCGATTCAAAATCTCTGATCAATGAAAAGCAAGTTGGTTGTAGAAGGGGTCGCTCCACTACTCAGGCAGTGTGTAGCTTGATATATCGGGTGGTCGAGGGTCTTGAGGATGGTCTGCGTACGAGAATTACGTTGTGTGACCTCAGCAAGGCGTTCGACTGTGTTAGTGATAAGTTTTTTTGCATACGGGGTGCGGGGAAATGTTTATGATTTACTGCGTTTTTCTGAGGGCGCACAGTTCGTCGACGTAAAGAATAATATTTCCTAAACTCGCATTATTAAATATGGTGTTGTCCAAGGTTCTGTTCTCGACCCTCTACTTTTTATTATTTATATAAATGACTTTTTTGAATATACTACACCTGACATGTGTGTTATGTACGCAGATGATACCACGCTGATAACATCTGCTGACGACGTGAATACTCTATCTAAAATGTCGGATGAGCTGCTGGCCGATGCTGAGAGTTGGTTTATGTCGAATAGCTTAAAATTAAATGCTGAGAAAACGCGTGGGGGTGATAGGGCACCTGAAACGATAAAGCTCCTTGGTGTTACCATTGATACCATTTGTCGTGGATACATCAGATAAATGAGATTTTCGCAATGTTATCTAGCACAATATATCTTACGGAAACTTAAAAACCTTGTTGAATCAAATGTTATTCCATCTGTTTACGAATAACTTCAAAAGAGAAATTAAAAGCTATCTTCTAACGCACTGCTTCTACTCTGTTGCGGAGTACTGAGACACGCCCTCTATTAGAAACATGCCTGCTAATACGTTTTTGGGAGTCGCTTTTTGTGATCGTTTTTGTGTTATATATTACTTCTCTGACATTTCAACAATTCTAAATACTTATTTATATACCTGACGAGTGTAATATTTCTGTAAAAACATGAAATAAATCTATATCTATCTATAGAATCCGTTGTTGCCAGAATTTGTTTTATTGGAATCTAAGAAGAGTTAATTTAAAATGTGGAGAAAATAAATAAAATATTATGCATTTACCAAGAAGAATTTTATTACCAAGATGACGAACAGTGACATATTTCGGATCGAATTTCTGTTAATTATGCACAAGTGCATCAATATGCTTAATGGTCAACCTCTATGTGGGGAGGGGGGAGGAGAGTGGAGGAGGAGGAGGTGTCTGTGGTCTTGGATTAAATGAAGGATGGCTATAGAATTGGCGTCTGGTATTATTAAAATTATATCTGGAAACATTTGTTAAAATTACTGGGTCTTAAGTAGGGATGTCCGTTATAAGTGAGATGTGTAGCAGGTCTTATCAGTGTTGCAAATGGTAATTGATATCGTATAGATGAATTATTAATGGTTTGTTGTCCTGGAAGAATAACATTAAATCTAGCCGTATTAAAATTTAGGAATTTGATATTTAAGGACATTATTCTATTTAATGAATTCAAAGAGAGTTGTATGTTTAATGAGTTTTTGTTTTATAAGAAATTTTCTTCCTCAATCACACATGCCATTGTTCTTTTCTAATGTATTAGCATTTCTTAATCTAATATTATTTTGTAATAGACCTAAAAATCCTCGTGTCAAGTTTTCAAAGTTAAATCTTCATATTGTTGATTTTTCTTCATTTTATTAACTTCCGGTGTTGTTTTTTCCAATGCCGTAGTCTCAGTCTCAAATCTTCCTTCTAATCTAATGATTAGAAGGAAGAAATTTGGTTCTGCGGCGTGCCTGACAAGCAATAATACGAAGACCCACTTCGCCACCACTTCGTGCATCTTGTAATTCTCCATTCCGAAGTTATATGATGTTTCGTTTTTGTGTGGATTTAAAGCAAGTGAATCTTGTAACAAACAGTATATATTTCTTTGATTTCCAAAGCTGTAGAGATGAAGAACTTACAATTCAAGACATTACCAACAATTTTTTTAATAATACACGAATTAGGCTAGGTTTTTACTAGCTTATGGGGCTGAGATGGGAGGGTCTGAGCGGAGTCCGCTCCAATACTAAACACCCATGCTTTTGATTATAAATGTGCACCTGAGCGCAGTGGAGTACTGAGAAACTGGGTAACGTATAATTAAAAGCACCAGTGTTCATTACGCCATGCGAGGTTGACCGAACCATAACCTTTGAATAGACTCCGTTCAGCTACTACCATCCCAGCTCCACACCGTAGTGGAAACCTAACGTTAGGCAAAGCAGATTGCTGACAAATTCGCTGCAGTATAATCAAAAGCATTAGTGTCTAGTACGCTGCGAGAGGTAAAAAGCAATCAAACAACATACTGCTGTGAACTGATTGTCCAAGCATATAAGTTTAAAGAAATTAAAAATGACAAAATTAATTTAGCTAGCTCAGCAAATATGAATTTAAAAGGGCGCCAGAGATTCTTATATCTCAGAGTAACTTTCATGAAAAGTAATAGTGGGCGTTTGCAAAAATGACTTTCTTTAAAATCCCCAAAAATTGAAATGGCTGATTCAAAAAATAAAAGAACTGTAATTTTAAAATGATATTTACAATCATTAAATTTATTATTTAAAAAGCAAAAAGAAAAAAAAACATTTGATATAAATTACAGGAAAAATTAAAACCATGAATATAAGATTCTGGCAAAAATCAAACCTGCATATGACTCTACAATTAAAAAGGACAATGCAAATCCTTTATCAAACAAAATGGTGAATTCGTTCTAGAAGGAATTTCTTATACCACAAAAAATCCACGTGGTTTCAAAAATTCACAGCAAACTAAAATTTTATTAAATCAACGTGGAGAACCAAGTAAAATCAAAATGAAATTAAAATACAAGCCCAAAGCTTCTCTTCACCTACCCCGAGGTGATTAAAATACTAAAAATTTGAAAACTATAAAAAAAAACGGAAAATTTAAACTCTAAACGCAATCACTTCTAAAACGAAAATTATTAACGAGCCTTACATGTAAATTGTGCACAACGATATAACACTTATTAATAACAAGTGAGTTGCTAGATGGACGATTTTAAAATTTCAAAAGAACGAACTACATCTTAAAATAAAAATGAATTACCAATTACGGTAACCAAGAGAACTAAACAAAACAATACACGCGCTCGTCTATCTGGTAACTGCCGGGCCTCAAGGTAACACACTCATATATATGAAATTTACAACATCTGCGTGCGATGAAGGCGCAACGCATCGCAAAGAAAAAACTAGCATATAAACTATATACAAAACTGGGGTACGCAAAATGTACAAATAAATGAAATTAACTATACACAACTGAACAATAAAATACTCAAACAAAACTATTAAATCCTTTCTTACAATTACATCTAAGTGAGAATTTGCGCGCGGCAATGCCAAAACTTGATCTTGGAAAATTAACAGCATAGAGTTCAAACAACCGGGGAGCCATTCCACAGCAATACGTTTGAGTGGACTTTCCTCAGATCCTCCCATCCCAGCTCCTTATACCGGTCTTAATAATATAAATATAAAGACAACATGGTTTGATTATGTTTATTCTTAAATACTCAATTTTCATATGATTTGCGAACAATAGAATTAATAATTTGGTGAATGACATTTTCCTCAGTTAATTTGAATGAAAACTAGAAGTCGCTATTATTTAGAATATTAGAACTAAAAGAAATTATTGAATCGCTACTCCAATCAGAGCTGTTACAAGAAAAAATTGATAAATCAGTAATTTCAAGTAAATACACCAGCAAACTTTCAACTAGCTTGGAGCACTTTCGAAATTTACTAAATGAATCTGATTTTTCTGAAAACTGTAACGCGTAATTTATGCATTTCCACTGAATAATTTAGATAAAATAAAATTTCTATGAGCAGTAATGTAGATATCCCGACAGAACATTCTTCGTGTTATTGATTGTTAGTAAGTATGGGTCAGCCATAAAGGAGTGGACACGTAAACCAATCCAATCGAGCATCTGTTTATTTTCCCTACACAGCACGCTCGTCGCTCTTCTCCCACCGTTATAGATAGTCCGTGTTATTCGCCATTACGGTGGTAGCGTCGTTCTGCGGAAGGTGCCCACCGTCTTTCCGTTTGACATTGATTTTATCGGCAGTTCTGCATGTAGTAGGGTGGCCTCGTTCCACAGTCACTATTTCCATTATGTCTATGTTTTATGGTCTTGTTTGTATGTCTGTACGTATGCACGTAGCTCGAACGGATCGAAGTTGGTCGTTGCAAGGAGATAAGGCTGATGGAAATTGAATATCCTTTAAGGACGCGATAAGCGAAATAGTTATGTTTGGATATCTTTGATAATCGTGACTGATGTGCAGTGTTATTCCTTTTGTAGTTCTGTATAATGAAATATTAATTAAATCACTGTGTTTATCGATTTGGCGTTAAAATATTAATTCCGGACTATGTGGATTACATAATAATAGCTCAGTTAATTGATTAAAGACATTTAAATTGCTTAGGTACAAACTCAGGTTCTATTTACCCAGAAAGTCTATAAACAGCTTATATACTGAGTGAGCCTTCTACTTTGAAAAAAAAAAACTATGCATGGGATCAAAAAGCGTTGTGAATGCAAGTTGTTCGTTTTGTTGTTTTTTTTTTGTGACACAAAACCCGACATTTTATTCCCACTTTTAGTAGGGTCAACTTTAAATTTCACATAGCAATCAGCTCTTTAATTGCAGATTCGGATTTTGTAGGAAAAAAATACATAATTTGTTTGAGAATCATTTTGGCCCAAAATAGAAATCGCGCTGAAGCAGGCGCGCTTCGATAGTAGCATAAGAGATTGTATGCTAAAGCGCCAGGCTTGAGGCGCCAGCGACCTCCAGAGGGTTAAGCTAAACTCTTTTATTTTTTTTAAGCGCATTCATTTAGTTACGTTCCGACCTAAACTTCATTAGTCTAACGAAATAGCTATTAAAATATGTTTAATTAAGGTGATTTACCGTTCGAATTCTTGCAAAATCGCATTACAATTGTTAGGAATAAAACTAAATTCATATTGAAAGTGATATTAATCACTATAAAAAAAAAGAATATTAGTTGAAACACAGTATCCAAAATTATCAATTTTAACTTTAAAAATTTATAATTTTTAAACTGAGGAGACAAAATAGTGGTTTTTAAATGTCAAGGTGGTAGAAAAAGATCGAAAATTCTTTTCCGTAATAATTAGCAACAATACGTCCGAAATATTTAAAACAGAAGTTAAATAAATTTCAAATGCTTGAAAACTGTTGAAAATTTTATCGGTGTTGGCGTTAATTTTGCGCTAGTCAAATATTTTAGTGTTGATTTTTACAAACTTTGCCAGACGAGTTGACCACGTGTGTTTAATAGAACAGAAATTACTAGAATTTCCTGTGAATTCTTTGTCAGATATGAGGATTTACTATTTTTCTAGACATTCAGAAGCGTCAATCAATCAAAATTTTTCCCTCGGATAGAAATATAGAAACCCCACCTAATCTAATACGATATTGCATTATACGCACCACGTGCATTGCACGTGTATCTGTTTTCGGGTTTGTTTCTGGGTATTAACATATCCAAACAAACCACCAAACGTGTACTGACCTGCAAAGTGTAACCTTGTATTATTAAACGTTAATTTCAGTGCGCATAAAAAATTTCAACATCTGAAAGATATATTGGAGACATCTATTTACGTAATTAGTTCAGATTTAAGTCAAATAGCATAAACATTCACTTAATTTTATAATGGTTCTCAAAAAATCATTTTAAAATTGGCACGTTTAGTTGAAACCTAAACTTTTGAATGAGTGATTCTACAAATTTATAATTGAGAAAACGTCTTAAAGAGAGGATATTAGAGCACTAAGAAATAAAAGAGTTGTTAGAATCATATAAAATGCCGCATTGAATTAGCTTCAAGGACAGTACATATACCTAAATACATTGTAAACCGTGGCTGTCAATAGTTGTCGATTTGTTCGCTTATACCTGAAAAAATATCTAGAAACAGGTAAGCAATAACCATATTAAAAAGACGTTGTGTTTAAAAAACAGTGTTAAATCACCCAATAGACCGCATTCATTTAGTAAAACAGCTAGTAAATTTGTCTAGTCTAGATCAAATAAAATGTGACTAGAAGTATTTTATAATTCCACGTGTCAGTTGGACAAAATAACCTCTTAGCAATAGACAATACTTACTATCTTTGCTCGTAAAATTTAAACTCGTATAGTTCTCGACAAATAACACGCAAAGAGTGTGGACCTCTCCTGACCATTAAATTAGTCAAAAAGTGTTAAAATTTTCAACAGTGTGCAAGTGTTAAAATAGTAAAGAATATAAAATAATATACAATCAACAAATATAAAAATTAAAAAATTAATACGTTAAAGTATCAAACACTGGATAAATTGACAACAAACACACAAGTAAGTAGTGAAAGATAAGTATTTCCAAAGCATACAACTAAGCGAACCACTATGTAGTAATATTATGTAGCGAAATGACAAAATAGAAAAATAAAAAATCCCCTTTCTTGAAGTATTTATACGGATTACTTTAGACAATAGTCGTTCACGAATATTGTCTTCATTATATAAGATAAAAGGGGTTAAGGAAATCAAAACTATGACCAGCAGCTATACAATAGCATGAATATAAAACGCTAGCGGGACTATTACCTGTAGAAATACTATAATTGCGTTACAAGCGTTCTTCTTTTAAGATGTTGCGCGCTTTGGCTAAATATAAGTAATATGCCTTTGCCATTCGCCCTATAC
The DNA here is from genome assembly GCA_004143645.1 of Protaetia brevitarsis. Lineage (NCBI taxonomy): Eukaryota > Metazoa > Arthropoda > Insecta > Coleoptera > Scarabaeidae > Protaetia > Protaetia brevitarsis. Next base: position 4,655,723 of record RXPK01000114.1, read on the forward strand.
ATAATATTCCTTTTATTCAAATGACTTGTCTTTCCTTAAGGTTGCCAAAAAAAACCTTATTTTTCCTAGTGTTTTCACTATAAAACACTAAAGATATATAATCGGACTCGAGGATATTTTTAAGTTTCGCTGACAGTAGTGGAATGTGTGATTTTAATAGTTTTTCTTGTTGTATTATTTATTTGAAAGGTTGATCTTTTATTGTTTATTTTTATTTTTGTTTTTCAAATTCATTCGAATCTTTCACGTAAAGTGCTAAATTTATTTCTACTACTTATTTTCACTGTTCTCGTTCGTGCGCGTGTATATATTTTGCACCTATAGCGTATTATAGCGGCCCATATCTTTCCAAATGTTCTAGCACATTCGCACTAGAAACTTCGATTGCATTACGACGAAGCATACAACATCTCCCGAGTATGTGGTTTACTTATTTGGAATAATCTCGGCACTATAGAGCAAGGGTCATCTTCTGACGCAGTTGAAAATTTTAATTTTGATAATTTTGATAATTGATCTTAGGATAGAACTTAAATTATCACCTTCATGAAGGTAAGCACATTTTGCTCCCTTTTTCTGCAAAAAAAACACGTCACCCAATGTGGCCTTCCTTCTGCCATCCGCGTGTTGTAGCAGTATACCAAAAGCTCTGTGCCTGCATAACGGAAAACTTCTTCAATTATGCTCACCCTCCAGCTAAAGCCATCCAGTCCGCAGCCTGGTTTTGTTATTCCGACCTTAGCAATCTCCGATTCCAATTATTACACTTTTGGCCTGTTTCAGACAGCTCACGGACTCCGTGTGAAGAGTTTCACATCAGTATGCTCCTTGACAACCGCCCGATCAACTAGTGGAATCAACTAATCGCCTCGTCTGAAACAGGCCTTAAGCTGACATGTACTACATTGAACACTAATTTGCAATCGAAACCTTGAATATTGAATTTGAAGATCTTTTACACCTCCGATTTTTCTCTGAATACGGTGGCTGCTCTTCTCCTCATTCTTAAATCTCGGGCAACACAAAGCTCCTCTTCAAAAAGTCTACACATTCGGACATTCTGTTTGTCTTCGTCTTAGTTGTCTCACAGAAAAGAAGCTAAGTAAAATACACTACCTTTGGTTTACCATTAGGCTCCTTTCTAATACGATAGATGACATCGTTGAGTCGTTTCATTATCTCGTATAGGCCGTCCCAAGATTGTCCTCCATTGCAGCTTAGGTGAGAAAGTTCGTTGAAGATTGAATAGTCAAGCCAGGTCCCAGGCTGCCTTCATTTTCCATGATGTCGTAATGTTCCTTCATTTTGTGACTACCTTCATGAATATTTGTTCTTACCTGATCGTGACTTTCATTCGTTCGTTTCCTCGGATATGAGTCATCTCTCACTGTTTCTTTGTTCGGTGCAAAGCCAACCAACTTTTGATCAGATGGTAAATGAGGTTTTCGTCCAAAAGGCACATTCGCTGAACTGTGCCGGGTAGCTTCGCGGGAATAATAACCCTATTCGCCAGTAAGAGATGAAGTTGCTGGTCCTGGTCTCGCTGGTGATCTGCGACAACTTTTGACAAATGTTTGATAGCAGCCCTGTTCACGCTTTCCACCATGTCATCTGATTGTGGATGAGGTACAGCTGGTTTGGTTTGCGAATACCCAATACCTTACAAATCCCTTGAAACACTGACGATTCGAAATTAGGTTCCTAGTCGCAGTAAAGTTCAAAAGCGATACACCGCGATCACTAAAACGTTAAAATAATGCTTTTTATTTACTGGGGAAGTTGTTTGAACTCTGAAATGGATATATTTCAAAATCTTGATAAAGATTTTGTAGTAATTCAACAAGTAAACCACCTTCATTTTTATTAAACATATTTTAATAGTTAATTTGTTAGCTTGAAGATCAAATTTGGGTTGAAACGCAACTGAATGAATTGTGCTATATAAAAAAAAATAAAAAACTCCATCTCAAAATAACTGCTTTGTTTGTCTTCAGTAACTAAGTACTCAAGAGCACACGTTGGTTAATCATGGTTTATTAAAATCGCCAACGTAATTAAATTCAAAATGAGGATAAAAAACTTGACCTATAAACATCAGAAACTACATCGATGAAGCGCGTCAAATACAAGAGTAAGGTATGCCGCGAAGTTGATAACCGAAGCTCATTAGATTTGAATAGAAATAATATTAGACTAGATTGGGGTGGCCTACGGACCTGCTTCACAGCGACTGATTTAGATCTATTGCGATCCCCTTTTTCCTACAAGGCGCACTCTAATTTTGCCCTCTTAACTAGGCCTACCATCATTGAGAGCGGCTTGTTTGTATAGCTGCTAGCTATAGGGTTCTCTACTCCCCGTACTAGAAACTTTGTCCTCGACAGGGCGCCACGTTGGCACAGCACATGAACTGGTGCTTTTTTCTCTTCTTGGCAGAATCTGCAAGTAGCATCACGCACCAGACCTATGTTGTACATATGCCTATTTAGTCTAGAGTAAGCAGTCACCTACTTCCTATCTTCATTCAATAGATCCATCCAGCTCCACCAAGTGACCTTGACAAATCTCGTCTGGCTAGCTCGACCGCCGCCTCATGTCCCCTCACGTCCAAGTGGCTAGAAACCAAGGCCAATGTTAATCCCTTTTGGAACGCTTACGTAGTTCCATATCAGCTTAGAATCCGCACTTACGGAACTAATCGCTTTAAGTGTGGACTGACTGTCAGAGAAGACAGCGATGCTTTTAATTGGCTTACTCCATCTTTCTATATCTCTGACACAATGCTGAATGGCAGCAACCTCAGCCTGGAACACCATTGTGTCTTTGGTGAAGCTGACCCTAAAGAGCTTTTTTAAACTTTTTTGCGTATATTCCAGCTCCGATGCTGTAGTCCGTTTTAGAGCCACCTATATACAAATTTGAGTAAGCTCTAACTAGAGTACTTGCCTCCCAGTCCTTCTTATCTAGGTTGAATTTTTGAACCATGGCATCACTTAGCATCCCAAAAAGGGTGACTCCTGCATTAGCATTGTAAATATAGTTATCACGTATTTGAAGAAATTTGTTACAACCATCTAACTTCTCTTTTTTTGTACTGGAGCTTTATTGTAAAAATTGAAAATTTGCAAATGAATTTAAATCTAAGAGATAGAAGGGATCACATACTACATACTTGTATATGCTCTACATATTCCAAAAGTGTCACACTTTCTGTTTGAATTTCAATAGTTTCTAATACCTACTTCTAGAAACAAACAAATAATTACAGATTAATGTGTGTATACGATCTCTGTCGCTTAGCAGGTTTATAATTCTGAAACTTTCAATTTGTCTTTCTATCTTTTTGTTAAATATTGATTTTTCATGTAAATACAGATGCTATAACCATACCTTGTCACTCTCTTCACTTCAAATGATCTCAATCTCTAAGTAATATACGTTTTTACTGACTGAAGTTAAAAGCTTTTAAATGCTGAGATCGAAACATGCATTAGCTTAGGTATCTTGCGAGTTTCTTTTTAGAGGCAAAAAGAATGTATATTGACACGTGAATGATGTTCATCTGACATGTCACCAAAGATGACAGGATTCATAAACCGGGCGCTTCCTCGCAACGGCAACAAAAAAACATCTGCTCGGTACGATGCGTCAGTTCGCTTTATCGGGTTGATTCAGAGTCTTGTCAAAATTCTTAGTTAGTTGCGATGTGTCGTTACAAACCGTTTAACGTGCGACAGTTAGGACAAAATTACGAGTGTAATGTGCGGACACTAGGAATTTTGAGCGGACATTTCCAAATTGGCAATGTGGGAGAGCTACGAGGACTACTACAATGAGGGCTGCATGGGAGATGACCTGTACGTGCTGCATCCTGCGCCCCCTTACATCAGGTTAATCTTATTTCCGTTTTTTCTATTCTATTTCGTTCGTGTGCAAAAGAAAAGAACGTTAGCGGGGCCCGACTCGCCCTTGTACATATAAAAGAAGGAGATAGATACGAAGGCGGGGATCTCCTCAGCGCAGTGTAGGTACTGCCAGCTGAGATTAACTTGTCGTTGGAGATAATTCTTCTATCCGGAAGACATAAACTGCTTTACGTTCACCTAATGCGTCATTTCATTAGGATCTTTTACGGCGTTTAGATGAACTCAATTTCGGTTTTAGTATGTAAGTGTATCACTAATTACCTGTCTCGCTAACGTTCGGGTCTGCACGCTCTGACTTTCTGGCGTTTACTAAATTATATCTCCAGTTTCCTTTTCGTAAAGCAAAACCTTTCCACCTTAGATGTAGGTGTAGGTATTCGACATTACTTACTATATGCGCGTATTTCTTACAGCGAAATAAAAATTGATGTTGTTAGATAGAATTTCCAAAATCAATTTTTTTCATTTTCTTTACTATTTTGTAAATATTTACATACCCTAATAGACTTGTTTTGGTTAACCAAATTCCAACAATTCTATTGCTATTGTAATAAGAGCTGCAGATTTGAGTATGTGTTACTACAATATTCATGCGGTTCAAAAACGATTTTAATAATTTTGGTAGACAAAATAAAATATTTGTTCTCCCCATCAAAAATTCTGCTTAAATGATTAGTAGTGTTTGAGATAGTGAACCGAACGATGCGAACAATAGTTATTTGTATCACTAGGTCAGAAACTACAGTTTTGCGAGTATGAGTACGGTTTGTGGGACGAGGCGGTAGCCGAGGCCCACAAGTACGAATACTCGCAAAAGAGTTTCTGGCCGTGTGATACACAATGTTTTTTGGGCCGACAAATCTTAATTTTGAATTGAAAATAGAAAAGAAATTTTGACACTAGGGAGTTGACAGTACAACTTGGCACACATGTCACCTACCTTAGTATTTTGACGTTTCCGAGAATAAATCTTTTTTTGTAATTTTCCTTCTAGTTTAACATCCATTTATCAATAATAAGTGCAATGAAGACACCAGTTCATCTTAGCATGGTTGAACAGTAGCTTAATGACAATTTATTACACATCTGTCATGTGAATCTAGTGCGGCCAACTTTTAGTGACATTTTTGCCTGCCTAGGCAGGAAAACAAAAGTTTTCCTGCCGCTTTTAAGTACTGCAAAATGAGTGAGAGATTCTGGACGGAGGCGCAAAAAATCTTTTATTATATGCAGTTTGCGCGTTATTTCTATTTTTATGTATATGTTAATACATACTGAAAGCGAACACTGAAAGTTTTCATAACTTTATTTGTGTAGATATAAACTGTCTTTCCGCATTGAAAAATAAAATTTGAGAAAACCTGAAATATTCAGACACTAAAGGTAAATTTATTAAGTATATAGAACGGTTTCTTTCATTGAAAGCGATATGCTTTACATCAAAGGAATACAGTGAAATAAATTCTTTCTTAAATAGAAAAACGTGAATGTAGAGCGTTCTGGGATCTATTTTACTAACAGTTTGCAATCTTTCAAAGCATCATTAGAGCAATTGTTGTTTTATTATTTGTTGTGCTCTGCTATCTTTTGAATTTTTAATTTTAAGACAGTGGTTTAGATTAAAGATGAACTAAGGAAAAAGCGCTCAAAAGTTTATGAATTAAAAACAGTTCCTTTATATGTGATCTGAGCTTTCGCTAATTATTTTAGCTTCATCAGAGATACATCAGTTTTGAAATGAAGAAAACGTAGAACAAATTACAAACTGTATAAAGTAACAGAAGTGGACCCACGTGTATTAAAAAAAAATAAAGCATTTTTTGATGTGAATAATGGATTTGAAGCAAGAAATAAAGAAAACATTAGAAAATATTGTCAGTTTCTCTTAATGTTTGATTTGAATACTATATATACGATACCGAAACTTCGAACCTATCTTAACGTGACACACGATCTTTGGAAAAACTTTTATTAGAGATCGTTATAGTTTTTTTTATTTATGTTAACAATAATTTTCTTTGTAGTTCTATCCAGTTGGGTAGTCCTCTTTGCAATAGTTCAAAATATTTTGTGATTATTTATATTTTGTGTACTTTGTCTTTTATATACCGAGTATTATATAGCTACTTTATTGTTTATTCCATCTAGTCGAATCGCATCGACAGCGTTAGATAATGTATTTTTTTTTTATAAAACTCTGGGTGAAAATAATAACTCTTGGCTAAACCGGCAAATTTTTATCTATTTTTCATGACCTGATCACCAAATACCTTTTGATCTGATGAATTATTCGTAGTATTAATCACCAAATTTATTAAATCAACCAAAACATGGCTCAAATAATGACTTCATGAAGTTCAAACGTTTCTAATACCTATCCAAATGTTATTTACTTCATCTTCAATCTTAAAATTTTGATTATTTCACTGTTAATTGGAAATTTTTAGTTAGTTTAGCTAGTTAGTCCAAAATATCTTTATTTATCCACGACGTTTCGTTAATTTGATATTTAATTTAAAGTATTGTTGAAAAACCGTGTTTTCCATTTGAAATTATTCATTCTAGGTAATTGAAAATTTATTGTTTTTTTATTATACTTGTTTATTTTATATTTTTTATATATCCTATGGTAACGAAATAACATAGTTAGGAATGTTACGGGAAGCAAAATAAGAAATGTAGTATAATAAATAAAAAGTTAATATAACGAAAACAACTCTAAAGCAAATAGGTATCAATTTAATACGCTTTGGATACGTATACAAGTAAGCGGCTCTACAAGCGATCGGCGATAACGATGGTGACGGGTCTTCAAGTAGTCCCGGATAGCGGACCAAACATTAAAACTATTAAACGTCTTCTTTAACATCCCGTTTGTACTTAACTCGTACCTATCGTCAAGTGTGTATGGGTTGTAGCCTTTACTGCATTTAGGTGTAAAACTGAGCAGAGTGTGCCATGTAAGAAAGTATTTATCAAAAAAAAAGATCATAAATTTAATCGCGTTTAGGGTTTGCTATTTTAGGGACGGAAATATTTAGATTCTCAACATCGGTCGAAGCAACGACGTATAAGCCACTCCCAGAAGGAAAAAGTTTTGATATCTGCCCCGTAACGCATGACATTAAAAAAGCGACCCACTGTACATCTACATTACACGAAAATATGAAATATATAAAGAAATATATAAGTATTGTTTTATGTTTTTTCTTTTTTCATGAGTTAGCGGCTTATTTTTATATAATTAATTAATTTTGTTAATCAATTAAACTCTTCATTTACGTTTCGACAATCTATTTATTGTTGTCTTCTTCAGAAAATTGTTTTATATAATTCAATTTTTTTATCTAAAATTAATAATCGTGTATGTCATTAACCTTGTAAATCTATGTATGAGTTTATACTTACACATTTAAGCACAATCACAATGAAATTTTAAAACTTATTTTAAAAATTTACAAATTTCTTAAAAATTACAAAAACATGTTGTTAGTCAATTACAAGCCACTGTGTATGGAGAACATTTTGAATTCAAACTGCCGAAGATTACATTTAAAATAACACGAAAGGCGAGCTCAGCGATGGGTTTTTTTTTTTTTTAATTGTTATACTAAAAATTGTTTATTTGTCTCTTTACATACATATATTAACGGCGAAAAGTATGTTTAAATGATTGGTGCATAATTTTTTGATAAACTTTCTGTTTCTGTTTTATCGTTTACTGCGTTTTTATGTTTGTTTATTTGGATCATTTCTAATTTCATTTTCTAAATATTGTTTTAGTTCCTTTGCCTCAAACTCATATAATTTCTGCATTTCTAGGAAACGTTATTGAAATTGAAAAATTACATTATTGTGCGATTTATATATTGTATAATTGACTGATTGTGAACCCTCCATGCTGTTAGTCACGTAGGTAGGTATACAAAAATAAATTGAATATCTATGATTATTAAATATTTATTATTACATTTTTAAATTTATTATATACACCATCGTTTTCTACACAAATACGATCTATTTTTGGTGAATAAGAAAAGAACAAGTTATAAAAAACCGGTGGGAAGTATAGGTAACCCCGGCCCCCCGTGATTAACTTTTTGCGAATATAGATAGCGTCGTCCTTGGAATCATGCTGCAAATTATGTTAATAGAATCTTTTAATATTGGTTATAATTTCGGGGATATTAATAAAAATTGAAAAATCGCTCAAACTTTGAGGGGTGTGGGACCAGAAATCGGGCGATTAGGCCGCCAAAGAAAATACGTACTTCTTAGTTTTAGGGTACTTTTTCTCTCTGTGAAGTTTCATCGAGACCGGAATTCGCCACCTGCTGGTGTCCCCTTGTTAGGGTTAATCAGGGTTAGGTCTAAATTTCATGTCTATATATTATATGTATTTTTTATTATTACTTATTAGTCAGTTGTACATGCATAACTTGTAACATACTTAAGTTGGAAATTTTGTTTGTTATATTAGTAATTAATATTATCATCTTTAATTTATTGCCATGTTGATAATTGTAAGCATTTTTTATTTTAGGTAGTTTTTCTGCATATCACGATTATTTACTTTTTATTATTATTGTACATGGAAGCCCATCCTGTATTTACTCAGCTACGCAAATTTATCATTGAAATTCCACTTTTCTGGCGTGAGTAGCATGGAAATGGTTTTATTTAATCAGCGTATTCACGCAGAATATACACGAGATACTCAAAATTGAATAGTAATCGCTCTTTCATCATACATATTCATCAGTACACCACGCTGATTGATGAAATTCCTCGGCAGCGCATTAAAATAAGTAAATAAACACCGTAAATTGGATTCCGTGATTACGAATTATCGGGTTTTCATATCCTGTTCGCGATCGTAGCGACTAGATGAAATGCAATAAGCGGCGATCCTATGTCTCGGCGCGGCGCTCTCGCTATGCGGTTCCGATACCGCGACGAGCCACGTATAGAAGCGTCCTGGAGTCGCTGCTCCTCTATTCCATTATGATGTTCGCGAACATCGCGATCGGCAGAAGCTGGCGTCAATATTATTATCTCTTTCCACCGCCGCGCCATCGGCATGGGCTGCAAAATAACGTCAATCACTTTTCCGGATGGGAATTTCTTGCGAAATTAAATTCAACGTTGCTTTGAGCCAGCGTGTTCGCGTGCGTCAGAGCGACGCGACGGGTTCCGATTACGCTAGTTGGTTTTTAAAATGCATTTCCTCCAAACAGTTATGACGCGTTGTCTAAAAGAATATTCCGTTTTGAAGATTCACGTCTTGCGGCATATCAGACTCTTTGATATGTAAATATAATTGAACGATGTTGCTGGTGGTGTGACGTAATAATATTTTTCAAACCGTTAAATGGCCATATCTATCTAACATCAGGCGCTAACCTTAAGGCGTTTGGAAACATTTAGAAGATCAAAACACCCATTTTTGTCTATTTCTTTTTAATAAATTAGGACTTTTTCCTATTTAAAAAAAAACATGTTTATTCGACATAGATACACAGAAAAAAAAGAAATTTTTAAGTCAATGAAATATTCAGTCATCCGAACAGGCTTCTTTAAATGTGACAGCAAATATTTATTTCTCTCAATCAACTTAGTTACTTTGTCGGTGCCAGATAATGATTTAAATGTGCACAGTATTTGTTTAAAGAAAAGCTTATTTGGTTACAGTGTGTTAAGGTACTACTAGTTTATTGACCCTTGAGCCGGGTGAGAGGCACTGAAAAAGCTAGTCAACCTTTAAAATCGTTTATTTCTGTTGATAAACGTAGAATATGATTCTCATCATATACAGTGTCTTCACGGGAACATTCTACAATAGCGAACTTTTTTATTGTTAGAGATATAGAGTCGGTTAAATGAAGAAAGTTCGTGTACTTTTCCATCTGCATTTCGTGCTATGGCATAAAAAACAAAAGAGCGCTTTGTTGCTAAGATGCGACTAAAACATCTATTTTTTTAAATGGGACACCCGGTAAATTTTTACATTTTTGAGTTTCTCTAATCATTGGCTATAACAAAGTATAAAACGAATTTTCTATAAAATCACGATTACGAGAGTTATAAAGAAAGTCACGCTTAGTTCATTCGAGGTGTTCACCAAACATTCTACAATGGTCAACTTTTTTTGTTTTTTGAAGTTACAAACTATCACATGAAGGTGTAGATAGACATTTTTGTATTAATCGTGTTTTAAGTGTTGCCACTTGGATGTAATCTTTCACATAAATAACGGAAACAGTATTTACTATACTAATTACAACAAATGGGAACAAAGATATTAAACAAAAACTAATTGTATATTAAAGTAAGAAGACAACAAGAAAATATTTTAAGTTTTTACTTCATAATAACTGCCATTACTTTGCCTACAGAGGTTTACGCTTCGCACCAGATTACTGTGTAACTTTTGTACTGTTTGTTCATTAAAATCACGAATATACTGTGTAATTTTGATTTTTAAATTTTCCAAATAAACGGATGGTGTATCATACACCGTGTTTTTAATATCTCCCCATAAAAAGAAATCCAAGGGATTTAAGTCGGGTGACCTAGCCGGCAATAATATCGGGCCTCGATTTCCGAGCCAATGATCAAAATGCTGTTTTAAGCGGCTAAGGCTATTTATTCATTAAGCGTGTTTCCCATTTAAAAAACTACATGCTAAAGTCGTATCTTAGTAACCAAGCGCTCTTTTGGTTTTTATGCTAGAGCACGAAATGCAAATAGAAAAGTACACGATCTTTCTTCGTTTAACCGACTCTGTATCTCTAAAAACAAAAAAAGTTGGCCATTGTAAAATGTTTGGTGAACACCTCGAATGAACTGAGCGTGATTTTCTTTATAACTCTCGTAATCGTGATTTTATAGAAAAGTCGTTTTATACTTTGTTATAGCCAATGATTAGAGTAACTCAAAAATGTAAAAATATACCGGGTGTCCCATTTAAAAAAAACGTGCTTTAATCGTACCTTAGCAACCAAGCGCTCTTTTGTTTTTTATGCCATGGCACGAAATGCAGATGGAAAAGTACATGAACTTTCTCCATTTAACCGACTCTGTATCTCTAACAATAAAAGTTAGCTATTGTAGAATGTTCCCGTGAGCACACTGTAGATATATATAGGATATAAAACCCTCGCAACTTAAAATGTCTTTATATCATAATTGTTTGTCTTAGTAGGGTTCATATAAATTAGTTTATACAAATCAAAAAAGCTCGTGGGAGGCGGTACAATTATTTTAATTTATTTTTCCAAAAATGTTTCGATTGTTTGTGTTTATTGCTACAATTTTTTTTATTAAATACAAATTGAAAAAGATGTTATATATCGAAACGTTTTTGGAAAAAATAACTGCCCCGCTTCCCTAGAGCTTTTTTGATTTATATAAACTGATTAATTACGCCATTAAATCAGGATATATAATAAAAAAAACTTCCTACAACACAATAACAATTACAATATACCAGACAAAAACAGCGTGTATAAAATAAAATGTGGCAACTGCAACGCAATATATATCGGTGAACTCCTCATGTACTGAAGTAACATAAGGGGGCTTACTATTCGTAATTTTTTTAATGCCAGCGCATACTCTGGCCTGTTTCAATTGGAAATTCTTACCGTGCATGCCATCTGGCAGTTGAGAGGGCACGCTATGAATAAAAAGTAATTAAATAATTTTATTAAAGTACTATACTTAAAAATTTATTTTTTTTATACAAGGCTGTATGCTATTGTGTATCGTTACAATATACATTGCGGTGGTTCATAAGAGGAAAGCTATCAACCATATTAGATGTAACTATTATTTTATGTACACTCCTTGTTTGTAAATCCAGTATAATTTGGATTCACATTAGTAGCCGTGGAAATTGAATATGTAGTGACCGGCATAAATATTGCAACATATGGGAATTTTTTTTATTATTAAAAATACTAAAACCTTATTGCGGGAATAAGTTGTGCATGTCTGGAAACCTCAAAATTTATTTTGACAAACGTCTCGTCACCACTAGTATGGCGGTAAATTTAAAAAATATCCCGTGCATCTGCAAAAAGTGAGGTTAGATGACATGATATTCAAAAAAGTTATTTGAAAAGATTGCTTAGAATTCAATTCTGAAGCCGCATGCAAATTTTTGTAGACATATTAAAAGAAAATAAAAATCACAAGTTTTCCAAATATTGTTTCATTGAATTACGTATTTCCATTTTTTTTTCGCTTTTAGCAGCTCAACTGCAGTACTATTTTCAAATTTGGTAGATACTCAAACAGTTTTGTCAATTTTTCCATAGTTAACAGCGAAAACAGAAAAGTACGTTTTCAGTGTGACAATTGTTGTTGCAAAGGACTGTATCTGGTAGCAATAATTAAAATTTTACAAACATTTTCTCTTTAAGCCACTTAGCAAACATTACTTTCATTGAAAATTATCATTTTTTTTTTTGTTTTCTGTGTTAAAGTGAAATCGGTAGTCCAGAACTGATAACACTAAACATCTAAGCCCTCACAATGTTATTGCACGCACCGAAGGTATTTATGTAGGTTTCGAAATTGCAAAACTCAGTAGAAGTAAATAACCAGTATTTTTAGCTAATGATAGGAATACTTAATAAGCAAAAACATTTAAACAATAATTAATGAACAACTAAGAAATTAAACTCTAAAAATGCATACTTATTAGACATACATATCGTTCTGTTTCTTACAAGTAAAGTAGGCTTTGAAATTATAAACAACAAAATAATGTAGTAAACTATTTTGATTTTCTGACAAATAAGCAATTTTGTTCTATCTACTATTTATTATTCGTTGTTCTCCAATTTCAAAATTTACTTTAAAACCTTCGGTGCGTGCATGTAGTATTATCAGTTTTTGACTAACGGTTTCCACTTTGATGCCGAAAACAAACAAGAAATATAATAATTTTCAATAAAAGTAATGTCTGCTAAGTGGTTCAGAGAGAAAATGTTTGTAAAATTTTATTTATTACTACTAGATACAGTCCCTTACACCTTGCAACAACAATTGTCACACTGAAATCGTATTTTTCAGTTTTCGCTATGTTAATTATGCAAAAATTGACAAAACTGTTTGAGTACCAACCAAATTTGGAAATAGTACTGCAGTTGAGCTACTAAAGGCGAAAAAAATGGAAATATGTAATTCAATGAAACAATATTTTTTTTTAAATATGTTTACAAAAATTTGCATACATCCTCAAAATTGAATTCTAAGCAATTTTTTCAAATAACTTTTTTGGATACGATGTCATCTAACCTCACTTTTTGCAGATTCACAGCATATTTTTTTAATTTACCGCCATACTAGTGGTCACGTGACGTGTGTCGAAATAAATCTTGGCGTTTCTAGACATGCACAAGCTATCCCCCAAAAAAAGTTTTAGTATATTTTAACAACAAAAAAATTTCCCATATGTTGCAATATTTATGCCGGTCACTGTATAATTTATTGTCTAGGATTCTACTTTATTTGAATGGAGTAGTGACTGCATGTAATTCGTAGGAAATAAATGAGTGAAATCCTTGGATACAGGTGTTTGTTGATAAAAAAAATCTTTGAAAACTGTTTTACTTTTCATCAAGTTAAATGAATTAAATCATATTCCTGTGGTGTATCTGGTATCGAAGGGGATCTTCTTTGTAAATCCATGTAATTATCTTCGATCTAAAAATATACAAGAAAAATCAAGATTGTTCAACATTATTAGAAATTTGCTGTGTTTAGTACACCTTGGTGCACTTTCTATATGGAATCATACATGTCTCTGCTATTTCGAATATAACTATACACTTTGGATGGTGTGAAGGAGGTTTGTTTCCTTGGATTTTTATGATACCGGTGTTGCTCTCCCGATGTGAACCCTTCTCTGCAATATCTGGATTGTCACTGCGCAAGCTGATATTCGAGGTATCTGGTCAAAGCATTGTTTAAATTTCCGTGTATTTAACATTTCGAACTTTTTGTGGTTATTTTTCATGTTTGCAAAATGACAGCTCTTACTGAAATTTTAATGTGTATAATTTGGTAGACGAGGTTGGAGGTTTTCTTTCTCTTATGATAGCGGGATATTTAAAAGTTATTTTGAGAATTTAAGAATCCAAATGTATACTGGATAATTGATAATATTTGTTTTGAACATTCCAAATAAATATACTCACCGTGGGTAAGAGTTCTCGTACTCTTTATTAAATGTTTTTGATATAAACTTGTTAATAAATTATACATGTTATTAATAATTACACTGTTTTATTAATAAGACATCATTTGATATATTGAGTTATTAAGAACTAAACCATAAATTCAATATTTAACAAAGTGTAGGCATAATAATATACAAGTAAGTGATTTAGGAGATACCAGTCATACAGCCACTTGGGCAACGGATCCACAAGTGGAAAAATAATAAAAATATAATTACTGAAGATTAGCAAGAAGGAAATCGCTAGTGCACATGATCTGGAGTGGTGAACTCTAGATGTAGGTCAGGCATATACCGTAGTTTACAGCCATCTAGTGAATTGGGATTGTATTGTGTCTATCATTAAAGATATAGAGGAAGGTATCTGTGAAGAAAAGACAATTTAATTAGAAAGTTTTTTAAGTATTTTTTTAAACATTAGCTAGGCAAATCTTTTACAGAAATCACAATAATATATAATTGCATATTCATGTTTATTAGAGGTCCGTTTACCCATACATAAAACTTATAAATTTTCATTCCATTTTAATTTTAATTAATGTGCATTTGTGACTTGTAGAGACTACGAAGATGGCTTAAAGAGCCACAGTATGTCGTCTAGATAATTTTATCTAGATAAAATTTAGTAAAGGACATCCCTTTTTTATTTTTGCAACAATATCTGAATTATAATTTTCATTTCTTCAAATGTTTGTGCAGAACTGTCACTATATATCTATAAAAGAATTGAAAAGATGGAAATAAATGTTATCAAAGTGTGAGAAATAAAACAGAAATAGCAATTAGGATAATATCCTAATTGCATTTCCCTGGATGTAATTTTAATTGCATCTGCGACTTCTGAAACTTCGATTCACGTTTAAATTGGCACCTTAATGGGATATGAAATTTATTTCAGTACTAATCCCAAATAGTACTTGAAACGATATTGATTTAACGACAAACAACCTACATTATCGTTAAGTAAAAGCCCCTATTAAACTTTCATCGATTGACAGTAAGCTATCGGAGAAGCACAGCGCATTTCATTCTTTTTCCAATATTCATGTTTCCATGTGCTCCGATTCTATCGAACATCCTAGTTTCTTGGTCGGAAGCGAAAGGTAGATGAAATATCACGTCATATAGCGTTGAACGGAAAAGCCGGTCAGAACTAGGCTGTACTTGTAACACGAGGACTATCCGAGCGGACCTAAATACGGGTTAATATTTAAATGGCGTTTATCGTAATCTACTGAAAGTAGTACGTTCGAGCAACGGATGGAACAGAATTGTTTTGTTAAATATTCACTATACTAGCGTTCGGTGTTTCTTACGAAGCTATGTCTATGTTTCGTATATTGGTATGGGCCAACACATATAGTACACTTAGGGAAAAAAAGTAACTGCGGCGCTTGCTAGTTAAGAAAAAGATGACGTGAACATAATTTTACGGAATATATTTTAAATATCTGGTTTTACTGAATAAAAAAAAACTAGCGGAAATAAACGAAAATAAAATGCGGCCGCATGTTATTTTCGTTTGCGGTTTGGAGATAGGATCGTAAAAAGATGTAAAAACGCGACCATCGAAGAAGTTAACATATATCTATTTACCTCCACTTGATGGAAGTGTTTTTACATTCTAAATTATTATTAATGATTGGGTGGTCTAAATACTACGTTAAATTTCAGGCGATTACCCATACAACTTTCCATTTAATTTAAATATGTATAACAGAAAAAAATATTTGTATAGTCAATATCTTACTGTCATTGTCTACTGGTAAAAGGCACGCTTTCAAAAATTTCATATGAAATCGAACTATTCAATAGTTAAGTGTAGGAATACTACATTTAAATGAAAAGTATTTCAATGGTGCTTATGTATTTATAAGAAAAAATATACAAATTTAGGCATTTTCATTAGATATCTTGGATATATTTTATGCAATGCGACGAAATGATCCATCACTGCAAAATATAGTGATATCGATAACAATAGTAATAATTCAATTTATTTCTTTTCTACTAAATGAAACAATAGAATGCAGACGTAATGTTTGCTAATAATTCCTGTTGTTTCCCCGTCCATTTACTCCTACTTCTATTCGGATTTACCCTAGCCAGGCACGGTGTTGAGCCGGCTTTTGTGGGATGGCTACACTGTATGTTGGAGCAAAGGGCAATAGAAGTAAGTGTGGGAGATGCCAGCGTGGGGGGAGCACGTAGATTGGGGCTGTCTCCAAGGAGACGTTTTGTCACCACTTTTGCGGTAGATGATCTTGTTCATGCGCTGACCACATCTGGCTTCTACACAATTGCATATGCAGACGATATTACGATCCTCATTGATAGAAGATTTGAGAGCGCACTCTGCGATTTGATGCAGACTGCTCTACGATCTATCGAAAGCTGGTGTAGAGAACGTTGCCTTTCTGTAAACCCAGATAAATCAGAGATGGTACTCTTTACTAACAAAAGAAAGGTGGGAAAACTTCGCTTACCACAACTGTTTGGCACTGCTCTCGGCGAAGGAATGACCTGATGCATGTGCAGCGCATAGCATGCCTTAGCATTACAGGAGCAATGCGCACTGTGCCGATGGCGGCAATGGAAGCCCTCTTATGTGTCCCTCCCCTGTATCTGTTCGTGGAAGAGACGGTGTTTAGAGCGGGTATAAGGTTACGGTTCTGGGGTCTTCTGATCGGCGAGCGGGGGCAAAATTTTTTAGCAAGGGGTACTATGTGACGACGTATTGTCCCTCGGCAGTTATAAGATCACTTCAGACCGAGTACTTCAGTGTCACAATGCCATGGCTGCCGATAGGTTGGCGAGACGGAGTTCGTTTTCTCCTTACATGGGACCGAAGCCTGTTTCTTCCCATTTCTTCGGCTACACTCAACATCCTAATAAATCAATGGACCACTACTCTATACGAGGAGAGATGGGTATCCATAACCACCTGCTGTCAGGCACGCAAAGCCATCCCCAGGCTGTCGTCCAGGACAGCAAGATACTGTCTGCAGCTCTCTCGCAGTAAACTACATTAAGTTGTAGGTCTATTGACTGGTCACTGCAAACTTAATAAACACATGCACCGTATAGGACTGACTAGCAGCCCACTCTGTCGTGCATGTTACCTAGAGGACTAGACACCAGAGCACATCTTATGTGACTGTCCGGCGCTTGCCCAACTTAGAGGTTTCATTCTGGGGGAGTTCTGGCCCAGTATGGCCGGCTTTGGCGGCACCTTACATGCTACACTGCTCGAGTTCATTCTTCGCTTGGGGTGGCTCGAATAGGCTGAGGGTGAGTGACCTCGCCTAGGGAAGGTAGCACAATGGGCCCGGTTAGAGTGGTCTAAGTGCGCCTGGCTAGCCACCGTTCCCAACCAACAATCCAGAATCTATTCGGATTTATTTATCAAGAATAGAATCCTTTTATCCTATTCACTAAAGGAGATATTTTTAATAATCTGAATTTTTTAAATAAAAAAAAACCATTGTGTGGTTTTAAATAAAAAATTTCAACATCAAAAGAACCAAATTTTAAGCTACATTATAAACAATCATTCAAAAGGAGTACAATTATATATAAATACTGCTATGGAAATAGGTGTATTGAAAATTATTTAGACAATAATTTAAAACAGGTTTCAAAGCCTAATAAAGGAGTAATTTTAACTTAGAGTGTATACTCTTACTACTTTACAGGCAAGTTTTAAATTCGTTAAAAATGATTATAAAAATAGACCATACTAGCTAGAGGTTGTTAATTCAAGCTTAATTGGTATTTTCAATTTTTGTTATATTTTGTTCCGGGAGATTTATCTTTCCTCTAGATATTTGGTATTTAAAAAGAGTTACGCTTGTATTATTTTACACTCTTTTATGGTACGTTTAGTATGTTTTACAACGATATATGATAATTACATATTTATAATTTTAAACAATCAGAGAAGGGACTTTGTAGCGTGCTCTATAGGTAAAAAAATGCCTATTCGTTAGTAAGCGGCTAGAAAGCTAATTTGGTGCTCTTACAAGTGCCCCGTGCTACCTAGCAAGTAGAAGATAGCTAATCACACATTTATTCACAATATCAGAGAGGCCGCTAGGTGAATTAAAACAATTAAATTGTCGTATTGAAAAAAAAAAAAAAAAAATATAAAGTTAATTGAAATTTTGAATATTGAATTGAGTGTTATATAAAAATAGTTATAATTATTTTACTTATTTGGTTTACTGAAGTTAAAAATTAAAAATATTAAATTCCGGGATTTGTGCTGAAAAACAGAGCAATATATGTGCTCGAAACGCCATGAAAAAATAAATTTAGTTTAATTCTGTTTGTTGTTTCATTTGAAGTTTTTTGAAAGTGGATCTCTTTGCCAATAGATAATGATAGTAAGATATTTATTTTAGAAACATTTGCTTTTCTGTTGTTGATATTTAAATTAAAAGTAAAGTTGTACAAGTAATCACAATAATTCAATTTTATTTTAATTTATGAAAAACTTAAGTGCTAAGAATTCTGGCTTGAAGATAAGAAACTAAACCCTCGCCAAATTATATTAAAGAATTTGTGGCGAATTAGATCGTTTATTTTGTTCGTTTTTTAGTTAAATGCATATCTTTATGTAAATTTTAATAAATTATGTCCTGGCAAAGCCGGAAAAGCTGATTGTAAACCGGAAAAGGTCCAAAGATTAACTGCAATAAGAGAAAAATTAGGTAGGTTAGTTAGCCAAAATAAGACGGGGGCCAATATCTCAAAAGTATTAAAATATAACTTATTTGGTTTTGGCAGTAAGCCGATGATATACTTAAATTATTTTCATTTCTTTTATTTAGTAAAGTCGGATATTACAATATATCCCGTATAAATTATATTCATGTCACTTTTTTCTTTACTAGCAAACACCGCGATTACTTTTTTCCCCTACTGTACAGAGGTATGTAGATATAACACGACTTTGCCTCAAATTTATTTTACATCGTTGAGCGATTTATGGACTTAGAGTTTCTATGTTTACGTAAAATAGGAACTTGGATCAATTATTTTCATTATTCACACTTGGGTTACGTGAATGCGTTAGACTAAATAATTAATTAACGCGTTCCTCCAATTCGCATATCCTCTGTGTAACCGACATGAACAACATATTTTATCACGAACAGAATGTGTGTATGTAAAATGAAAGGTGATGGTACACTGCGAACGAAAGGATCTATTGTGCTCTTTATTCTTGTTGTTTTATAGCTGACCATTCAATCCTATTCGTTTTAAAAAGAGCAGGATAAGAGAAGGTCCTAGCTTAGGTAAATTTTCCTTTTAGATTTTACATATTACTAGGTGCAACGCCCTTGAATTGCGCATGGCTGCGGTATTTGAGAGAAGGATGGGTTTTGTCCTGGTTCCTACAAAATCTATATTCGGATTTTTTTTTGCTAATTCAAGCTGATTCAGATGTCCTTTCAGCTTACAATGGCCTGAGAGGATTCTTGTTAATATACGTAGGTCGATGCATTCTGTAAATCTCTCCTGGTTATGAATTCCCAGAAGAATTTTATTGTCCTTGATTCCCTGAATATTCTTCCAACACTCGTACTGCTAATTACCGCTTGCAAAGATTCAGATCCCAAAATTAGCGTTCTTCTTCTCCTTCTTTCTGTTTGTTCGTTTAATTTTCCTTGGTACTCCCAGACCATCTTGAAACTGATTATGATTATCAGATATAATGATAACACTGGTCAACAAAATTTCAAATTTATTTTGTCCCAAGGGGTAAAGTGGTTGAACTTGGTAGTACTTTTTACACTTATTCTATATCTGTTTTCAATTTTTTTCTATCAGGCAAGGTTTCAGAGTGACAAAGCAATAAAGTTTTGTGAAAGTATATACTATGTGTATAAATCATGAAAAATCACGTACAAAGTGATATATTTACTTGGAAGATGTGCTTATATATAACTTCCAGTTGTTTTTTGGATCAGAAACATCTCTCTTCAGCGTTCAGCAATAGTCTGCGAACGTTACAGGGCTCTATTTACCTTGGTATCTCTTGTCCATGACTAGAATGTCTTGGTGAAATTTTTCGCCCTACTCATCACTGACTGCTCCAAAGTTTTTTAGGAAAAAGTCCAAGTGGGAGTTAAGTAAGTGTATTTGTAGGTTCATGTTGCAACCTGTGGTTTTATATGAGGCCAGTAGATTGCTAATATTCTCTACGTAGTTTTCGGCTTTATGATTTCCCAAGTAGCCGTCACAAATCTCCTTAAAAGACAATCGTGCTGTTTTTCAATTCCATTTAGCACCTAAACAAATTTTTTATCTAGGAATAGCTGTCTGATCTGGGTCCACAAAAATACCTTCCTTTATTTGGCATCACTGATCTAAGAGAACTTATTTCTCACATATGCAAACCGATTGTTCGATTTATCCATACCTTTGACAAACTTTTTCATCAACCCAAGCTTAATGTGCAAAGGAGGCAAATAATTTTTGAGGATCAACAAGTGGGGTACCAATGACATTCTTATTACCTGGTGTCAGTGAAGTTCGTTTTGGTCACTCTTTCTCTTTATATTGATTTTGCCTATCCTGAATGTCCCATTCACGGAGGAGGTAATATTTTGTGCAACCGAGTTGCAAGCCAAGCAAAAGTGAAACAACTTTCAAATCGCCAATTTTTTTCCAAAAGAAGCTTTATGCTATCGTACCATTCTTTCAAATGGTTTGCATGAGCCAAGGGAACAGGGAGGAATGGATTTCCATTGTGAAGTAATAGTGCTTTCAAGCTTAATTTGGAAGAGTTAATGCACAAACGCCACTCATCTATATTGTATTGCAGTAGACTCGCGATTATGTGAACTAATCACATTTCACATATTTCAGCGTTTGACATAAAGTAGTATTCATATAACTGCGAGGCTACTGTATTATATTTGTTGTTATTAACAAGCACAGGGAAATTATTTACTTAGAGTAGCAACATTTCAATTGTTATGGAATCCATATAGTACTTAGAATACGTAGCCTCGTGTAGTACCTTTTTTAGGTGGAGCACGGGGTTGGGATGATTTGCAATAGTTTAGTTTTTCGTAAATAAAATGTATTACATTTATGACGAAGCGTCTTCATAACAGGACGGATGTCATTGCAAAATACAATTCCTTCTTCCATAGAGAAAATTCTCAAATTCTGCATGGCGGTAACGAAAAAGAGCAAGAAAATTGCAGTCTTTTAAACTGGAACCTAGAAGTTCGGCTTGCTTCTTAGACAACTTCAAATCGCGGACGAGATCGTTGAGGTCCTCTTGACTTGGAAGATGCGTTATACAACAAGACAAATATGGTTGAAGTGTTGGGTCCAACTCCATATTGTCGCCTGCAAAACTTTCATAGTTTACTTCGTTACCAGCACTTTCATTATCGCTTAGTGTCATGTTTTGTGCAGGTTTAGGCACAAGTAATTCTGGACTGTGAGGTACTGGTCTCAGTGCAGATGAAATATTGCGTGCACTTATATTTGTAAGACAAAAATATGGTTCCCTCTAAATCATAGGAATAGCAAAAGGCATATGTCGTTCACCTTTTGCCCACGTAAAAAGTCTGACATACGTAACACAGCAAATATAGGGATCCCAGCTTTTGTCTTCATCACATACATACTTTACACTTGAAATACTGCTCATAACACTTAGTGGGAGTAGGAGACGTGTGAAACACCGTTCTTATCATTTAAATATCAATTCACGCAAATGTAGCAAAAAGAGTTCAGGTAGTTTACACATTTCCTTGGCATTTTTACAGGTGATCAAATATTCGCGGTTTTACTACAATAGCTTGAGCAACATTCTTAATAACGTCAGCGAATATGTCCATTCACCGAGCTCTAGTCGAGAACAGATGCTATCTAGGAATGGAAAATACGGGTCAAGATATGTTCAAACATTAACCATTGCATGCTGCTTAATCAGTTCCGAGCTCTAGCTGACAACTGAAATAACCTTAAGACATGTTCTCTTATCGTAAATATCTATTAATGCATATTTTACGTGCATAAGCGAATATCCTGGAACATAAAAACTAAGGGTGATGGAGAAATTCTGAAAACATAATTGATTTTAGCATGCAAAAGTATACAACAGGCATTTTTGTGCTTGGAACAAAAATTTTGTTAACCAGTGTAATCTACTTTTGGCAATCTTTCAATAGCTTGTATATCCATCTGGAAGACAATCGGATATTTTCAAAAACTCTCGAAAATACTTAGTTCTAGGCCATATATATATTTCAATTTCAGTTCCCATTCGTCTATCATTTGAAGATATTTCTGTTCAAGTTGAGGATGGTGCTTTAACTTTACTCGCTCTTGTTCCTAAGCTTTGTTCCTTTCTTTCGCCGAGTTGATTTTTTTTAAACATGTCATCATGAGGGATATTTCAGGTTTGATCACCGTCAGAAGATTGAGGCCTACGCGTAATGGTTCCTTCCTTGATCATACTGCCTGTGGTTCTTTTTGCCATACCTTCCAACATAAGACGTAGAGGGGTAAAGTCAACTATGACTTTGATAGCTGCTGTTGGACATATTCTCATAATAATAATAATAATAATAATAATAATTTTATTTGATCCTTTAGACTACATCTGCAGCATAGGAGACGTCCTGTAGTTACAATATAAAAAGGTTACAAAAAACAGTAAAATAAATAATATCGAATTTAAAATCTATAAGTATAATAAAGTTATCCTAAGAATTTATATCATTCATGTATTCATTTAATGAATAGTAACTCTTATCAAGCAGCATCTTTTTTAGTCTGTTTTTAAATAACTGCAGTGGCAACTGCTTGAAGCTATTGGACAATTTATTAAAGGCTTTGATTGCTAAGTAATAATGACGTCGTTGAGTAAAAGTTAACCTATATAGTGGGGATCTCCATCACATTCGAATTCCTAGTATTATAAGAGTGATGCTGTGTCAATCTGGGAATACAATTATAATTTTCTCTTGCAAACAAAAGTAGATGCAGTATGTATATTCCGGGCAACGTTATAATTTGCAGATCTTTAAATAATTGTCGGCAACTTGTTCTAGACGAGACATCTGCCAGTACGCGAATTGCGCGCTTTTGTAACTTAAATACACGCTCAATACCACCCGAAGCGCCCCAAACTAGCAACCCATATGTAACCACAGACTGGAAATGAGCAAAATAGCACATACGTAAAACCTCGAGACCAACTTGGCTTCTTAGTTTCGTTAACAAAAAACAGACGCTGCCCAACCTCTTACACAACTCATCGATGTGGCCCCTCCAATCACAACGTGTATCCAACGTAATACCCAAAAATTTTACAGAGTCTACCTGTGCTATACTTTTTCTGTCCACCTTCATATAATGAGAATACTCACGGTCAAGAGCATTTATTTTAAATTCCATGAATACAGTTTTACTAGTGTTTAAATGCAAGTCATTTTGTTTGAAATATTCACTAATTGTAGTTAAGGTGTTGTTTAGGGTGGTTCTAGCTTGACTTACATTGCTGCTGGATATAATGAAAGAAGTATCATCCGCAAACATCACTGCATCACTCAACGGAAAATCATTGACGTAAATAAGATAAAGTAAAGGTCCGAGGACACTGCCTTGTGGAACACCACGATGAACTGCCAAATAATGAGACTTACTCCCGTTTATGTCGACATACTGCAACCTACTTGTGAGATATTCACAGATCCAATCAAGGGCTTTGCCCCTAATTCCGTAGCACTCTAATTTGTGTAATAGAATTTTATGGTTCACCAGATCAAAGCTTTACTTAAATCAAGAAAGCAACTACACATGATTGACGCTCTCCAGTCTATTATATAATATACTACAAAATTTAAGTATAGCCGATGTAGTATTTGTATTCCTCCTGAAGCCAAATTGATTAGAATTTAGTAAGTTATATTTGTTGAGATAGCTAATTAATCTGGTGGCCATCAATTTCTCTATAATTTTTGAAAAGGTACTTAATATCGATATTGGACGATAATTATCAATAGAGTGACGTGAACCTTTTTTATATATAGGAATCACTTTAGCAATTTTTAAACATTCAATAAACGTTCCATCATGAAAAGATTTGTTGATTAAATTTGTTAAAGGTGATGCTATTTCACCAGCGCAAGATTTAAGTAAAACACTATTGATGTTATCATCACCAGATGAATGTGTGCTTTTCAAATTTTTGATTATTGAAACTACTTCGCCCTCAGTTGTTGGACTTACAAAAAATGTATTCGTCTGTACTGGAATTGAAGTGGTATCAGTTTTAGCCGCTCCATTGATTAATTTATTAGCTACACTATTAAAATGATTATTAAATGCATCGGCCACAGTTTTTGGATCATCTACTGTCTCGTCGCCAAGACAGAGAGCAATCATATGTTCAGATTTTGCAGTCCTCATTTGAGAGTTTATAATACTCCACGCTGCTTTATTCTTATTGGAGGAACGACTTATAAGACGATTATTGTGGAGTACTTTGGCAGTTTTAATTACTTTTCTATAAATCCTTTTATATGTTTTTTATAATATTCAATTACATCTAAGTCACCGCTCAAAGTTAATCTATACAACTCCCTGAGTCTCTGCGACGAAACAAGAATACCACTAGTGATCCAAGAATTTCGATCGCACCTACGTGAAGTTGCAGTTGAGGTTGCAAAGGCTAAGTCGCAGTAGTAATGAACGGTATTAATAAAGGTACCATATTGATTCTGAAGAGTATCGTTTGGCAGCATGTCTTCCCATTTCTCATTAGATAACATCTGTTTAAAATGTTGTATAGATTTCTCTGTCAATTTATATTTACTGCGTTTAAAGATTGTGTCATTAGTGGACTCCCGTGTGCAAAACGCTGACACAGTGAGTTTTTGCGCGGCGTGATCCGAGATCCCATTATATACGACCTCACTACTATAATTTTCAATCGTTCGGCTAATACACATATTGTCTAAACAATTTCGTAGTCTAGTCGGTTCATGTACCGTTATACTAAGGTTATAGACTTGCATTAAATCAGTGAGCAAGTTTAATTCTCCCGATTGCGTCAAAAAATTTACATTAAAATCCCCACATAAAATTATATTATAAATTTTCATTATTACATGCTATACGCAAAGCCTCGTCTAGTTTTTCGATGAATATATTAAAATCGCCACTACAGCTTCTATAAACAACAAGTAAAATCATCTTAAAACCTAAATAACAAAATTTAGTGGCTATACACTCAAAATGCAGTTCTATGGACAATTTACTTATGGATTCAATATTATTATACATAAAACCCTTACTATCACTAATTAATTTATTTATAAATAAAGCAACTCCTCCATGAATTCGATTTTCTCTACAAAAATAGTTAATTAGATCAAATCCTTGTAATTTAACAAATTCAATGTTATTGTTACACAACCAATGTTCTGAAAAACATAAGAAACCACACAATTCTTGACTTAAAAGTACTTCCAAATCTTCTACTTTATTATTTAAAGACTGGACGTTTTGATGGAGGATTGTAAAATTAAGTGAGTCTGTTAAAGATGGTTTGTTCACAAAATTGCCACATACATTTACTCTGTCTTGCAATCGTTGATATTTAAAATTTTGACTATCTGATATGGTTACATAAATGAGATGTTACAATTAATAGCCTGAATTCCGCATTTGTACGTTTAAAAAACTGTTTCATAGTAGCTGATACATATTTATATTTGACACTTACCTACTCTATTCATATGAAAACCATCTCTCAATCGAGAGTTACAGTCTATAATTTTATTTATTTCTACGTAGGTTATATTATCTGTCAAGAGACTAAGTAAAGTATTGTACATTTTACAGTTATATTCATAGATCAACTTGTTAAGTATATGACGGTTACGCCAAAACGGTACACTTAAAACTATCACATTTGTATATTTTAATTTCGCAAATATGTCATAGTATTTCGCGGTAGAAAATCGGATACCCTTCAATACGTCATTGGAACCTGCTTGGATGATTACAAAGTCCTCCCGCGTATAATCCTTTATTAGATCGTCAATGCCAATGCAAATCTCATCGAAAGTAGCATTAGGTTTACACCATGTTTGCACCGCATACTCATCCGGATTTAAAAACTCAGGCAAAACACTCGCTGAACCGCGCACATGACTGTCACCTAGTATTAGGATCCTCTTGTGTTTATCTTCCAGGTTTTTCGGTTTATTTGGTAGTGATAGCAGTGGAGTCATATTCTTATGAGTATTCTTTAATTTCATTTGATACTTTAACGGTGGTGGCGCATCCCCAAAATCAGAAGTTTTAGTAGTCTGCGTCTGCTCAACTACGACGTCCTGACACGTCTGCGTTGCAACCGTCCCGTAGTGATTCAAACCATTTACATCAGTTTGTGTACAGACATTAGTTACATTATTGCTTTTTATTTTTGTAATGAGGTCGTTGATAGTTTTTTGTAAGTTATCAATTATCACCTTCTGATTATTACATATGTTTCGGTAATATTCTACTTTATTTGTTTCATCATCGAGCTTATCTCTTAGCTCCTTTATGTTAGAATTACTAGAAGCCAGTTTTTCCCGCATTTCTAACATAATTTCATCCCTCTCTTTTTTGTCCTCCTCCTGATCTTCAAAAATTATTGAAACATAACTGGTATTTGAGCTATTTTCTGGATTCATAGCTCGGCGAATGCCTGTCTCTTTATTTTGAGACCGCGTATATATTCTATTTGACATTTTATTTGCATGAACTTTTGTTAGTTCGATCTTTTTTCGCAAAACCAAGAATGTGCAAACAGAGATTATAGTTATTCTCCACACAAAAACAAAAAACTTTTCATCAAACAAATTCTAAAATTATTGACAAATATAAAATTCACACTCTTTAGCAGTATTACAACACGTATGACGAAGTTTCACTTTTAATTGGTAGTCAGTTTTTAAGAAATTGTCACTTGCATTAAAGCGATATGCACCGCTCACGTACACGTACACGTATCCGTATAATCCCAGTAGTACTTACGCATGCTAATCTTTGCACATTCGAGAGGTTAATTCTTTGTTCCAAGCTACTAAGCCATAAGTCTTACTATCGCTGCATACATTCAAAACAATCTTTTTAAGTTATGTCTTTTTTTCTGGAAAGTTTCTCTACATCGCCAGAACTTCCTTGGTCTATCTTCAAATTGATGTTTATTTCGGAAAAGTTTATTATCTGGGGTAAAGCTCAGATATTTAACCTCCATTTTCTAACCTATGTTTTGCATAATCAATTATGATTATTAAGATTTGTGAATGCTATTAAAATGGTCTTAATTGAGTTATTAGCTTTATTCTTTTTGTCCTTTTACGTTGTAACGTAAAATGCAAAACTTTATAACACACCACAAAAAAATTATGACGCAACGCAATGTTTTATGAAACAAAATTTTGCATTGTGCACGAAAAAATGATGAGTTTAAAAAACACACAAATAGTTTACCCAACTAGCACATTTAGTTGTGATTACCTCTGCTATAGACACAACTACTTCGTTATAGTCAATCTTACGTAATGTTTACTACAATTACCCACTTTCAAGGGATATATACTTACAATTGGACGACATATCTGTAGTTGCAGTTATGTCGTGGCCACCAAATAAATTACTTTATGGTGCTAATAAAATAGTAATTGTTACGTCATTCTTACTTATGAATCACTCTAAAGTTAATTCGTGCACAAAGTTACAGATTAAAAGTCGGCGTTATTAATATTTGCTACCAAAATCTGACCTTATTGTAATCATAACTCGCTAGTAATATATTCGGTAGAATTGAGGTGAGCAGCACGTAGATATTAGCTACTAAAGTTATAGACATTCCTTTGCGTTACAATTACGTAATTATTACTTCCTAGGGCGACTATATGCACCTTTAACCAAAAAGTTACATTTGATTACCACCTTAAAGTAACCATTCCAAAATATACAATTTTATAGGAAATTTAACTATAAAATAGTGCAGTAATAGAGCGTAAAACAACAATTAAATTTTTAGGCATGACTCTGGATGAACATTTGAATTGGAGGTCGCACTGTGAATGTCTTATTAAAAAGATTAACACTTCTTGTTATCAAATTAGAAATTTAAAATATGTGTTGCATTCCAGTGACTTATTAAAGTTTTATTATAGTGAAGTCTATTCACGAATAACCTATGGCATAGTATTCTGGGGCTCGTCAGTACTATCACGGGATGTTTTTATTGCCCAAAAAAGGGTTGTGAGATGTTTAGTGGGTATTGGAAGTTACGAATCCTGTCGCCCGCACTTTCAGAGATTGGCTATTCTACCCTTGCCTAGTATATACATTATGGAGTTGTTCTGTTATATATTTGATAATCAATTAACTTTTTTAAAATGTTCTGACATCCATAATTACAACACAAGAGCAAAAGAGAACTATAAGGAGCCACTAAACAGACTGGAGGTTACTAGACGATCCCCTACATCGATGGGAATCAAATTATTTAATTTGTTACCAAACCATATTAAGTCTCTTGCGAATATTTAAACGTCGACTAAGGGCGTTGCTTCTTGAGCACTGCATCTACTCCGTTGAGAAATTTATCTCTATCATGTCAAATGTGTAGTATTTTAAGTTTTATATTTATTGTGTGATTGTAATCTGTAAACATTGACAATGTGTCTTCAGTATTGCTACTGGCACACACAATAAAAGCTCTATCTATCTATCTAAAGGTATTTAGATGAGCAGTGGTTTTGCTAGGTGCAGTATAAGCGTAGTGAGTACTAGGGTTTAAGGCAAGCTAGCTTATTGAGGCTTCGATACACTTCGCATACGTCATCGAAGCTCGTTGAGATCTCTCTGATAGGTCAATCACTAGTTAATGTAACTTTGAGGTTATAAAAGCTACACACAAAACTTGAAAGTGGATTCAGTTACTTTCAAGTTCCATTATATTTCTTCAAAGTGAGTTTAATTACGTTATAGTAACATGTACAACTTGAAAGTAGATTTAACATAGTACTAACTGCTACCATCTAGTAAACATAACTTCAGAGTTATACACTTCTACTATATATTACTTTGAATACGAAAACATAAATGCCAAGTGAAAGAAAATGGATGTGCCATTACAATACAATTACCATGGAACAATATATAAAATAAACAATATTCTAACTCAACACAAATCCAAATTTTCAATTTAACTTTTCATATTTTTAGTTAATAAGAACAAAGTAACGTACATTTCTTGACCTACATGCTGAATAAAAAAAAAGCGGTGCTAACACTTATCATTTTTATCAATTAAACTTTATACCATTTGTGACGAGCGTATTTTTAAGAGCTCACATTAATATTTACCAGCAAAATGCTATGCGGTTTTAATTTTATGTCGTCATTGATAAAAAATTTACGATTCAATAAGTGGTCTAACAGATATTTTTATTTTATATACACATGGACCATTATATTATTCATTCTAACAACAGTTAGAGTGAATTTGTTATAAAAAGGTATAAAGAAGAAATAGGAACAGTAACAATGAATTGCAATGCCATATAAAGTGAAAATTACTTTTCCGGAATGTTCCAGCTACGTAGCGGCTACTATCCGCCACGTTATGACTACATAACTATTACGTCCAATAAAAGTAAGATTACGTCGCCATAACGTAATTAGAACCTAATATTTGTTCCTCATTTTGGTAGTAGTTACGAATGTATCGCGTAACTACACAACAACAGCTACTAGTAATTTTTACTTTGTGGAAACCTTCAAGGTAACAAATACGTCATGGCGACTAAATGTGCTACTTGGGTGATTTTTAATGCAAGCAACTACTAGCGTCATGAACCAATATTGCTCGAATCAAAAAGAATAGCCATCTTGAGTATTGCTTCCTACCGAAACACAAAGAGAACACAAAATCTCTACGGCGATGTGTGCGCATTTGCGTTCTTGCGCAAAGAGACAAGAAGGACAAAGTTGCTAAGTTCCCTCAACTCGCGCCATCTTCTCATGAAGTTGACTCCTCTTTGAACTACGTCGCAAAGGATATTCTCAAATTCTCGTTTTGCATATCTTGGCAGGGTATGCTTGGATCAGTTAAGCCACAGAAGGTTCATCTATTATATTCAACTCCACATAAGAGAGGACATAACTCTCCTTTGTGTAAATCCTCCAATAAAAATGCTACCTCTATATATTCACTTCTATAGGGTGAACTTCGGTTATAATGTATTCTTCAGGGATTAATAAATGGATACCAAATAGCCGAAAGTACGGTATAAAAAAACACTATACATATTTTGTATTTTAGCATAATTCGACGTGAAATGTAATTAGTCTGCGTTCGTAAGTGCGCTTACATTTTTATTAACTATTACGGTAGCATATTAAGACAATGAATACTTTCGGAAGATCATATACAGTCTTTAATTACATATTAACTTTTACCATAGTATCTTTTCAGGAAGATATATTTGTTTTCCATTCCAATTAGATAAATGTTCGCTGTAGTAATCATATTGCCCAAAATATATTTCACCAAAAAAGTTTTCACGAGTAGGCACTGTATATTACATATTAGACTCACCATATGAGTACGATATATTCGCTCCCAGCTCACGACAGCCATTTTAGGATTAAATACCAAAATGGATGCTCCGTTCCCTGTCAGATTACCATATGACAGGATGAGTTCCGTGCGTGTACGTCGCTCAATTACGTATCCCCCCATACCTGTTTGCCTCCTCTTCCGTCTCCCTTTTACATGCCAGTACTCCGAACAGAAGAATTAAATTTTAAAATGCCTTCTGTCCTCCAATTCTCGTGCATTTGACGTGAATATTGGAACCTACACACATTATTAAATTCTTCTGCGTCGGTTGCGTTTGATTGATGAGAGAGCTTCGGGTAGCATACGCTTTCAAAAGAATACCCTAATTGGTTACTTATAAGAAAGAAGAGAGTGAAATTGCTTATACACAATGAGAAATATGATGAAAAAGCTTCGTAACTGACAAGAATTACATGATAACAAGAAATTTATTAGGTAACTCCTATTCTTACATAATGCTGTAATATACGTATTTCATAGAAAGATAAAAGGATAAAGGATGTGCAAAGTAAAACACGGTAAATTTTTCACTTGAAATGTTTCCGAAGTAGTAAACTAACAAAAGTACGGGTCGTATTTTAAATAACTTATATTGCCCACATGAAGGAAAAAAGATTTAGGAAACAAAAAGATATTTTGCAATGTATGTTCTAGCTGTCATAGGCATATTCCAAAATTTTTCTGATAAACCTATTAGCCCCAAAAAAAAGAAACATTAACAGTACATCTTCGAAGATGTTCGTACATACAAACCAAAACGCTATTTCCTCATATACATATATTTTTAATCCAAAGAAGTTGTAACTATCGGAAACGGTGATTCTGTTGTGAATAGTGGCAGAAGTGGGATTCATATGAAAACAAATGCATAACTACGCCCCGTTATCCGAAAGCTTGCAACAACGCCAAACAAAGAATATAATGAAACAAATCATGTTACTTAAATTAAATCCAATTATCATTTAAAGAAACACTTTAAAAAACATTAAAATATAATTTTCAAATCTTATCTTATTACAGTAACATACAGTAACTATTTGCGTCGGTTATACTTAAGCTTAACTTAAGACTTAAGTAGATCCTAAACTATGATTTCGTTTTGCACCACTGTTTAAGGACCAGTTAAGTGTAATTCAAAATAAGCCGAAGATTTGCCCGGCTTAAGGTCCAGTTAACCTCACTTTTGGTTTCAAATGACAAGTATTGCGGCAAGTGAAAGAAGACTTTTATTTGTTGTATTACGGTGTTTTCGAGGTGTTTTATTTATTATTGTGGGGATATTTATTATTTGTATATTTTTGAAACAAAATGGCACGTAATATCTTAATAAATAACATAATGTTTGAAGATGATGATCAATTGGACGAGTTAAATATAATTTTTTGTGGTATACCTGGACAAGTAAATGAAAGGGCAGAATATTTTCATACGTTTGACGAACTTAAATTTTTCCGGCGATTTAGGGTAACCAAATATACAACATTATTTATACTAAACCTGATTGAAGCTGAAATTGAATATCCTTGATGTGTGAGTAGGTATAAAAAATAATTTTAAGTTTACCATGTAACCTAAGACGAAATAGCCATTCCTATAACCACGAATGCATACAGTTTGTTATGTTTTTATCTAATTAAACAACAAATTTTCAGCAATAATAGTGTTGCTTTTATGAATCAGCTGTTAATATTCCTGAGACTGACCTGACAACAATAATGAAAACTCGAAAACTCGTATCAAGAATTAAAAGTCAACATTCTCCTTCTTTCTGTGTATTTCTGTCAAAAACTTACAAGTTACAAGTCACTTTCACACTGCCTGACACTGTTGCCATCCGTTTTCAATACTTAGCTAAGCTTTATTCCTAGTTTCGACGGTACAAAACATATTCACATTAAGGTTCACCTTAAGCTGAGCCTCTACTTAACTAAGTTTGTTATTGGGGAAAACTGGTGCAAATAACTGTAAGTAATATAACAAGGAACTACATTTTATGTTATTTTAAACATGTTGGATCCACAGATGAATTAAAATAATTATGGTTCATTTTTATATTGCTTGTTCTTACATTGGTAAATACATATGTGTGTCTGGATTGCAAAACACAAGACGTAAACAAACAATTTCCTTGTTTATTATATTTTTTTTTGATAGTGTACGATAAAAAAGTATGTTATTGAATTCCAAATGTAATTTGAATGAATATGTCGAACCATTGATTTGGGGTACAGGTAAATTGCCTCACAAGATAGAGAGCAACTATTGACAATTGTTAAATTGCCACAATTTTTATCTACCTGACATACATGTGTAAATTGGGTCCCGGTTGATAAATAATAAAACAGCAATAGTCGGAACTTACGATTATAAAGGTATGGGAGATAATTTACCTATTTATGCGACCAATAAAGTTCGGCCCTTAGTACCTGTGAGGAGGCAATTTAGCAACATCCTTGATTTGTTTGGTTAATTGTGTGAATGTTAATCAATATCAAAATTGTTGTTCATTATTTAATTAATTTATCTAAAAAAGTGTCTCTTGAATTATATTCTAGTTGTTGGTTTAATACTGTTAGGATTTTTGCTACGCAAGCATAATAATAATCTGGTGGAGTTATCGTTTCTGGGAAAATAGCTAGCGCAACAAAATCATTTTATGCGTAACAAAATATCAATAAAATAAACCGTTTAGTTTAAATCTATGTCTGTTGTGAGTCATAAATTATTGAGAGTGGTTACACTAGCTTAATATTAAGCTGGTGTCGCCATGATTTCTCGGAAACGGCAAATTAGCAACAAAATATGGGACTGGTTTGCTGTTGGCATTATCAAGATGTCTTATAATGATCTTGAACTGAAAGAACCCACTGAAATAGTTGATACATTTGCTTTTCATTTCTCTAATGCATTTCGCATTTCGACAGCTTCTCCTCCACAATTTTTCAGCTACTGTCGTTCCTTCAATATCGGTTCTATTACGGAGAATGACGTGATCTTCAGTTTAATGAAGCTCAGAGCTGATATGACATCGGGTGGTGATCAGATTCCTGTCATCCTGCTGCGTGAATGTGCTTCGGCCTTGGTGAAATCCCTGATGGTTATTTTATTTAATAAAATTATAATATCTTGCACCTTCCCTAACCGATGGAAAAAATACAAAATTATACCAGTTTTTAAGAATGGTGATCGATGCAATATCAATAACTACAGACCTACATGTATTTTGTGTAATTTTGCTAATGTGCTAGAACAGATAATGTATTCCAGAACACATGTTAAGCAATTTCTATCATGCATCAACATGGTTTTATGCCTGGAAGATTTACAATAACAAATTTTGCTAATATTACTCAATATATTTCAACAGCTTTAGATAATCGTAAGCAGGTCGATGTTATTTATACCGACTTCACTAAAGCATTTGATTCGATTGACCATAGAATGCTATTAGTTAAACTGGATGGTATGGGTTTTGGACCGATGCTACTTAAGCTAATGGACTCGTACCTATTAAGTAAAAGTGTTTACGTTTTTGATAATGGATATTCATCTTACGAGTTCCTACTGACATCTGGTGTGCCTCAAGGGTCGCATTTTGGGCCTCTGCTATTTAGTATTTATATTAATGATTTGCTGAATAGCTTAAACTGTGATTTATTAGCTTATGCAGATGATCTGAAAATTTTTAGTACTATTGAGAATGTTACCAATTGCATAAAACTAATCTACTTCTGATTGAGAGTTTGTGTTTACTGAATAGCATATCATTGAATGTGGGAAAATGCTCTGTAATTTCATATACAAGGTGTTTGAATCCAATCATCCACCAATATGTTGTTGCGTTGAAACTTATTACAAGAAGTAATAGTGTGTCAGTAATAGTTTGGGAATGCTGCTGCTCAGCAGCTTCTAAAACATTAGGGTTTTGTAATAAGATCATGTCATAACTTCAACAAATTGCAGGCAATTAAATCTGTTTACTTTGCACTAGTTCAAAGTAAATTGGAATATGCATCAGTTATCTGGTACCCTTATTATACACATCAGATGTTGGCAGTTGAGAGAGTACAAAAGCGTTTCTTAAAGTACTTATCTTTTAGATTATATGAGACTTACCTTGGTCGCGGTGGTGACTATAGTGCGTTAGCAGCATAACTTTCATAGCTTATCAGATAGGCGGGACAGATATAGTGGTAGATTTATGTTTAATTTAATTGAAGGCGTGGTTGATTCGGGATCTCTGCTAGCTTGTGTTAATTTTAATGTTCCCGCGCGCAACACCCGTTCTACTGATTACTTACGTCTTCCCACTGCTAAAACCAATGTATTAATACGTTTTTGCATTACCTTATATTTATTTGTATCTACTTTAGTTCTTTGTAATTATAGCTATTTTCAAAAGATATGTACATTGCCGTTGATCACTTAATTATTGTAAGGTTATGTTTATACTTTATGTTTATATGATCTATCCATGATTACTTTTCTTATTGATACATGATTTTATTTTGTTTAGGCAACAATTCTTACTTCTTATTTTTGTATACACAGTTTAGTTTATTTGTTGTCCTGTAAATAGTGTATTACTGTTGGACAATTTTGGTTTTTTATTATTATTATTATTATTATCAAGTGGTTACGTCAGTTTAATAGACCTAGAGTCAGAAATATTGCTGAGTTATGCAAAATTGATTTTCATAATATTTAAAAAAAAAGGTTTTGTTTTCTAAAATTAAAGATAAAGCTATCACGCAGAATCAGTCTTTGCTTTCAATTTCTTAGTATATTTTAAATATTGCGTCTAATATGTCCTAATACCCGTTAAATTTGATTTCATCTAATCCGAAATCTCCGCAACTACAAATTATACATAGCTAAGCTTTCGAATTACTCAATCCCTCCTTTCTTCCGTTATTAATGGCTTGGCAATAACACGCCACGTCTTACGCGTAATTCCTTCGGAACATAATAGCAACAACATCTCCCTTCTCTGCATCCGGAAGCGGACGTCTCCGCAACTCTGCGGTCGTTCCTTAAGCCGCCTAATGCTGACCGTTGTTGCCCACGCACCGAACCCCAATAGCCAGGCGAGGTCCGATATGAACCGTTAATATACGTCTGCGTAATTGTTGACTTAATTGGAACATTCCGGAGGACGGAAGGCCTGCAGACTCGCCCTCTCAGTAATCTCGCGAACGCTGGACAATATTCCGCAACATCTCATATCCTGGTGGTTGATGGAGTAACTTCCGAATGCTCCTCTGATCTGTACCCCTTCCCTCCGCCTGCCTCCTTGCGGCCTTCCCTGCTTCGGTTGACACGTGTCCGTCGCCGCTACGTGATTGCGACATCCTTATTGACCACGACGACAATTAATCAGCATTGTTCTAATGTGTGTTTCTCTTGTTACAGCTCTGACGTCAGCGAGGACTCGGACACGTCCGGGTAAGTGATTGCACACCTAAACAGAACAAGCAAAAGCTGAATCAGTTTACCTGACCGGCTTTACCGTTGAGTGAAGGAGTTAATAAGACCTAACTAAATAAGAGAAACCGTACCATACCTGCATTATTTTTCATTTTCTCTCCTTCACAAGAATTTTCTTGTGGAAAGTGCAAGAGAATTTCCAAAGCAACCTTCGCCCATCGTTCAACTGTATGATTATGAAACATAGTAAGGCCTTAATCATTGTATACCGGGTGTCCCAGTCAAGAGGTTACTGCCCATAACTTTCTTATTTATAATATGTTCTATTAGGAATTCGAAATGTATCATTTACTGTATTTGTTTTCAATTATTTACTTTATGCTATAATCTTTTTTCATTTCGGTTTTACCGGAAATATGGTCAAATTTAAAATTTTAAATGAAACACACATATATTTTGACATATTCGCATTCTACGTAAGCTTTTGAGTTCGAGCACATATGACCTGTTAGTTTTCGTTTCTATTGACAGAAATTAGATTTCTTTTCAACCTAGAGCCGCGCATACACTAAAAATATTCGCAAGCGTTAACATAATAATATAATAATTAATCGTTGTGCATTATTATTAGATGTACAGCCGCCGCCTTAGATTATGTCATAGGCTTATATTCAGGCCTAGTGCAGACTATATTGATATATCTGCTTTAAAAACGTGCCCTTCGTTATTTTCAAGATACCTACATTCATTGTATATATTAACCAAAACTTTTGCATGCTTTTATTTGTTTGTTTAGTGGCAATTTCACTCACCATAGCTAATACAGATACATATTAAGTTTCGCCGAACACGGTTTTTAAGTGGTGCAAGAGGTAACGTAATATTAGAAGTTTTGCGGTCTCCGTGTTAGTAAGAAAGGAATGGTGCTAGGCGGTAGGCCTCTATACTGCTCAGATCAATTGTAGTAGTTGGTCTACATTTATAGAACGAAATGAGTTTCAAATTCTAATTTATTTATATATTTTAGTTTTATTGCTTTTGGAAACAGCTGTGACATAATAATAATAAAAAATGCACTCACTACAGTATTTCGAAAAATTAAAAAAGGAATAGCCAAATGTTGAATCACAGTGTTTTAATACTTATCCAATGAATTATTCATTTTAAAATAATAAGAAGTATATAACCAATGGGAAAATAACATCATCAACATTTATAAATGAATACTTTATTTAGAATTTTAACATGCTATTACCAAATCGGCATTAATATATTCGCAAAACTCTTGAATTAATATTTGGTATAATAACCATTATTGGTAATACACTCTGTTAATCTTTTTGTCATAGAAGCAACTACATTTTCGTAATGATCAGTGTCTTGAAATTTCTCCCAAATAGTTTGCACATGTTGAGTGAGGTGTGCGACATTTCTTTGTCGAACACCATGTTGTTCCCAATCCTCTCACTGTGTTACCATAGATGCCCACATATTTTCTATGGGATTAAGGTTGGGGGATTTTGCAGGCCAATCCAACAATTCGCTGTCATTACTATCAATGAACCACCTGTTTACAATTCCAGCAGTATGTACCGGGCTGTTGCCCTATACAAAGGTAATTACTTCCACCTCACCTTTTGGATATATGGCCCTTACAGAAGGCTTCAGCACTTCTTCTAATACCTGGACGTAGCGCTCTGACGTGAAGCGAGGTGGTGTTACAATTATCAATGCTCCAGGGTTATTCTTCCTGCAGTGAACTGTTGTCTTATGTCTTCTGCATTATATCAAGTATTTTTTCGTCTCCATAAGACGACAGGAGCATCTTTGGAGGAAGAAAACGTCTTTTCATCAGAAGAGATTACATTCTGCTAGTTCCTATTTAAATTTTGTTGGCAAAACAAGAAGTCTGGTGGCAGCGTATTCAGGTGTAAGTGCCACTTTCTTCGCAGACTTTCTACCATCATAACCAGCTTCTGTGATGCCTAATAAATAAATGATTTTGTACTGAAAGAAAACTAGCTTTGTTGAGTCTTACATTGAGAGTGAATAGAATGTAATAAATTAAAAGGGCCTATTGGTATAAGTTAAGAGTTTCAAAAGTAGGTAGTAAGTTGACAAAATTAAACAAATCAAATTTTTGTAGTATATTGTTTTTCAATTTTCGGTAAACGCGTGATATACAAACATGCTTATCTGTAAAAGTAAACAAACATGCAGCCACTTATCCTAACGAGCAACCGTAAATTGTGTTTTCACGGTGCCTTGCTTATGTTAGACGAGCATATTTGGAGTATTTGAATGCGTTGGGCCCCTTAAAGGAGATATACTACTCTGGGTGATTCTGGTATATGCATATTGCCCTATGACATTTTTAAAAATTTCGACTGTACACCTGAAAACTGTACCAGGTAACAATTTCTCGAAAGGAAATTTTGAAAAACTGTATTGGGGCTGTAATTCGAATATTTTTTTGTAGAGAATTTGGACTTCTGTTTTGTAGGTCTTTGTCTACTTAAGACCCAGAACAAATTATCACCTAGCTGAAAGCAAATTGTTTTCCCGAAAACCATTAGAAAACCTTATTCTTTGTTGAATCTGAAACTCTGTAATAGCTGGTATTTCCTAGACACTCTTGGTTTATAGCCACTGCGTATAGATGCTTCGTGAACAGTTTCGCAGCAAACCTGTGTTCTCTGTTGTCTGGAATATTTACTAGCCAATTTTACGGTAACCTAGACGAGGGCTTCTCCGACTAGATTGCACCAAAGCGGCCAGACTGTCTCCCCGTATCTTTCGCGACCCACCAGAAACGCCCGTCTTGCATCGCCATGCCTTATCCGTTTTAACCCATTGTATGCAGCGGACTAACACATTCCTGTCAACCTAACCAAAAATCATGGAAAACATTCGTAATTTAAATATTATTATAATTTAATTATTATTCTTCTCAGATCTGTTTTTTAATAATTTGTTAAAGTGTTTAAAATGCAAATCTTCGGAATGTATTTTCGGAGTATATTCGAGTACTTTTCCATAAATTCCTCTAGATAAATATTCCAGAGATTACACTCCTCTCTCCGCTGTAAGAGTACTGAAATACAAAATGGAAAATTAATATATTTGATATAGAACACCTAAACAGAGAATTTACCATATTTTATTTATCGGAAAGAAAACAAAACTTTATCTCTTTTTTTTATATACAGGGTTGGGCTAAAGTATGGAACCAAGCAAATATCTTTAAAACGAAGAGGATGGTATTAACGAAACTTTGCAGATAAGTGTAAAGAAATATAATACATCTGATGTTGATTTTATTGTCCCGTTCAACCGAAAGTTTTTTTTTTTTAAATGGAACACCCTGTATGTTTTTGCAGATTACAATAGATCTTGTTTTTGCGAATTCGACCATACTGATTTTAGCACCATTATCTGTAAATAATGGGAGATAATTAGTTCGGCAAAATGTCAGTGGGGAAGATACAAAAGTCCATAGATCTCAGTCACAACCCCAAGCTTTGCCCAGCGACAAACAAACAAAAGGTATTATCATCTAGTAGGTAATTGTTGACAAAATGTCAAGTTTATTTAATTCACGTCCATCGAGTTACTAATTGTACGGATGGAAATGGTGCATTTAAATGAAAGAGAGCGTATTGAAATTTTAATGATGATCGGGTTTGGCGATCGCGTTAGAACTCATGAAGAAGTGTGTCACCTTTTTAATGATTTGTATCCCAAAAGAACTCCTATAACACGTCAACAAAACACTAAAACGTTTTAGTATGACTAGAACGGTTAAAAATTCACCAAAAACAGGAAGACCACAGACCGCAACTAACGCAGTTGTTAGAGGAAACATTGCTATTGAATTAGGAGAATCACCTCAAACTTCTACCACAACTTTACCACTAAACCATGGTATAAGTCGTCGTTCTGTAGGAAAAATATTGGAGAGCAAAAAGTTTCATCCGTATAAAATACACCTACTTCAAGAACTGTTCGTCATTTTCTGACGAAGCAACTTTCTGTTTAAATGGAACAGTCAATCGCCATAATTCCAGATACTGGTCCAATGAGGATCCTCACTGGATCCGTCAAGCCCATACTCAACATCCTCAAAAGTTGAATGTCTGGATGGGAATTGTTGGAAACAGGCTTGTAGGCCCATTTTTTACAGAAGGAAACTTAAGTAGGGAAAAGGATCTACTGAGGAACCACATTATTCTTGCACTTGATCACAATGGGGAGTTGCCCCAAAGTTTTCGGTTTCAACAGGATGGAAGGCGAATTAGGAACTTTTTAGGTGCTACTTTCCCAAATCGATGGATTGGACGTAGAGATTCATAGAGTGGCTGCACGTTCTCCAGACCTTAGTCCATTAGATTTTTATCGGTGGGGTTTCTCAATTTCGTGTTTACGTTAGGCGACCAACTACTTTGCAGGAGTTGAGGCAAAGAATAGTCGACGAATGTGATTTAACCCGTACAGAAGTTTTGGAAAAGGTAACTCAGGAATTTCGTAGAAGACTTTCATATTATCAGGAAGTAAACGGCGGGCATTTTGATCATTTTAAATGAGTTCGCTTACAAGATGACTACAATTTTGTTAATAATTTACAATAAATAAAATTAATTGTTCAGTAAATGTGGAGTATTCTATCTCTTCATTATTTACAGATAATGGTGCTAAAACCAGTATGGTCGAGTTTGCAAAAACAAGGTCTATTATAATCTACAAAAATATACAGAGTATTCCATTTAAATAAAAAAAGAACTTTCGGTTGAACTGGAAGTACAGTGACAGCAACAAAATCAAAATTAGATGTATTATATTTCGTGACACTTATTTGCAAAGTTTTATCAACATCATCCTCTCCGTTTTAAAGTTATTTACTTGGTTCCATACTTTATCCCAACCCTGTATAATTATTGGAGCATATTTCCACAGCACAATGTATTGCAGTCTTTGATTACTTTTCATTCATTGTAAGAACCTATTTTTGCGCATTTTATAGCCAAATCAAAGAGGAACTGTATGCTACGATGAAACGATCTTCTAATATCTTTAGTTAATACAATAATTATACACACCGCACGAAAATACACACATTAGTTCTAATAAACGGTATACTAAACTAAAAAGATATAAAATAAGTGAATAAAAAAAAATCGTTTATTTATAAAACGTAAACAATAACATTGCGCCATCTTGAAAAGATGCTGGCACAAAATATTCGATACCACAATTTCGCTCTATATCCATACTGTTATGCTGTGGCCTCGCTGTCATTGTATTCACATCCACTTGCTACGCCTCACTCTCGTTCGTTTGCAATGGTATAAGTAGGCAGCATCTATGCTTGATAAAATGCATAGGTTTTGGTCCACACTGTAAAAATTTCTATTCGAGGGCTGTATGTGAAAAACATTCAAATATCTTATTGAATCGAGAAGTGGCACTCCCTACCACTCAAGTTTGATTGATTTATAGGGGTAGAAAGAGTTTCACATTTGTCGCTAATTCTTGGTATTTTGAAGGGTCAAGTAGGCGTGAAAAAGCACTTACAAGGGAACACCGGCGGGTGCCCCCCTTCGATTTCGATGAAACTTAACAGATCGAAAGAATACCTTAAAATAAGAGACACGAATTTAATTTAATTTTTTTATCGGCGTATCCGCACGATTTTGGGGTCCATGCAAATTAGCAATTATATCTGAAGTGACTGAATAATTAATTAAACTCACGTATGCGTAGATAAGTGCATATCAAATTCATCACAATAGACAGGTACACATATTTATTTTGAGTTATTATTACTATTATTAATTTTCTAAATTTATTATACATCACCGTTTTCTATGTAAAAACGATCTTTTTTTGATGAATAATGAATAAATTTATTATTAAAAAAATGCGGGGGTATGGGGTACCCCGTCCCCCGTTATTAGCTTTTTATGAAGATATCTACAGTGAGACCAAGTAATTATGCTGGAATTATGTTAAGGATAAAAACTTATTTCTGTTATACGTTCATTTGATTTATCTCAATAGACAAGTTTATTAATTTTGAAGCTTTATTATTATTTTTCTATTTTTACAGTTATTTATTTTCTAACTTGCTATATCATCGATCGTATTCTATGTAAAATCGGCCTTCTTTTGATGAATAAAGGAAAAGAGAAAATGTAAAAAAAATGGGGGGTACGGGGTACCCCGCCCCCGTTATTAACTTTTTGTGAATACGGACACCCACCCCTTACGGCCAGCAATATTCTGCAAAATTATGTAAAAGAAAATTTAATACCTGTTATAATTTAGGGGATTATTTGCAAAAATTGAAAAATCGTCCAAACTTGGAGGGGGCTGTACCCCAAAATCGTGCGGATACGCCGATAAAAAAAAATACGTGTCTCTTATTTCTCTTTCGATCTGTTAAGTTTCATCGAAATCGGAGGGGGACACCCGCCGGTGTTCCCTTGTTAGAATATGTTTCATTTTTACAGGGAGATAGCGGTGCATGTTTAGTTAATAGGTTTTTCTTATTTTTACGGAATTCATTCGGTCTTCGGAGGATAAAGGGAACCCACCTACTCGGTAAAAAACAATTGCCCCCAAATTAATAAATTCTTGCTGTAGCGTGGAGTTTTCGGATATTTATGTGTATGTTACTATGCTTCAGTTCTTTGTTTAGCTGTTCAGTCACTAGAAAGATTAGAAAATAAATCAAAAACCAAAAAAAAATACTTTTTTATTCCGTTTGGTGTGTAACATCTGAGAGATTAACAAAAAGAAATTTAACGTCGTCGAAAGCAAGAATAAGCTTTTGCTTTCGATAATCTAAGCATCAGAAATTTTACCGAGAACTTATTTATATAGAACGAACATCATCCTACAAGCAAATATAAATTCTTCTATCCAATGTAGTTTCATAGACATTACGCAGAACCCACCGTGACCTAGTTCTCTTCTACACCTCTTCCAAGGCCTTTTTGCTTTCTCAGAGGAAAAGAAAGTTTTTTTTTTTTTATTTTAGTGCGCCATAATCATAATCTGTGTTCTTCGTTTTAGAGTTCCCTTTTGCCCGGAATAAGGACGGAAAATAAAAGGGCCCTAGGTGGTGGCCCGCGGGCTAGCATGTGACTCACGGCCGGCTATTTATCAAACGTTATTAACTTCTTTTTGCGCCCGCGGCCCCCCAGTGGGAAAGCTGGAATTATCGCCCCTAACTAACCTGACATCTTGCGCGCCGCTCGTAAGTACCGCCGTAATGGCCCCCGGATACGGTTTATGTCTGACCTTTAGTTTGGATTTTATTGGGACAAGCCATTCGGCGTTATATAAGAGATTTCGGTAACGCGCCAGTTTCCGGTAATTTATATTTATGCGGGCTCGGTTTATTACCCGGATTTTTCGTGTCGTGGTTAGCGAGAAATTTTCTTACACGTAGGTGCCAAAATATGGCGCACAAAAGTCAATTTATATAATGAAATTTATTTTGTGCAAGTAACCGTTTTTTTGATATACACATAAATGTCAGTTGCTACAATGGTTTTATGATGTTAAATTTGGAAGAAAGTTTAAAGCAAAACTGGATAACGTTTAGTGCGGTTCTCTTCTTAAAATGCCTTGCCTATCTCGGCCTTGCCTGTAATGGAATAGACTAGTTTTTGGAAGACCATAGTTCGCTGTGTAGCTATGAGTGAATATTGTAGTGCGAAGCCAGAGAATGAATGAATCGAATGCTCAAGGTTGCTTTCATGAGTTTAGCGGATACATTTCGTAAAAGACAGGAGCGAGCAGCTTCATTCACAGGATAACTTTTACAATAATGTATATGTTGGGTAGCACAAAACTGCTGCTCTACATATCAATTCTTTAACTGTTAATTTAACATACTACATGTTTCGGCCTAGGCCATTCTCAGGTATCTGGAGAAGACATGTTAACATTAATAAATAAAACTTACGTCTGTAATCTGTTGAAAGAAGTAATGACAATTGTCAGGTCAAAAACAATAGACAATTTAATTATAAAACATAAATAAAAAATGATCCTTTGATGAAAAATATCACAAAAGAAAATCAAACATTTAATTACAGATCATTCACTTACAATAGATTTAAGAATAAATTAAAAACATTTTCAAACCTATAACACCCACATTTAAATTCGAATTACACATTACAAAACAATACTCAGTATACACAATACAGACAAAAATATTTTACAACAAAATGGAGTTTACAGTAGAAAATGTGACGATTGCAGTGCGGTATATATTGGTGAAACAGGTAGAAAACTAGAATTAAGAATCAAAGAACATAGAAAACAGATAAAATCGAATTTTTATCAATATCTTTTTGGACATAAAAGCATTAATAATGAGAATATAAAGGTCCTACAT
Source organism: Protaetia brevitarsis (assembly GCA_004143645.1). Taxonomy (NCBI): domain Eukaryota; kingdom Metazoa; phylum Arthropoda; class Insecta; order Coleoptera; family Scarabaeidae; genus Protaetia; species Protaetia brevitarsis. The sequence continues at coordinate 4,700,404 of RXPK01000114.1, forward strand.
TACGCTGACAAAGGACACAAACTATATCTACTTGAAGCATACCAAATAGAGAAACACAAACGTTTAAAAAACAGGATAGTTTAAATGAACAATTGAATTACACTATCAGACCAATCTTTACATATCTACAATGTTAAATCAGTGTTATGTTTCCAAAACGGATAAAAACAGTAAATACTTTCAACATCTCATCCTTTATATATGAAAAATTTTAACACATAATCATTACCTTTTACTATCAATTACTAATTTATTACTTTTCAATAATTATTCATAAATTTCTTCTATAGGTTTAAATATATAAAAATATTTAGATTAACAAAAAACAACTAGTTTTCAACAGATTACAGAACGTAAGTTTTTTTAAAGTTCTTGTATGTGTGTGAGTACCTATGTGTTTTTATGTATTGTTTAACTGTATTCAATTTTACTTTGGTTTTAATAGTAATTTTAGTTTAATGAAGTCAAAATTTAACTTTATATTGTTAACATGTCTACTCCAGATACCTGAGGATGCCTAAACCGAAACATGTAGTATTGTTAAATTACACTTAAAGGATTGATTGTTAGAACAGCAATTTTGTGCTACCAATTATTATCGCCCGGGGGGGTGTCCAGCCTAGCTTGCAACGGGTCCATAGCCGATTTATTATCGTTTTTTTGGGAAAAATGTTTCAAATAAATGTTGCCTCGAATCATATTCTACACATTTTAAAATTTAGTTTCGGTAATGACGGACTTTCCGGTTGTATCGGAAGTAGATACTACTTTATTATTTTAAATGGAACATTCCTTATATTATTGTATTTTTGGATTCCTTGTTAAATTTTAATCAACAATACGTTAGGCATTACATTGGGGCTAAGTTGTACCGTTCCGAATTACATGAGGTTTTTTCGATAAAAAGAAAAGACTCATTTGCAATGTCTCGCGGATGTTTGAATAATCTCTCCGAAATACGAAGTTAGAAGAGATGCGGTTTTCAGTTTTCGCTTAATCATGAAACACACAACGTTTTTTATTTTAAAAGTTGTTTCGTTTATAATTACAGAATTATTAAATATAGGGCTCTGTAATTTTTCGAACTCTAAAATCATTGGATAACTTGATTTTTTTTAAATTGAATGGTAAAGCAATTTTTTACCTTAAATGGATGTAAAATTTTATTTTCTTTCGATTTTTACGAGTGTCATTTTGTCGTTTCTCCAAAGTTTTTGAATATTCGCCACTGCTTTCCCAGTTTGCAACTGGCATATAATACTGTCATGTTTAGAAAGTGGCCATCTGCATAGCCTATAAGAACACTGAAATTAAGAAAATTTTTTTAAAAAAGAAAACACATGCGAACTTTTTACGAGATAGTGATGTTTTTCAAACGCATGCTCACGTTCCTCACGAAAATAGAGATTGCGCGGAATCGATCACATATTGTTCGTTCTTATGACACAAAATCCCCATCGGATTTATTGCATCACAGAGTCAGTACAGAAGGTCAGTGAACGTGTGTGGCAGGTATCATTGGACAACATATCATAGGCTTGTTCTTTCATAACCAGCGCTCTGGTGGGTAGGGTTTATGTGAATTTTTTCAGAATAAATTTGGGCGTTCTGTCAGAATATATTGCCGTTGGGTTACTTCGGCAGCTGGGATGTGGTTCCAACACGATGGTGCTCCATCTCCCAATCTGTCGAATTTTGTCAGTTTTGTATGTGTCTTTTTCATGACCGCTGGATTGGGCGCGGAGGACAGATGACAGATTGGCCTCCGAGATCGCCAGATCTTACAAGCTGCTTGTTCCTTTTATGGGGTTTCATTAAAAATGAAGTTTATGAGACACGACACAACAACACCTTGATGATATGCTTCATCGTATTTTAAAAGCGTTTAAAGAAGTCGTACCAGAAATGCTCGGAAATGTTTCAAAAGTGTTTTGCAAAAGCTGATTTCAATTATGTAGCGCCTAAAATGGATCGTGCATTTTTGAATATTTAATGTAATAGTGTTGTACAAATTCTCTGTATAATAACGGCACTAACTAGTGTGTGTGAGTAAAATATTCGTTGATTCCGATTATCTGAGAATATTCGGGTGATCCGGATTATTAGATTTCGGAATCGGATGATTTCTGATTTTTTTAGTGTAATTATTCCTCGATGTCTATCAGACAGACGACTTTTTTTAGATATCAAATCTCACATGTCCAATATTATTTGGATTCGGTTATTCCAGTTATTGAAATCATCCGAATATTACAACTTATACAAGTATGTCGGATGATGAAATATGGGAATGTATAATTTTTCCGAATATCGTAGTCTTCGGGTTCGGATATTCCGATTTATTGAATATCATCCGAATATTTACAACACTAGCACTAACATTTAAAGTGTAATCTGTTGCGAGCAAGACGCTCGATGTGTATGTATGCCATTCATTAGACAGAGTAATATAGTGCGAAAAATATTCTGATTTATGGATATACCAGTAATGTTTGTGTTTCTTTTATCTTTGCTATGTTCATTTCCAACGCGCTTCAGTAAATTCTTCATTTTTTTTAATTTCAAGTTTTGTTGATTTCCGGTGATATTCGGTATTCCGGTATTCTTTTGGCCACTTTCTAAGCATGTCAGTATTACTGCAGCCAGTCCCAAGCCTGGTGAAATGCGGAGGGAAGGTGGCCGGGCACTTCGTAATACGTATTCTATTCATGGAAAACTGAAAAATCGCGAATACTTCCAAAACCTTTGGAGATAGACACAATGACACTCGTATTAAAAATAGAAAGAAAATTACAATTTACATCCATTTATGTAAAAATTGCTAATACCATTGCATTTAAAAATAAATCAAGTTATCCATGATTTTTAGAGTTCGGAAAATTACAGAGCCCTTATTTGAATAATTTTGTAATTTAAACGAAACAATTTTAAAATAAAAAACGTGTGCTGTTTCATGATTAAGGCGAAAACTGAAAACCGTCTATCTTTCTAACTTTCGTATTTCCGGAGATATTTCCAAACATCGCAGACATTGCAAATGTCAATTTTTTCTAAAAACGTCATGTAACTGGAAACGGTACTAACTTAGCCCCAATGTATTGCCTAACGTATTGTTATTTAAATTTAACAAGGAATTGCAAAATACAATAATATACAGGCTGTTCCATTTAAAATAATAAAGTTAGTATCTACTCCGGTACAACCGGAAGTCCGCCATTACTGAAACTAATTTTTAAATGTGTAGAATATGATTCGAGGCGCATACATTTATTTGAAACATTTTTCCGAAAAAACAATAATAAATCCGCTATGGACCGTTGCATCTTAAGCTGGACCCCCCAACTTTTATAATAGGTTATATTTTAATTTTTAGACAAATAATTTATTGATAATAACTTATTAATAACATAAATAGTAAATTATTTACATGCAAACACGTTGCTACAAGTTTATTCTCGTGAAGGCAATATAGTAGTATTGTACTTTTCAAACTACATCCTTAAGAATTTTATTTTTAATAGATTCTGGTTATACTCAGAAGTTGTCAGATACTTGGCAACCGTGGGAAACAAAATCCAGAACGCGTACAACGAATGAACAAACAACACGCCCAACTTCGCGTATAAGTTTCCAATTTTCTTCCTGCCACCTCAGTTCTAATATCGCATTACTTGTGCGAGTAAACTTTCTGCTTAACCGGTGTTTTATATACGCCCGCCTTAAGTTATTTCGGTGCCAAAGACACTTTCGCCTCTTGCGGGAACTTCGGCCATAAATTGCGAATTTAGTTGTCTCGGAAACAAACGCGAAACGGATGTGACGAATCGACGCAACCGTTCAGGGAAAGGGAGAAAGTTCTGATCCATCGCGACTACCCGCCTGTCCTCTTCTCACGGCTACCTATGAAACTCGAAACGCAATAAAGCTGTCGATGCGAACGCGCGCGTTTTGTATCGGAAAGATGTTCGGAGCGCGATATGTAAGGAGTTTTTCTTTTTCATCTTTGCGTTCGAGTTCGCACGCAGCGATAACGATGTACGCTATAAATACGGTCTAGATTTACTTTTTGCTTCGTTACCGAACATTTTTCTGGAGTCTTTTGCAAGACGGCAAGCTAACGATATCGCCTGATTGAGTTCGAGATTTTTTAAACGTTTTTTTTTTTCCTTTTCGGCGATGTTCAAGCTCAAAGGCTTCCTTATTCGATCCATGACGCAATGAAGTGTGTCATATAAACTAGACTAACCTTAGAAGTTTGCCATCCGTGTATGAAATGAGTTTAGGCCTCCTGAAAAATAAAAAAAAAGTCTGGTAATTCTCGCGTTATGCTCTTATTTACAAGTCAATTTTTTAAATAAATTTTGAAGTAGTATCTGCGACAGTGTATTTAACTTGCAGCTTGACATTTTCGTGGTCTGAAAAGCAGAACTACAGCGATTATATCACCCAAACAGATCTACGAATTGAATGAAAGGGGTGAATAAAATTGCAACAGAAAATAGAAATATTGACAAAGGAGCCAAACGAGGAGTTTTAGTATTTCCTGCTCTATTTAATTTAACTTCAAAAGGTATCATCAGAAGGATTAAACTATACCAAAAAAATATACTCGGCAAAGAAATTATGGAATTATCGATTTTTTTTTGATTTTTTTAAGAAAGAATGAATTGTCAATTTTTTTCTATTAAAAATAACCATCAGCAACGAAACCGTGTAAAAAATACCTATTATGTCATATATTAGTATTCATGATTTTCTCTCACGAAGTACACCCAGAATAGGATGTGCGTGTTGTATAATCTTGCACGACTTTGTATAAAGAGTGATTCCGAAAAAAGCGCTGAATTTGGAACAACATTTCTTGACAAACCAATCTTCTAAACCCAAAAATTGAGATACTCTACTCTAAGCATAATTTCATATTTTTGACCTTCCCTCGTGGACAATTAAATTTTCAACAGATTTGATGAGTGTTACTGTAGTTTAAAGACATGGAGAGGTAATTTGCAAGGAAATTATTAAATTCAAAGACAAAAAAATATGCTGCGCACTTCTGCCGATCACTGTCCAAAAATAATACTAGATTAAAAATACAAATTAAAATTTTGTAACGTGTTGTTACGTCCATCTTCCATTCTTTAACAATAATTTTGTGATTATGATTGATTGTATATGGGTTATGAATGATTTATTCGATCAATCCTATTACACAATATAGTCATAATAATGTCTTGCATCACCCACTTTATTGATTGGCTCTTAGCGACATTTAATGCTATATTATAAGTTGGATCGTCAACTGTAAGAAATTCCAGGTTTTCTTTAACTGCGGTTATTGCTTCTTTTTTCTGTGAAAAAAAAAGTGAAGAAGAAATTTAGTTGGAATAGACATAGGGTTTTTTCACGATATTGAAACGACCCAACTAATTACGAATACATTTAGTTAAGCTAGGCATCCACTGACCCGCGCCGACCTGAAAAATCATTTTAGAGACTTGGGACTATTTGGTGGCCCATTTCCCCTACTTCGGGCTACAGAATTACACGATTTTAGATTGTTGCAAATATCTTGTAAACTACAAAAGGTTTTTTTTTTGTTAAAAGATAATTTTGTTGAATGAAATAATTTACATAGCCCAGGATGGTGCAAATTATTTCCGAAAAATAAATTAGGCACGTACAAAATGATATTGGGTAATAAATTTAGATAGTCAAATATAATTTTTGTTTTGGTGTCTTTGTATCTTGGACAAATTCTTTTTTGTTTTATTTATTTAAATGTTTATAGCTAAACGTTTTTTTTTTTTTTTGGAGTAAGTAGGGTTTGATGTAGTGGGCTTTTTTACATAAGAAGACGGCATTATTTTGGCGTGCATATTTTTTTTTAATTTCGTTTAATGCGGTAATAGTTTTTGTATCTTGTTCCATCAGTTTCTGTATATGTCTGTCCCAATTCATAGTATTTTGTATTGTAATGCTAAGTATGTTGTTTCATTCACTCCCTTTAGCTTCTAATTATTTCTTACTTATTTCCTTTATTACTGTATACAGGTATTAACGTAAGTGTTCATTAAAAGTTTGATGTTTTAATTCTTATATTTGAGATTTTTGCACCATTATCTTTCGATGAACATAAACGTGAAATACTTTACCCAAATATCATTCGGTTTGACCGGGAAATGACGTCCGTTGTTATTTTTAAGTAGATTGATCTAATTTTTTGTTCATTTTGATCTACCACTTAAATACGTCAGTTCATTAGCTATTTCTATAGTACATGTTCCGTTTTGAGTTATTTAAGTTTTCTTTTTTTTTAGTTGATATCTTTGATCATGAGAATTTAATATCTCGGTTAATACTGCAAGAAGAGCTCCAAATTGCTGCGTTATTAATGTAGATAAACCCTAGGAAACGGTATACACACTCTACATTCTAACATACTGGGTTGTCAAAACTGAGAACAAAGTACGTATTTCAAATCAGAAAATCATTTTTCAAAATTGAACCACCCTGATTTAATCGAAGTGAGAGTAAATATCATCCCCTATCGCTTATATGAGCCTCCCTATCTATTTTAATAGATTTAGATATTAGCGATTTTTTGTGAACAGACTAAGTAGCCCTTTTTAAATTTTGTAACTGGCTGTGAATGGGGATTAATTCAAATTTCATTGACTAACCATAAGTGTTTATTTCATCGTAATTAACTATTGTACACCAGTATTAATAAAAATGCTATCGAACAGCGACATTCTTGTATGTTATTCAGAGAATAATAATGAATTGACGACACAGGTTTTTTATCTGATGATATTCAATCATTATAATTGTTACGGACATGTCCATATGTTTACATAACGCTGAAAACGATAATGAAATATTAGGTGGATACATATAATTATTTAGTTGTCATGACGAAAAACTTGAACTTCTATACTTTTGCAACAAGATAGAACAATTAAAGAAATTTAATATAAAATTCTTCCATCAATTTTTAGTATAGTTCTAACTGACATCTTTAACTTGGTCTCTTCATATCAAGCTTATGTAAGACGTTCCAAAACATGTCATTTTAAAGCATTGCAACGAGTTTGCAATTTAGAAGCTAAAAAATTTTGTATTCCAATTCATAGCGTAGCGCTATGGCATAATCACTGGAATGCACCTAATTCAATTAGATTTTTTTTAAGGAAAACGGCTATAGAATATGTTAATATGATATAAAACTCGTGTAGAAATATTTAAGAGCATTTGCTTTCACTTTTTATTGATATATATTTTACGAAACATTATGCTACGTTTTTAAAACAAAGAGAAATTTTCATTTTTCAATTACTGCATGATTTATTTCCCGTATTAATCATTACCTTCTTTCTCCTTCCATAGGAAAGCAATTTATCAAAAAGCCTTTTATATGGGTTGTAAACTGTTTAATAACCTTCCTAGTGATATAAAAAATATCTTAATTTTTTATCTTTTAAAAAGCATCTAAGCTTATTTTTAGAATTAGTTGTTATAATATAAATGGTTTTTGAATACATGATTTAGGTCTCAGTTACCAGTTTTCTTTTTGACTTATTTCTGGCATGTGCTTTCTGTATTGATTGTACCTGTGTCTCTGTCTGGCGCCGTCAATCAATATGTCAAATTGGAATTACGTTTACTGCCTACGTTTTTTTTTTTTTTACAAAACTATATTCCCCAAACTCCGAATTTCTTCGAAAATATTCTATAATCATAATTTAATCAATAAATGGTAAATTTTGATCAGTAGATTTCAAATTTAGGCTCTAAGGTACGTTGTCTGTAAAAAGTGACCTATTTGAATAAATCTCACAACAATAGTTTTATAGAATTTACCTCATGATTTTTACATATTATTCAATACTTAATAGTTGCATAGTGCATTACAATATCACAGTTCATGTGAAATATAAACAATCATACCAAATTTCCCTTAACATGAATTAAGAACTATTAAATCATACTTGACATAATACATATGTGAAACCTAGGCGTACGCAAAAGTCGCCAGTTTTTATTGGCCATAACAGTTGTGACGTCTTCAGGACATAATTTGAAACTTATTCTTTGAATTGATTTTTCTCTCTCAGATAAGAAAATTAAAATTATTTACGGCACTCATCATCCCAAAATAATGAAATATATTAAGTCATTTTTTATATACATTCGTTGAAGGGCCCAACCCTACTCTCGTTCGCGGGTATTTGTTTGTTTGTTGTTTGTTTTTTATGCAATCTATTTTTTTTTGTGTTGTCTAACTATGAGGAATTGCGTCTTCTTCGGAATTGATCACTTTGCACACCGAATACTTTATCAACATGTTTCCAACAAGCTAGAGAATAGCTCTTGTTTTTAGTCTGACGGTTCTAAAGCCTTGCACTTGATAGCAACTCCGATACCTGTACAAAATATATTCTCGGGATTTCCAAGCTTTCGCCGACGTAAATCTGTCGTAAAGGGAAGAACAAAATGACGAAGACAAAGAGCTGGAAGCGGCCCCTGACGGCCAGAGCTCGGCGCCTCATAATTTAGCCATGAATTCCTCGTTGCGGAAAACCGTCTGACCGGGATCTGCTTCTTCAGCATTAGGGCCCGCAGGTAACAAAGCGCGTGAAATATTTAACACGCGGCTAAACTAATGAAGTCCGCCCGCTTAATGGGAATAGGCGGCCATGCGAGTCTCCCGGTCGCTAACCTGGCGTCATCACCTGTACATTGCGAGCGTTTGTTTACCTACGCATACGCCACGCTGTCGTGCAGAAATTGGATTTTACGGATGGAATTAAGGGGTGAATGGTCGGATCATCGAGCTCGAGAGCTACTTGGAATGATAAATTTCCGTTAGGAATGAGAATCTGGAATGATAGAAGGTATAGGTATTTTTTTTTTTTTTGGTTGATAGTGAATATAATCTAATACAGGGCATTTCAACTGAAACGAGTCACCTCAAATAACTTTTTACTTCCGTGATTTATGTATATAAAATTCCGAAACTTGTCTTTGTCATGTCAACGGGGACAGCTTTCATTGGCCTGCTTGACGATTGAAAATCATTCCTGTGAGAGCAGCAGACCCCACCGTTAAAATTTGAATAGGGAAAATGGCTCTTGTGACCACTCATTTAAAAGGTTTTGGAATTCTCTCTGCGGCAACATCAATAAGACGTTTTTTTTTTAATCAGTAAGATTGGATTTTACTTTATTAAATGTTCGAAATGATGACTATTGACCTCCATGCAACAGTAAAATCTTGCTCCCCTGACATGTCACAATATTTCTGTAGTTATTAGACTTAAAATGCTCCCAGAGAACAAAAATGATACACCTCTTCATCCGGTGATCTGGCAGGCCATTCTATAGGCCCCCTTCGACCAATCCAATGATCGCGCAGGTGATAATCACGAAATCGTAGTACTTTGGAGGCGTAATGTACTGACTAATACCTCCATTCTCAAACAAATCTGGATCTTGCCCGAATTTTTCTGTGATTTTTCTTAATAATATATTGCTGTTGAATCAGGCGTATGGAATATAATATAGAGATGTTTAAAACATTTTTCAAAGCCAAATCAAGAATTAAGTGTCAGTTGAAGTACATACTCGGTTGCCTACTCTTTGCAAATTTTGGATTTGTTGAAGATGACTATAAAAACAGTCCATTTTAGCAATAGGTGCTAAGTGTAGCCTTAAATATATAATGTAAACTTTATTGTTTTTTTTTAATTCGATCTTATCTAGTATATATATTTTTTTATTTTTGCTCTGGGAGAATTTTTCATTCTTCGGTGATGTTTTCTGGTAACTATTTGCGTATTCCCCTCAACATAGTGTTATTCAGGTGACTCTTAATGTCAGTTACTGGTTATCCATTTGAATTCGAGGTTGGTTATCTGACAACGATAGCAATGAAAGGCTGATTACTGGTAATTTGAGTTTAAAAATTCATTTTGCTTGTGGCCACAAAAGACGACGTTTGTTAGTGAACTCCTATAACAATTTTTATGCCACACTCTCAGAAATATCCAATTTCCACAAAGTGTGTACCTAAAAAAAGTATCGATATAACACCTGAATAATATAAATCCATACTTTAACCTGCATAATAGTCGAGAATTTCCTATAAAATTGCTCGAGAAGAATCCTGGCTAGAATACCATTGCATGTTATGACCGTAGTGAATGTCCGCATACCTAACTTATTATAGCTTGCGTTCGCATCCAAGTTGGTATTTCATCAGTTATTTCACTTAAAAAAGAAAATAATTAATCAGTATCAATTCAATATTAACCAGTAAATTAGATTTTTGTAATTTATGTTCACGATTCGTTAAATTTGAGGTTAAGTTTACATGAACCGCCATTATATTAGTTATTTTAGGAATTTTAATATTTAAAGGTTGTCTAAAAAAAAAAGTCGACACTCACTAAGGTGGTCTGTGATATTAGTTATTTCTTAACATATATCGATAACACGGATGGTGAATATTACAGCAATCTTACAAATTTAATTTCTGCCATTTATGGATAGGTGGTTCTGATTTTCAGATTGTACTCTTTAATTTTGACGTTTCTTTAACCTCATTTATTTAAAGTGCCAGGAAAGTTAGAATACCTATTTTTGTATCAAATAAATTGTTTTATATAGTATTTATGATTCCCACATACGTACCTGTGATTTAAGAGTCTCAACGTGGGAAAAACATAGCATCTTGGTTTTGAAATAAAGACTTACGCTTGTTTTGTGTTAAAACATTCTTTTATTGCTCGTTTAGTGGGTTTTTACAACGTTATTTGCTAATTACATTTTCTCAAATTTAAATAATCAGAGAAGGGGCTTTGTGGGCGCGCTCTTTATGTAAGAAACTATTCGTTAGTAATCGCCTGGAATGCTAAAGTGCTCCTATAAGTGTCCCGTGCCACCTAACAGGTATAAGGCCACTACAATATTTACTCAATTATCAGAGATGTCGCTATGTGAATAAAAACCTCTATATTATTGTATTTCATTTTTTTACTGAAAAAAAAAAGGAAAAAAATGTATACGAGCAAAGAAATCATAAATAGATTGAAATTTTGAATTTAATTATAATATTTAATTTTACCAAAGCAAAAAAAAAGGAAACATTTTAAGATGAATTTATCCCGAAAACAGATGTTAAGTAAGTGTCGATTATTGTTAAGGCGCTCGGTCATTAATTCACAAAATTCCAACTTACTGTCAAAATATTGAGTACAGAAAAGTGTAATTTTAAAGGGATAAAATTTTAACTTCTTAAGTAACCTACAAATTGATGAATAGCTTACTCCAGATCCATGAGATACCTGCTGTATAGGTGTCCCATTTCCAAATCTTCGACGTTGATATGTTCATTATTGACAACCCGATTAAAATGTCTTGCTGTGAACAGAGCTCCCTTCGTAAATTTTTGGGTTAGTTGCAGTACATACTTGTGTCGCACATTTTGGCCTGCATAATTTTCGTTGAGAGATTAAGCTGTAGATCATAGAGTTACTAATTCTACACATTCGTGGATTAGAGTAGACCATATTAATTTATTGTCAATTCATTCATTGAGAATTAAAAGTAAACTTCACTAAGGCTGGTTTTATGCACTGCATTTGTGAACGTTTCTAATTCTATTGAATTAAATGTGCGTCGTTTTATGCACAAACGGACATTTATGGTGTGCATGCATAAAACGACACAAATATATGTGCATTTCGTTATAAAATATGTTGTTCTCGTCTACTATATAGAGTGCTGATTTAATACATGTGAAAACCAATTTGTTCAGGACAACAAAATAATTTCAAACAAATTTTATCATGAAAATTTAGTTACTCCAACAAAATATTTCATTATTTCAAATAAACAAATAATTTGGCTGAATTAACCAAATATTTATTTGCCCATATTTAACTCAATATTTAGTTAACTCAAACAAAATTTGGTATTATCAAATAAATCGATTTTTCAGTGTAGAAAGATGCATTAATGTAATCTCTACACATTCGGGAAAATAATCCATGAGCATTCACTATGATGATCTTTACAAAAACTTATACTATATGGAATTGTATTTCAAGTTCCTTGTGTAAGACCTTATCAATGTTGTTATTATTACTTGAACTTTTAATAAGCTTGCCTAGAAATGTAAGTATTGTAGTTGTGCTTGGCGCAATGAATTATACAAGCAATCAATAAACCTATTATTTCTCTACAAGGCATGTCGGCTAATTTCTAATATGAAAAGAAATGGATACCTTTGGCTCTGTTAAATGAGCACTATTTGTATTCAATTTTCTACGAAATTACTCTAGAAGTAGATACATACGAACAAAAAACAATTTGACGTTACTAAATATTTCAAGCTCCATACAACACGCAACCCGAGAAGGATTTCGGCATTCTACAGAAAAAGTTTTCCTTACTTTTTTACTGCATGGTGTCACGGAATACAAGAAAGTCTAGAGATAAATGGGAAAAAAGAGAGTACTTCATAGTTTTGACCTAGCCGATACGGTTTTTGAGGTGACTAAATACCTCTACACTGTCAAAAATGTTTTTAGGTTATTCAGCATTGAATTTTGTAAAATTTTCATATAAGATATTTTCATCTAAAATTAAAAATAGAGCTGTAATCAAAAACCCAATCTTCGTCGGCACTTCAGCTGTCGGGACTCCTGGCGCTATGCTGGGAAATTAACATCTTTAAACAATTTTCTGAAAGCTCAAAATTTGTAAATGTAATATAGGACAGGAATCTAATAGTCAGATACCAAACTGAAGAGACGCGTGACATCAGCGCTATTGCATACATGTTAGTAATCAACAAACGCAGTCATTGTAATCTGAGATCTCCGAATTAAAGAAAACGCTTAGCGAAAATAAATGCGCACAATAGAGTATCGATTTATTAAGAAACAAACATTTATATTTGGAAAAACAATTCAAAAGAAGTAACATAATTATTTTTGGGCTTGATATAACAGCTGATTTAGTCAAAACCACTATAAATATCTTGAAAGATTTTTTGACAGTTGAGGTTGGCAGGAATGACATCGGTGACATTTACGCTACCGGTAGAAATAATTATAGAAGGCCAGTAATTGTGTAGTTTATATCTCATCTAAAAAAAAGGGAGATATTTGGTTGCTGCAAGAGACTTAGGGGGGCTGGGGTGGCTATTGTTGAAGATTTAACATATAAAGAGCCAGCTAAAAACAAAATATTCTTATATGTTTTTGTATTCATGTTCATTCATTCATTCATTCAGGTTAGGGTGGGCACTTGATGTCCGGGCACTTGAGCTTGGTGCTCATTGTACCATCCCTATTGATTCTCTTATTTCCACTCGAGCAGCTTGGTGTTCTCTATAAAGCCCAGTATCTTGCCCAGTGGAAACTTGAGGACCTTCGAGGGCTCCAATAGATCTCCGAAATATTTCTGCCTGAGTACCTTCAGTTCCTCACATGTGCAGATTACATGTAAACTCGTTTCCTCCTGTAGTTCGCCTCTTCTACACCACGGTTCGCTTACACGGCCTATGTTGTATAGATGCTTTTTCAGAGGGCAGTGTCCAGTTACCAACCCAGTAATGGTTTTAACTTCTATCTTACTGCGCTTGAGTAAGTTATCAGAGAAACTACCATCTCCATCCCCTATCAGCGTTTTGGTATGGAGTTGACCTTTAGTCGACCTCCATTTCTTTGTACTTTCTTTATATAACCAGGTCCAGATCTCCCTTCTTGCGGAATCCTTAGTAATCCCACATACGGGCTCTAGACCCATGAAGTGTGTCTTACCCAATGAGAACAAGTGGTTACATTTACGTGAATTTATCGTTGTTTCAACCAATGCAACGTTAAATTCACGTAAATGTAACCGACTTGTTCTCATTGGGTTAGAGCCCTCCTTGGCTAGTTCATCGGCGATTACGTTGCCCTTTATATCCTCATGTCCCGGCACCCAAATCAGAGACACCGTGTTGTCTCGTGCCAGTGCATTGAGGGATTGTTTGCAGTCCCTAACTAGTTTTGACCCAGTTACAGGGTTTGAGACTGCCTTAATGACAGCCTGGCTGTCAGTCATTATAATAACTTTCCTCCTCATGTAGCCCCCTTTTGTGTATTCATGTTCAAGAGCTTTGATTTTTTTTGTTTTTCTTTGTTTATACTTCCTTAAAAAGGCCAAAGGGAGAACGTTGTAACTCATTGCTATTAATGGTAGGCAATTTAGTCTTTTTGGCACTCTCACTTTTATTAACTCTACCTGTTATTTATTTGGCTGCCAATAAATACTTAAAAAAAACTATATGTTCTTTGTTTCATCTGTAGTTTTAATAACTACGTCATTTCACCACTTTCTTTCAAGAGTAAGAAAGCATAATCGTTGCTTTTAATTCTTGGCTACGCCAGCAAGTAAATGACCATTAGAGATTGAAAAAGCGACTTCACAACGGTGTGTCAAAAATCCTTTAAATCTCTTTGAAAACGGCTTAGAAATATTGTTCAAATTAAAACCTAAAGAGGAACAATGTTGAGAATGTGTCAGTCAGATCCTAATTAGTGTGTCTACCACAAAACCAAATTCAAATGTCAATTTAGCCAATTTTCAAAGGAGACCGAAGCATGAGACCTAATTCATTATAAGGATAAACATTCTGGCTGTGCTAATCCTAGAACATATTTTGAGGAAATAAAAGGGTTTTGAGTTATAATTGATATCCACTATTTTTCCCCAACATCAGAAATTTCCAAGCATCTTAACTTTCTAATCTTCTTCTTTTATAAAAAGAAATATACATGGCATAAAATAATTGTTTGAACGGACAGAATATGAATACGCAACCACCTTTTATATAAAGATATAAATATTCGATTGCCCAAATTATAAATAGCTATACTGTTGAAAATTTAAACACTTTTTTGACTAATTTAATAGTCAGGAGAGGTCCACACTCTTTTCGTGTTATTTTGTCGAGAACTATAGAAGTTTGAATTTGACGAGCAAAGATAGTCAAGTATTGTCTATTGCTAAGGGGGTTATTTTGTCCAACTGACACGTGGAATTATAAAATACTTCTAGTTCACATTTATTTGATCTAGACTAGACAAATTTACTAGCTGTTTAACTAAATGAATGCGATCTATTGGGTGTTTTAACACCATTTTCTAAACACAACGTCTTTTTAATATGCAACTCCTATTTCTTAGTGCTATAATATTCTCTCTTTAAGACGTTTTCTCAATTATAAATATGCAAAACCACTCATTCACAAGTTTTGGTTTCAACTAAACGTGCCGATTTTAAAATGATTTTTTGAGAACCATTATAAAATTAAGTGAATATTTATGCTATTTGACTCGAATCTACTCAAAACTACGTAAATAGATGTTCTCAATACATCTTTAAGATGTTGAATTTTTTTATGCCCACTGGAATTAACGTTTAATAACACGAGGTTACACTTTGCAAGTCAGTCACATTTGGTGGTTTGTTTGATATGTTAATACGGAGAATCAAACACGAAAACAGATACACGTGCAATGCAGGTGGTGCGTATAATGCAATACTGTATTAGAATAGGTGGGGTTTCTATATTTCTATCCGAGGGAAAAATGCTGATCGGTTGGCGCTTCTGAATGTCTAGAAAAATAGTCAATCCTCATATCTGAACAAAGAATTCACACGAAATTCTAGTAATTTCTGTTCTATTAAATACGCGTAGTCAACTCGTCTGGCAAAGTTTGGAAAAATCAACACTAAAATATTTGACTAGCACAAAATTAACGCCAACACCGTAATATTTTCAACAGTGTACAAACTTTTTACGTCATATTTTTTGAAATATTGAGTTTGCTAAAAAAAAGTTCACGGCATAAAGGTGTTGTTTCTACTGGTGGAATACTGTATGGGTTTTAGTTTTCCCTAAGTCTATATTTTGCGATTTTAGCCTACTGTGCGAAGCATCGGTCAACAAACTAGCACTTTAACACTTTTTTGACTAATTTAATAGTCAGGAGAGGTCCACACTCTTTTCGTGTTATTTTGTCGAGAACTATAGAAGTTTTCTCAATTATAAATATGCAAAACCACTCATTCACAAGTTTTGGTTTCAACTAAACGTACCAATTTTAAAATGATTTTTTGAGAACCATTATAAAATTAAGTGAGTTGTTATGCTATTGATTCAAGTCTAAACTAATTGCGGTAAATAGATGTTCCCAATACATCTTTAAGATGTTGGAAATTTTTATGCCACTGGAATTAACGTTTAATAACACGAGGTTACACTTTGCAAGTCAGTCACATTTGGTGATTTGTTTGGATATGTTAATACGGAGAATCAAACACGAAAACAGATACACGTGTAATGCAGGTGGTGCGTATAATGCAATACTGTATTAGAATAGGTGGGGTTTCTACATTTCTATTCGAGGGAAAAATTCTGATTGGTTGACCCTTCTGAATGTCTAGAAAAATAGTCAATCCTCATATCTGAACAAAGAATTTACACGAAATTCTAGTAATTTCTGTTCTATTAAATGCGCGTAGTCAACTCGTCTGGCAAAGTTTGGAAAAATCAACACTAAAATATTTGACTAGCGCAAAATTAACGCCAACACCGTAATATTTTCAACAGTGTAAGGGATCAATCTATTAAACAGATTAGCTTATTCGCATCAAAATTCACATAACATCGGCAGATTAGGCAGCAGACATGTAACGATTAATATAACGTACAAAATCTGCTCCTCCGCCCATGACAGGGCGAATCGCACACCTGGAACACCCCTTTTAATCGGCATTAATTTATGGCATGGCTCTTTTACGACTCGTCCTCGAAAGTAAATTTGCCGCCTAGTTTGCTTCCAGGATCTCCCACCTCGTCCCGGCTTATGCGTCACCGTAAGATAAACGGCCGCCTGTAATCAAAGACGGTCGCGCCCGCCGTTTTTTTTTTTTTACGACGGTTTTATAACGGCTTCCCACAGGTCATTAAGTCGTTGTAAAGAGGGGCGACATGCGGTCGCCTTATTACTTGAAATATGTATGGTAACGCGTCCGATGCGAGCTTGTTCGGTGAAGAGGTTCGTCTCTTTCACGGAGCGTGTCGCTTTTATTAACCTTTTTTTTGTACGGGATAGCGATGGAGAGTAATTCAGTTAAAACCTCCATATTATGGAGTTAAAAAAAGAGAACAAGCTTCCCATGTTGTACCTCGGTTCGTTGAATTCTACAAGTTTATTTATTCAGCTGATGAATATCCCATATGAAATTGGGACAATAATGAACAAACCCTATTTCTAAGAATTTTCCATTTAACGAATAAAGGAACGGGATATGAGTACTCCTTCTCTTCTTTCTTTTTGATTCCGGATTTCGGAATCCGTATAGGGAAAGGTGCGTAATAGATCGAGATTAATTAAGAATTCGACATAGAGTATGAAAGCAAACTCTATAAAATCATAAGATATACCGGGTGTCCAGCCTAAGATGCAACGGTCCATAGCAGGTTTATTATTGTTTTTTTGGAAAAATGTTTCAAATAAATGTTGCCCCGAATCATATTCTATACATTTTAAAATTAGTTTGAGTAGTGGCGGACTTCCGGTTGTACCGGAAGTCGATACTAATTTTATTATTTTAAATGGAACACCCTGTATATTATTGTACTTTTGGATTCCTTGTTAAATTTAAATAACAATACGTTAGCCATACATTGGGGCTAAGTTGTACCGTTTCCGAATTACATGACATTTTTCGAAAAAAATGACATTTGCAATGTCTGCGGTGTTTGGAAATATCTCCGGAAATACGAAAGTTAGAAAGATGCGGTTTTCAGTTTTCGCTCAATCATGAAACAGCACACGTCTTTTGTTTTAAAATTGTTGCGTTTAAATTACAAAATTATTAAATACGGCTCTGTAATTTGCGAACTCTAAAATCATGGATAACTTGATTTTTTTAAATTGAATGGTATAGCAATTTTTACAAAAGTGCATGTAAAATTTAATTTTCTTTCGATTTTATACGAGTGTCATTGTGTCTATCTCCAAATGTTTTGGAGATATTCGCGATTATTTAGTTTTTCATGATAGATAAGTATTGCGAAGCGCCGGCCACCTTCCCCTCGCATTTCACTAGGGTTGGGACTGGCTGCGGTAATAATAATAATGAAAACTTGAAATTAAAAAGATGTAGAATTTACTGAAACACGTTGGAAATGAACATAGCAAAGATAAAAGAAAATACAACTTTACAGGTACATCCATAAATCAGAACATTTTTCGAACTACATTGCTCTGTCTAATGAATGGCGTACATACACATCGAGCGCCTTGCTCGCAACAGGTTACACTTTAAATGTTAGTGCCGTCGTTATACAGAGAATTTGTGCAAATATTCAAAATGCGATCCGTTTTAGGTGCTACATTGAAATCGCTTTTGCAAACACGTTTGAAGATTTCTGAGCATTTCTGGTGTGGCGTGAAACGCTTTTAAAATACGATGGTGCATGTCATCAGGTGTTGTTAGTGGCGCCTCATAAACTTGATTTTTAATGAAACCCCATAAAAAAAATCGCAGCTTGTAAGATCTGAGGTTCTCGGGGGCCATCTGTCATCTGTCCTACGCACGCCCAATCCAGCGGTCTGAAAAAGACACATCCAAAAACTGACGAAATTCGACAGTATTGGGAGATGGAGCACTATCGTGTTGGAATCACGTAGTAGCTAACGGAATATTTTCTCACACAACGCCCATATTATTCTGAAGAAATTCCATATAAACCCTACCCATCAGACGTTGGTTATGAAAGAACAGGCCTATGATATGTTATCCAATGATACCTGCCCACACGTTCACTGACCTTCTGTACTGACTATGTGCTGCAATAAATCGATGGGGATTTTGTGTGTCATAATAACGACAATTGTGACGATTCACAAATCCATTTTTGTGGAAGGTAGCTTCGTCTGAAAACATCACTTTCTCGAAACGATTTGCAATGTAGTTTTCTTTTTTTTGTAATTTCAAGTTTTGTTTGTTTCCAGTGGTCTTATTCTATTCTGTTGGCCACTTTCTAAACATTCCAGTATTACTGCTGCCAGTTGCAAGCCTGGTGAAATGCGAGGGAGAAGGTGGCCAGCGCTTCGCAATACGTATCTATCATGAAAAACTGAAAAATCGCGAATACCTCCAAAACGTTTGGAGATATGCGCAATGACACTCGTATAAAATCGAAAGAAAATTAAATTTTACATTCATTTGTGTAAAAACTGCTATACCATTCAATTTAAAAAAAATCAAGTTATCCATGATTTTAGAGTTCGAAAATTACAGAGCCGTATTTAATAATTTTGTAATTTAAACGCAACAATTTTAAAATAAAAGACGTGCGCTGTTTCATGATTAAGCGAAAGCTGAAAACCGCATCTTTCTAATTTTCGTATTTCCGGAGATATTTTCAAACACCGCAGACATTGCAAATGTCATTTTTTTTCGAAAAACGTCATGTAATTCGGAAACGGTACAACTTAGCCCCAATGTATGCCTAACATATTGTTATTTAAATTTAACAAGGAATCCAAAAGTACAATAATATACATAGTGTTCTATTTAAAATAATAAAGTTAGTATCTACTTCCGGCACAACCGGAAGTCCGCCATTACTGAAACTAATTTTAAAATGTGTAGAATATGATTCGAGGCAACATTTATTTGAAACATTTTTCCAAAAAAACAATAATAAATCTGCTATAGGCCGTTGCATCTTAGGCTGGACACCCGGTATATTGGTATGAAATAATATGCTTTTAACGCAATATCGAACACCACCTGTTAAATTATTAATGGAGCTTTTTTCCAAAGAGAAGTAGCTATGATCTATGGTTTCTTTCACGTATATACAGGTGTCCCACCGAACTGAATCATTAGATTTTTTTTTGAACTTCTAGTAGGAATTTGATTTTGAAACTTGCAGTGTAGTCATGGTTCACTGTGATCTATTCAAGAAAAATATTTTCAACTTTATAGCACTTTTGTTATACAAGCTGTTGATATCAAACTTCTTATTTTAAACAGATTGGTACAATTTTCATCGGGCTAATGAATTTACCAAGCCATCTGCAACTGGTTTATATCAGGGTTCCTTAGTTACTATAATATTCATACTAGCTGTTGTTCGTTGCTCTAATGAATCATTCCAAGCTATTTGAATTTATCTGTTTCCTCAACCTGGATGCTGTGCTATTTGATCTTGTGGGTTTGATAATAGCTTTTTAGTTTACACGATATTAATCCTAAGGTCAATCATTAGTTTTTCTAATTATTTACTCCAGTGTCAAGTTGAATAGTGTTACCGATAAAGTTATCCCTTTGGCATGTTCCTTTACCTATTTTAAAAACCTCTCTTGCCCCTTTTTGAATTTTAATACTAATTTTTGTTATTTTTAACGTCATTTAAAGTTTAAAGTTCATCAAGTTTATCAAGTCATCTTCTTAGTTGCTTGACGCATCCTATAAGGTTTCGTAATGTTATTTCTAATCCTCTTTTCTTCTATCTCGTTTGATTTTACAATCAACCCATTCCCGTTTGCTCCTTTTATTTGTTTATTAGCTTGTTTCTCAGCTTTTCATAAGCACTGTCCTCTCCTTTTGCTGTTCATAACCATTTTATTCTGGCTGTTCTTTTCCTCCTAAGTATATCTATACAATCTCAGTATATCCATTCTTTTCTTCCTATCAAATCCAATTATCCGGAGAAAGTAAATTTAAAAAATTATAATATTGTATGACTGTGGCTGTGTGGCTATGTAAATCTGTAAAATGGCAATGTTCCTATTTCTTTATACCGGGTGTTTCACCAGCAGGGAATTCCTTTATAAGTCATAAACAGTGACAAATAGGAAAAAAAAGTTTTTTATAAATTCTTGTAAGATTATAATTTTTCTATAACGCAAAATTATCGCGATTTATACAGGGTCTTTAGTAACCCCGATACAGCTTTCAAATTTCTTTTTTTAATACAATACTCCATATTGTTGCTTTTTTTAAATAGCCCAGTTAAATTTTAAAAAAACCTAAGACATAACATACTTCATCGCTAACGCATTACTTTCCAAGATTCTTTGATTTTCTAAAAATTATCTCGTTTGCACTGTTTGAGAAAAGCGATTGTAATTTAATTACCACTTACAGAATAATTGAATCAAATTTTGAAATATTTTAGTACGGACCTACTTATACCTGTAGGTATGTTTATAGTTGTATTTTAATATACTGGGTGTTCGTTGCTAAAGCGCAAAGTCAGTCAAATTCTAATGGGTATATCTTACTTTTTTTAAATAGAACACCCTGTACATGTTTACATCATTGAATTCCTATTAACAAGTGCTTTGATTTTTATTAAGCATACTCTGTGTCTATCTCTTTTACTTTTCGTATTATTATAGTTTTAATTAATTTTTCATTATTCCATATCATATTTCTAATCTTAATAGGCGATAATTTAAAAGCCAGAAAATAAATATTTAATATAAAATCACAAAAACATCTCGAAAAGTAAACAAATCAATATAAATATACTGCCAATAAACCGTGCCAAATACATAAAAAAATAACAAAAACATGGAATGTTCGATATAATCGCCATTTTGTCTGACGCACATTTGCAGTAAGATGTATTGAAATTCAACAGAATTAACTACGTTATGCGCAGAATGAGGTGATGCTCCATTATGTTGAAACCATACTTACCCTCTTATATCAAGAGGTGCATCATCCAACAACTCTCTAAATTCGTTGTCAAGAAAGTGTAGATAATAACGTGATCCTGTAAGATTACCATAAAAAGAAAGTATGGCCCTAAAAGCATGCTTCGAATCTCCCCATCGCTCCCTATATGTTGGGGATGAATTTTCATTATTATTATATGTTAACAGACCACTGAAATTTATGGCGGTTAACGTGATAATTCTTCTAGAAGGCAGCTTCATAGCTGTTTTTCTAGCTCCTAATAACAAAATATCAGCCTTCGATTGAAATCGCATTGATCTAGTTCTTGGACTAACTGATAAAGGTAAGCATAAAATTAATGTTTGTTTAAAATGCGATAAAATTCCTGTTGTGCCTAATACGACCGCCCGCATAGAAATATTTGAGGAATCAACAACACTACCTAATACTGAAAATTCCTTTTCCTCAGTAGTTGCAGTCCTTCAGTCCTTTAAAAGAGAGCTTCCTTTCAGCGTTTGAATGTTTCCGACTGTACATACGTGAAACCAGAAAATTTCATTCTCCCAGTTCAGACACCACAGTAGCTAATTCTTCTTTCGTAAACATTATTTTCTACAAATAATTTAATTACTTACACTAAACACGATTAAACGTCAAATGAAAACAACTGTAATTGTCATTATAGAATCATGACTTACTAACAATAAGTAACAATGAAAAATTAATCAAAACTGTAATAACTCGAAAAATAGAAGAGGTATACATAAAGTATGCTTAATAAAAATCAAAGCACTTGTTAATAGAAATTAAATGATGTAAACATATACAGGCTGTTCTATTTTAAAAAATAAGATATACCCATTTGACGTAGACTGAGTAGACTGAGACGCTTTAGCGACCCCCAGTATATTAAAATACAGCTATAAGCACACCTGCAGATATAAGTAGATCCGTACTAAGATATTTCAAATTTTGATTCACTTAGTCTAAGTGATAATTAAATTAAAACCGCTTTTCTCAAACAGTGTAAGCGACATAATTTTTAGGAAATCAAAGATATCTTGGAAATTAATGAGTTTAGCGCTAAAGTATATTAAGTATATCTTTTTTTTTTAATTTACTGGCGTTTTTAAAAATGCAATAATATTGGGGGTATTGTGTTTAAAAAAGAGAGTTGAAGGCTGGACCGAGGTTACGAAACACCCTGTATAAATCGCGATAATTTTGCGTTATAGAAAAATTATAATCCTGCAGCAATTTATAATTTTTTTTTCCCTATCTGTCCTGTTTACGAGTTATAGAGGAATTGCCTGCTGGTGAAACACCCTGCATATTGTGGCTGTCAAACTCACTCAGCACACATTGTTTTTTTTTTCTTGGACGTTTCTGATGACTGTTCGCAATCTTGATCGTGTTTTTTCTAGTGTGCCTCTCGTTTGCAGAATAAATATAGATAATAAACATAAATAAAGCAATAAGCTGACGATAATGAGTTAAAGGTTTTGGCGACCTTGTCTTTTTCCATGCATGATGAGTTTCTTTACCACATGCATTAGGTACTTTATATTCTGATGATTTCCCTTATCGTTGCTTGAATATAGAGAAAACCACCACTGATGGTATTACCGCTCCAATAAAACCTCCTGGTCATTTCTTGTAATGTCCTATAAACTACATAGAGTTGCCAGTTAGATTAAAATAGGAATGTTTGAAATAGAATTACAATTTAATACCGACAAAACTTTTTTGGTGGTACGTTCAAAAAATACGTACATTGACAGTTAAGGACGCCAATCTAATAAAATATTAAGTCACTTTGAGTCAAGTTGACTTTTTTTCAAGTTTTAAATGGATATAATATTTAATAGGGTTTAACAATATACATAATCATATTTCTTTAATGCTATTGATTATAGTTGATTGATAAAATATATAATAGAAATAACTTTAAGAACCTCTTATTTCCACTCTAGCTATCTTGCTCACATAAAACTTTCTAGTTACACTTACCACAGATTCCCATCTGTCTTTAGTTTGAATTAGTTAATCTTCTTAAGTGCATATTCTCACACAATTCCTGATTAACGACATCCAGTGCGGCACGGCCGCTCCACATTGTACAAAATCGAGCTATCCCAACACACTTAACCGCTTCCACGGGAGAGCCCGGTCGCCCGAGGCGAGCCCGCACTTCCAGATTTCAGTTTTGAACACTAATTGCACCCTGGTTCGCCTTTCTCACGCTTAAGTGTTTCGTTGTTTGCCATTCCTCGCCTGATGTTGTCTTTCGTGATTGTATTTGCAAGTTGCCATTTTATCTAAGCTCACTGGATGTGGGTTTTTTGGAAGTTAATCCTCCGGAAATTAAATTTAAATTAAAATATGGTAAGTAGATGTGTGGTGGCTTGAATATTGCTTCAGACTGAGAATGTGAATGAAGGAGGAAACACTGGAAATCATTGACCATATTATAAGGTAAAGGGTTAGAAATGTACTTTGGGAAGGCTAACTTAATTGTAATGTATTTTTTTAGTTAGCTACAAAGTAGTTACTAGATCGAACATGTAAAATTTATATAGTAAAGAAATGTTTAAGTGTAACAAGCATAGCCCGTTAACGAACTAAATAAATTATCTAACAACGCCCTCTAGAGGCCACACTCATCAATCAGCAACCGCGGTGCAAGTCGGCAATTCAATCACTGCCATACACCTTTCATTAAGGTATGTTATCTCTTCGTTTTTTGCAATAAATTGCAAGCCATTGAACTAACGAAGAAGATATCAGTTAATTTATTACGTTCATATAGTGAATAATTTTATGATAACTGTACGTAAAAATACCAATTCGTTCATATTATTAACAAATGTATTTATTGAATGTATGAAAATATAGTTACCATAACAGATACTATCTATGAACAATAATTTATTATAATAGTGAAAATTAATTTATTTCATTAATGAACTTTGTTATTACTTAATCAAAGATTGTAAATAATATTTCCACAACATAACAATGGCAGGTCGTTCTTTCGATTAAAACTCATTCAATCAATGTAGATTATTGATATCAGACCCAGTGTCTCTTGACAGAAAGTTGTATTTTAGTTTATTAAGAGTGACTACTGCTTCCTATTCCCGCTTTCCCCACTGCTCTAGAAATACAAATTAGGTGTTTCTGAAAAGCACACGAAACTATAAACCTTTGCACTTATGTAACGATCATAACTGGTTAACAAAAACGCGTCGCCACGATAAGTCGGCACACACGTGAGACAATATTTGGATCTCTGTCTTTGAATTGGTGCCCGTTGATCGAGATTTTACTGTGTGTGTTATCTATTGTTATTTACTGTTACCTAATTTATATTTATATGTGCATTCTCTGTCAAATTTTACCTTTGTCAATTTAAATCACCTCCGCCACTGATATCGGGTATTCTGCGTTGACATGATGACGTAATATAAATATCTTATATTGATACTACACAAATAAAAAACGGTAGCTAACACACGGTCGCTGCATGAACATAAGAAAACAGATTTTTTCAAGCAAATAATTTGTAATGGAATGTGTACTTGATATTATTTAAATGTAAAGTTACTAGTTTTATTTATGCATATTTTAAAATTAATTTGATATAACAAGAAAAGGATATAAAATGTAGCAGCAGATAGCCAGACGATGTCCAGGTGATGTAGGAAATCTCTGCATTTGGCAAGTCCTTCAAGGCATTTTCCTTCAGAATGTTCCCTTGAGGAAGTAAAGATGATCAGCAGTGGTGTACCTGTAAGTCGAAATTGAATATTAGAATTTGAATAGTATATTTTAACAATAGATATTGGAAGATCAAAGTTGGATCCAAGTTCAATTCAAATGAACATTTTTATTTTTTTTCACAGTGTACTTATTTTATTTAAACTTAGTCTAATAATGTTTTTATATGCATTGGCAATCCAATTGCATTGATATGTCAACAGAAAGATATGGAAAATTGCTGGAAATTCGGTTTCGTCACCATGTCGTGTGACGAAATGGTTGCCTACTCTTTACAGTAATTAATTTTAAGATTTTTAATTTCATACATAGTAATGTGTTAAAAATTTTTAAATGTATTTTTATTATGATCCAGAGACATTTACCTTTATTATATTTTAATTGTAAGGTGATTCCAGAATTTTACGATAATTGTTTATTTTAATTTTGTGTAAACATTCGACAGCCCATTCAATCACATGGGCATTCCCATGTATTAAACAAATTGTATTCCCCTCACTTCGGTGAAATTAACGGACTCTCTGACACAGTTGTCCCCCTTGTTTTATTAAATAAAACCACTTTTATTCACATTTAAATGTTTTCTTTATCGTACAAATTTGATCATAATTGAGGTACAAGACTGTATTGCGTATGATATCATGTAAACTGGTTATGAAACATGCCAATTGAAGGAGAGAACATTTTGGCAACAGTCTTCCACACCACCTCCCCACGTACTGAAGGAAAATAAAGGGGGATAACTAGCTATTCATTATTTTTTTGATGCCAACGTGTTTCAATCGGAAATTCTCGCCTTGCATGCCATCTGGGATGGGAGAAAGCACACTTATGATTCAAAACTAATGAATATAGATGACACTGGGATGTTAAAAATTTGATTTTTACTAATTTAATTAAAGTATCATTTTTAATTTTTTTTTATACCGGGCTGTATGCTACTCTGTAGCGTTGCAACTTCTAGATATATCTTTAATCAAAAAAAAAAAAAAAATCGGGCAGGTTAAAATGTTATTCGCATCATGAATAACACGAAATCCACTCGCGTTAAAATTACGTAGTAATTTCCAACATTCCGACGTCGACAAAAAAAGTTTCTAGTACCATTTACGTGAAACGTTAGACCTAAAAGCGAAAAATATGTAACTACGTTCTCCCCGGCGCATAACTGCGCTAGGGAATGCACGCCTGAAAAAATGATACAAAACACAATTGAGAGGGATGAAATACACTCGAGGTAATTGCAGCTCGGTCGTTTCCCGGGCGATGACGACGATGGCAGCGGTAAATCAGCGCAGTAAGCGTACATACTTTTATTATTAAAAGTTCTCATATCACGGCACGCGGACTGTGCGCGGGTTATTCTTTAATTACGAGAGCAATTCAGGAAACCGGAGGCCCGGTTAAACCGCAGCAATGTAGTCTGAGCCGGCGACTGTGATGGCATGTACATTTACTAATCTAAATAAAGAAGTAAACGAGAACGGTATAGGTAAAGACAGGGCAAGAATTTTATTTATGCTATTCAGTTACCCGGAGGTACTATGGGTTTTTTTTTTTTTTAATAATAACCATGTTTTTGCGTTTCCATAAAACGCGAATATTTAAATATTCCTGTTGTTATGGAGTAAGTGGTTCTAAATAGCGGAAGGGAAAATCGGGGGCGGTGTATTTAAATTACCATTTCACAACATTATTATTTAAAACGAAAATATTGAAAGTTTGCTCATTATGGCGACGGCATTTTAATGAGATTCCCTGCCCGTAGATGGCACGGATTTTTTCCGCTGTTTTTAGTCATACCAATCAAAATATTTTAAATTATAATAAAGAGATTGTTTTGAAAACAGTATTTAAAATTGCGCCAACGTTTCACTTTTTTAAATTTATATAAATAAATTTTAATTTTTTTGTTTGGTTCTATATGGCTTCCAAAAACGAAATATAAAAAAATGGTCAAGGGTGATGATTCAGCGGTACTTACACCAATATTAAACCATTTTTTTTTTCATTTCTTTCTGATAGCAAATAGCGTCCGAAAGAGGGATATGCGTTTTCTTTTTGATCTCGTCCGCTGGAACGACCATAACTAGGACAGTAGCACAAGCGTCGAATTGAGTGCGCTACAGAAATGATACCGGTTCGAGTAATCAGATCTTTTCAAAATATTAGTTAGTCTGTCATATGAATTTGAATGTATAGAGTAACACTAATTCATATGTTTTTTTTTTTAGAAAAATTAAAATTAAAATGCAAATTAATAAGGTATTATCAAAATTTTATTTGATTTACTATGTTAAAAAGAAAGCTATTAATTCCGAAATAAATAATTATAGCACTGATAATATAATCATTACCTACTATGAATCAGTAAAATCAGTGACTTATTTTGTAAGTTGAGTAGCTGTTGTTTTCCGAGAAGTGAATTATCTCGAGGTATGCAATGGGATGTGAAGAGCATTTGTAAAACACGTGATTGCAGGAATAAACCTCAAGCGATAGTCAGATCGAAAAGAAAGACACCTCTTGTCTTTTTGAATGAACTGTTTGCTTTCTATATTACATGTTCCCAAAATGAATTGCTAAGATTATCTAGAGTATTCGCAACGTTTCATTGAGTGTTATTCTATACCCTGTATCTATGATTTTACAATTCAACTTCCTATAGAGCAACTGGTGATAAATGAGTCAGGATGTCATACACTGTAAGAAATATACAAACCTCACTCAACACACACACACAGATATCGCACACCTGTGGTCAAGTACCTCAAAAGTTTTTCTCTGGAACTGACTTAGCACTGCAGTTATTGTACGAAGAATATTTACTTTCTTACAAGTAGCAAACCGTATTATCTAAAAATGGATAAAAGATACTCGTCAAAAAGAAAAAGGGTCCTCGCATCAGCGCGAAAGGAAAAAGGCTTTTTCTAAGATTTAATGTTCCATTGCACAAAATGTAAGTACCGTATCTACTTAGCTAGGCATTTTATTACTTTGTTATTGGGTATTTCAGTGCGCCAAAATCCAAAAATAATTCTAAGGCGGTCAATATAAATGACTATGATATAAGGTATTGCTGTGGTCTGGCACTTGATTGTTTAATTTAATTATTTAATTGTTCAGTTGTTTAAATTAATTTCATTCATTTGTACATATTGCGTTGACTTGTGTTGTTTATGTTGTTATATTTTGTGATTTTAACCGTTGTCGGACTGATTTTCGATGCGCTTGCGCTAGACGTAGCGCGTGAGTAGGATTTTTATATGTATACGACTGTTTTAACCCTGTGAGGCCAGTTCCTTGAAAGATACCGGTGTAAGTCCATGTAACTTTATTTTCATTGCTGCCATTTTGTTATTTCATTTGATTTATAGATTTGTTTCGTTTATTTTGAAATTTTTTAATCCATCAAGGAACTCGTTTGATAATAATTGTTGTTATATACTTATGTACACAATTTAGATATAAGATCATTTATTATTTCGTGCAGGAAGGTAGATATTTTAGTTTAAAGAGTTAATTTTTCGTTTTTTTTTATTTTTCTGATTAGTTTTGATTTGTTAATCACCTCGGGTTAGGTGAATAAAAGCTTTGTGCTTACTTTTTGTTTTCATTTATGGAAATTCACTTAATTTGTCCACGTTTAATTTAGTTTGTTTTAATTTTGAAACCACGTGGAATGATTTGATATAAAAAGGATTATCTTCTTGAACTAATTTGTTTTTTGCTTTGATAGACGATTTAGCATTGTCCTTTTGTAATTTAGAATCTCGTGCAGTTTTTTATAATAAATAATCTGATTGTTGATTAGCGTTGTTAATTTAAAATTCTGTTCTTTTATTTTTGATTAAACCTTTTCAATTTTTGGAGTAATTAAAGTCAGATTTCTTTCACCCACAATTTATTTTTCGTGATTAGTTTTGATTTGCGAGGGTAACCCTGAGCTTAATGGTTTCTTTGCGCCTTTCTAAATTTTTTTCGTTGAGCTAGCTAACTTAATTTTTCATTTTTATTATTTCATTTTGCATTTTCTTTAGTACATTCAGTACACAGCAGTATGTAATCTACGCAGATATAAAAAAAAATTGTAATTTATACCCAGTCGAAAAAATGTGTCCTTTTTTAATTGCATTTTATTAATGTTCTGTTTTGTAATACAATTGGTATCAAGGAAATTATTGAACATTTACACATTTTATGAATTTCGCACTTATTTAAAACATAGGTAGGAAGTAGATTGGGTTGTGTAAAATACACAAAAAGACACTACTGAAAGCAAAATTGAATATCCTGATATTTATACCTCACGTGATTCCATAGTAGACCATCTGTACGTAGATACGTCTTCAAAACAAACATCGGTCTGTGCGTTAGGTTACGATAGAAGCCGGCGACATTTGATGGAAAAAAAGAAAAATGAATTTTTCTGTTTCGGGCGGTATTATTAGTTCAAATTCAAAAATTAATTAAGTTTTGTCATTAAGAAATTGGTGTTCAAATGCGCCGTTGGGCCGATTTTAGAAATTGTTTTTAATAAGAAACTTATAACATTTAAAAATTTAAATACATCGAAACTAAAGAATATTAAAACGTTGACGCAATTTCAAACATTATTTTAAGACAAATACGGCTTAAAATTTAAAAATCGGTCGTATCGTTTTCCGAAAAAGCGCGGAATACTTTTCCGATATATATTTATCTCTGTCGCACAGTTGGACGTCCAGATTTGCCTTATGAAAAACATAAGGAGAAAAAGCTTTTGAGTGTAGATCAGTTTAGCCACAGTATAACCTTTGATGTTTTATAGACACGCTTTGGTGTCCTCCAAATACAGAGTGAACTTAAGGGCATCTTCTAGCTATAGCGAAATAAACAATCGCGAATATAGTTCAAAACAAACATTTCAAATAAGTACGATTTTATAAAAAAATACCTAGTATTCCATTACATTTAATATTATTTGTATAACATAATAGATATTAATTTATTAATATGTGATGTTTGTTTTGACATCGAAATGTTTAAAAGAATCATGACTATTAGTGGAAGTTATAAGCAAATAGGTTTATAAGTTTTTACGTACACATAGAAATTAACTGCAAAATGTATTATAAATAAAACAAGAAAAAAGCAAGTTTCATTCACTGCTTTAATAATTTAATTTGTTTTATTACTCATAGTTTTAACATTTTTATCACTTCTAACAAAATTCTCCGTTCAAACATTTTTAGGTTTCAAATAGCCTAATTGATAATGTGATACCTGCTGGTACAAAAAAATCATGGAAAAACATTTGTAGTTTAAATATATTAACCTTCTCACATTGTTTTTTAATAATGTTAAAGTGTTTAAAATGCAAGTCTTCAGAATGTATTTGTCGAAGTGTATTCGAGCATTTTTCCATAAATTCGTCTAGATAAATATCTTACTGATTTACATTTCTCTGTCCCCTGTAAGAGCACTATAATACGAAATGGAAAATTAATATATTTGATATAGAACACCGAAGCAGAGAATTTACCGTATGTTATTTATCGCGAAGAAAACAAAACTATATGCTACGATGAAACAATCTTCTAATGTCTTTATTAATACAATAATCATACGCACCACACAAAAATACACACGAACTAATGATCTAATAAACGGTATACTAAACTAAAGATATAAACTAATGTGAATAAAAGAAATTTCGTTTATCTAGTATGGAAAAATGTGATTTTTATTTTTTTTACATATGCTTATACAAATTTGTACACAGCCTCAGAATTGAATTCTAAGAAATTTTTTCAAATAACTTTCATGGATATCATGTCATTTAATCTAACTTTTTGCAGATTCGCGGCATATTTTTTAGCATTTAATGTGTTTATTTATAAGATACATTTTCATGGTGTCAAGAATGTGTTAGCTGCTACTCATTGTGTATTATTGTTTATAAAATAGTTATAATTTTAAATTTGTTTTTCAATTTTTCAAGTTTTGTTTTAATTGTTAATTAATTATTATTGTCGGTTAATATTCGACATTAGTAATATCATTTTTTTTTACTTTTTTTAAACGTTATGTACCAACTCTATGCATACATTTTACTGACATTTTTTTTAAGAAGCAAACTCAACACAATAAGCGTTGCAACAAACCCGTACAAGTATGGTATCAAATAAAAGTTAGTGAAATGCGAATCGAACGGTGTAAAAATTACAGGGTGTTGATCCTATATAAACGAATCAAAATATTGTTAAACCATCTAGGGCGATTGTAAACTGAAATAATAGAGTAACTTTTGATCAGCATTTAAAAATTTAATTTTTCAAAATGACAAAGTGGTGCGTGGTTAAATTTTTCCAATAAAATAGTAAATAGCTAAACAAATGACGATCAAAACCATTTAGTACCTTATAATAATTTGTTTCTTTTTGGGTGGTCTATCAAATATTCAACAAAATACAGGGTGTTCCATTAAAAAAAAAAATACAACTTTGATATGTAGTTGCAAAACAGTTTTTAACAGTACTTAAAAATCTTTATTCTTTCCATCATTTATTGCTTATTTTGGTGGTTATAAATAAATAAATAAATAAATAACATTATTTCGTGGTGATTTTATTAAAATAAACTACAGATCTTCGTTTGGTCACAGGCGAAGTGGGCACCAACGTACGCGAAGTTTTAATCTCATAGGCGAAGTGGGCACCAATGAAACGGATCTGTGCTAATGCTATACGCAAAGTAGGCACTAGCAAAAATATTTATAGTGAAGGCAATGAAAACGCAAGAAGTACTGACTGCTCAACTTATTTATTAAGATTTTGTCACATTGCATATTATATTTACTAAAGGAAAACACAATACAATAATTTGTAAATTTATACACCTAGCTTTAACGAAAATGAAAAAAATATTCTACATAGTACATACATCTTCTAATCCCTTTAATGACCATCGGGGATGATGTGGTGCCCACTTTGTCTAGCGAATTACCCAGTGTCATTAGATATCACACGGAAAAAAAATTGTTATCAAAAAACCAACAATTGTAGAACAGTTAATTACAATTTGTCGTGGGAATACGACTGGCTACAATTTATCTAAATTTCTATCACACGATTGTAGTTAACGGATTGTATTTCTATTAAATACAGTATTGTTGTAAAAATTACTCAAAAATCTATTCCAAGCATTGACACAATAGTGTGTACATTTTAGTTACAGATATTGTACGAGAAATCACCTTATTAGGAAGTAAAATTTAATATAAATTTTCTTACTATTTACAACACTTCTGTGTGAAAACATACAACAGTATTGTTTCAGATAACACTACAATTTTGTAGTAATGAGTACTAGGTGTTGTATCAATAATAACGCATTTGAATGCAAAATTTTATTCATATATGAATAAATAATATAATATGAAAATATAATAGTGTGATAAACATATGACATGTAAATATATTTTTTATACATTATGCGAAAAAAAAAAAAAAAGCTTCAACAACACACCATTTAGCAATCAGCAAATCAGCAATAATAGACTCTGATTTGGTGACCTAAACTGTGTTTACTTATAGAGTTCAGAAGATACCTGTACAATTGAAAAGTATTCCTTAAACTTGGCCTCGATTAGTTTTCGGACACCCAATACAAGAGAAGTTCCTTAATGTCATCTGAAGTTAAATTCTTGAAGCATTCTTCATTTACTTCGTTATCTAAAACAAAAATGAGTTAAAATTAGATAACACGAATGTGTTCTCTATCATAAGCAATTGAAAATAGTGTAGAAATTATACTCTTGGTTATTCTTAAGAAGTATCGTTAGTAAAATTCGAACCACATACCAATCACCCACTATAAGTTACACACCCAGCAAGATACAGCCACTAGTAGAAATATTTACTTATTGTTGAAATAAATTAAATTTATACCGTTTTCAGTTAAGACAAATATGTTTACATATATTGCCGATATACATGTCCACTTATGTCATGCTATAATATTAAACTTTCAATTTGTCTTACCTTTAAACACATCCAGTAGTTTTTCCAGGTTCCATTGTTGCACTTTGATCACAACAGACTCCACCGTCGCTCCGAAATTAGGTATATCTAATAGGTGCATAAACCACGTCAACAGCTCAAAATGCTCAAATGGCCGTGTAAACTATGATGTAAACTGACTATTCTAAACTGACAGTTGTGTGAAATTATACAACAAAAGTTGAACCACAATTTTAAAGTATTGTTTGCGACAACAACATGTAATAATCAACAAAATCTGTGATAAGGTTACATAATTATGCTAATTACTGTCACAATATTTTCTCTACAATATTGTTGTATATTTTTCCAAGAGATTTTTTTCCGCGCAGGTAGAAAACCATTATCAGTGCCCACTTGGTATCCGCCGCTTCGTTTAATACTCAAATATTTTAATTCTTACAAGTTCCTTTATAAGATGACTACTTGACATGCGTCAAAATCGTCAAAAAATTATGCGTTGGTTATGCTGATATTTTTTATCTTTCTTATTAATGAGATCTCATGCTAATAAAATTTTACGCTGGGAACATGTCTATTTCCGCTATTCCTTCTAATTTTGAGACAAGCTGTAAGCATCCTTAATTTTCCAAATTTGAGATTTAGTTACTTTATAATACTAATTCAGTATTATACAAATTGATTTTATTATTCAAAGATGCTATCTTTTGAGAGCCAGATGGAAGCTTCACCGAAGGTGAAGAAGAAAGAGCTCTCCTCCTTCTAGAAACCCACTTTCCTGAAAGCAAAGTGGGAACCTCGGAAAATGCTTCCGAGATATATAAAAGACCAAATAAAGAAGCTACTACAATGGCAAGACACATATGTAGCAGCGAACGGTTAAAATGGGCCATTAATACCTTTCAGCCGTTCAAAACACCGGGAGTAGACGGGATTTTTCCAGTCTTACTTCAGAAAGGGCAGGAAGAAATCCTTCCTCACATGATTCGGATAAGCCGAAGCAGTCTGGAGTTGGGATATATTCCAGAAGCCTGGCGAAGGGCTAAAGTCACCTTTATACCAAAAGCAGGGAAAAAGGACATCACGCACCCTAAATCCCATAGACCTATCAGCCTTACATCATTCTTTTTGAAAACGGTGGAAAAGGCTGTAGATAACTACATCAGAACAGAGATCTTGGAGCGGGTGCCATTGCACCCCTGTCAGCACGCCTACCAAACAGGCAAATCCACTGAGACTGCATTAGTGGAGCTGACGGACCAAATCCAAGATGCCCTGACGAATAAAGAAACCGTAGTGTGCGCCTTCTAGACATAGAGGGTGCTTTTGACAACACTCCCCACGAGTCTGTCAAAAAGCATTAATTAATAGGGGGTAGACGACGTGACTTCTAGATGGATGTCGCAACTACTGTCTACCAGGTCGGTGGAAGCGGAGGTGGGACATAAGACCATCTCGGTTAGCACGACCAGAGGATGCCCACAGGGGGGAGTTACATCCCCACTTATGTGGAGCCTAATAGTAGACGAACTCTTATGCGGATTGACGGATCTAGGCATATCCTGTCAAGGGTATGCGGATGATATTGTCATATACGCAAGAGGCAAATTTGAGAATACCCTCTGTGACATAGTTCAAAGAGGACTGAACTTTACGAGAAGATGGTGTCAATCGATGGGACTCAATGTCAACCCACTAAGACAACCCTAGTAGCGTTTACCAGGAAAGAAATCCAATCTTAGAACCATAAAACTGGATGGGCAAAATATAGACTGGAGAGCGAAAGTTAAATATCTAGGCCTCACCCTAGACAACAAACTTCTATGGAACAAACATGAGCTTGAGGTAACAACAAGGCCAAAAGAGCTCTGATGGTGTGTAGAAACTTTGCAGGAAAAATTGGGGATGCAACCCAAAAATACTGCTTTGGATGTATACAGCGATAGTGAGACCGATCATCACCTATGCATCAGTAGCATGGAGCAAAAGAACTAATCTGGCCACCGCGAGAATTAACCTCTCGAAAGTGCAAAGATTAGACATGTGTATGCATAACGGGGGCTATGAGAACCTGCCCAACAGCAGCTATTGAAGTAGCATTGGATCTTGCCCCCTCCACATTGTAGTGGAGGGCGTGGCAAAAGAAACCGCACTAAGAATGGTCAAGGAAGGAATGATTAGGCATAGGCCTCAATCTCCGGACGGTGATCAAACCTGGATATGCCCCGGATGACATGTTAAAGAAATTTAGCTTTGTGAAGGAATTTACCGCAAAGCTAAGTAATAGGAGCGAGTGGGATCATAACACCACTTGAATTTTAATAAAATGCCATCAAATGGTATATGATGGCTCCAAAACGGCAGAAGGAACTGGAATAGGAATATACGGGCCTAGAACTACATATTCCGAAAGCTTGGAAAATACCCAAGTATATTTCAGGCGGAAATACACGCTATTGAAGATGTGTTCAGTTCAATATGGATAGGAACTATCGGAAGCAGGAGATTATCATCATGTCTGATAGTCAAGCAGCCATCAAGGCGCTGAGCTCATATGAAATCAGTCCAAGATGGTCTGGGAATGCCTAGGGAAACTAAATGAGCTAGGCAAAAGAAATAAAGTAACCCTCCTGTGGGTTCCGGGTCACACAGGAGTGGAAGGAAACGAAATAACGGATAACCTCGCAAAAAAAGGGGCTGGAATGCCTTTCGTAGGGCCTGAACCCTTTTGCGGTAAGTAGCAGTACATACTGAAAAAACTAAAAATAGAAATGGAGCAGAGAAATCCAGTTACTGGAAAAATCTCCAGGGAATGATGCAGAGTAAAATTCTTCTGGAACTTATAACCAGAAGAGGTCTTACAGAATGCATCAACCTGAGTAACAACAATGTTCGCATATTAACAGAATACTTTCAGGCCATTGTAGACTGAAAGGACACCTGACTAAGCTTGGATTGGAAAAAGATCCTGAATGCAGATTTTGTGGGAACAGGATGAAACACCCATCCACCTCCTCTCAAACTGCGCAGCACTGTGCAACCCGAGGGCATTGTACCTGGAGCATGTGAAATCGAAGAGGGAGAACTTACCTAAACTGGGGCCCTCCGATATCCTATACTTTTAAAAGGAATAGGATTGGGAGGCCAACTGTAAAGCAGCAAGAATGGGGGACACAATAGATCCTTTAGGTCGCAGTGTAACACCACCCTTCACCCACATACATACATACATACATATCTTTTGAGAGCGAAAGTTTAAATTATAAATGGAAATTTTACTCCTCCACATATTTTTAATACGCCATTCACATTGGAACACCAGGCATAATTTGGTTTTTTCAAAATTCTCCTGAATGAGTTATATCCCGTACATTCCATAGGACAACTAGTGCCTTGCACATTTAACTCTGCATACCATAATAAATACACAATCGAATGGAACAATATTTAGGTATGTACTTATAGCAATCATACTACCAATAATGCTAATAATAATAATAACTGTATAGTGCTTTTACTACTATTATAACCGTAATACGAATACTCGAAACGTAGGTAATTCTACTCAAAATTAAATTTCAATGGTTCTGTACAACGATAGCAGAATCATAATGGATTGTATGCACATAATAATGTGTTCGTACATTTTTTTTTTACCCACCCGCAGATACGCACACTGCACATTTCGAATTTTACCTTTTAATTAGTCAGATCTCTCTGGCGATTCGGCTAGCGATTATCTGATTTGCTTTATGTATGTGCTATCTGCTGTATGGGCGCATACCCAACTCGTACCTCTATCTCTCTCTTTTTGCCTCTCATTTCCCGCCAAATAATACACCGGATCGGGTTAAATTTTTCAGTAAACACAATTTAATTGCTTAATGCATTTTTGGGTTAGTTTCATTGTTGACGTCCGTAGCAAATGGATCACAATAAATTAACCCTGCCAGGGACATCTGTGGGAGATTCATATACGTAAATAACGTGCCCATGGTGAGTTAGTCGATTAGCACCGGATATGTGTGTCATGATCGAAAAAAAAGGATAAATAACTCGAATGAAATGGATCGGGAGTGCTTTTCGATGATTTTTGAAAGCATTCCATTTCCATTTACTGGATGAATATTTTTAACGTGAAAATTGATGAATTAGCCATTTAGGAAAGGGTAACTATTTAGAACCATTGGGGAGAAATAAAGTACTCACAGAAATGTTAAGGCACCTCCATGACTACAATATAAATACGACCATACTACTAAGAACTATTACTACTAGAATTCAATCATTAAAATTAAAACCAAGATTAGGCAATTACGGATTTTCTAGTAAACTGTTAAAGAAAATTGCACCCAATCTTGTCGATCCACCTACAGACACTTTAAATAATTACTTTATGTAAGGGATTTTTCCTAGGGACTTAATAACTGGTAGAGTTCTTCTTATACACAAGGTGGGTCTTATATCCAAAATATTTGGAGTTACGATCGGGAATAGATAAGTAAACTTTTCGATAAAAACAAGTGTATTACTAATGACCAAGATGGGTTTTTGAATACAAATCCATCTCTGCGGGTCTACCAGAAATCGTGGAGGAAATTATCGTAACAGTTGAAGAAGGAACGCATGCTATGTATTAGTGATTGTGCTTAACGAGCGATTCTTGCACTCGATTATATCAAATGGATTATCGATCGTTCATTAGCTTACTGAGAACTCGGAACTCGGCCAAGCGAAGATTCCGAAAACTAATAAACACTCCATGAGTCTATATATAATAATAAAGATTATTAATGCCAGTACACGAAGTGTTT
This sequence comes from Protaetia brevitarsis, assembly GCA_004143645.1. Taxonomy (NCBI): domain Eukaryota; kingdom Metazoa; phylum Arthropoda; class Insecta; order Coleoptera; family Scarabaeidae; genus Protaetia; species Protaetia brevitarsis. The sequence goes on from RXPK01000114.1 coordinate 4,738,765, forward strand.
ACATACGGCACGACAAAAAAGAATGAAACAATAGAAATATTAATAGTAACAAAGATGGATTTAAATCAAATTAAATCATATCGCTAAAATTATTATTCAAAAATTCTTCAACTGAATAAAAGCTTTTCGAAATTAAGTATTTTTTCATAATATTTTTGAAAGACATTAATGGTAATTTTTTGATGGAACTGGGTATGACATTGAAAAATTTGATGGCAAAATAGTTGATGCTATTTTGACTTCTTTTCAATCTTAGTTGGTGTAATCTAATATTTTCGTTAAATCTAGTAGGGTAATTATGGAAATCACTATTAAGAGTGTAATTATCAAAATTATCTTTTATAAAAGTGATATATTCCAAGATATATACACATGGTGTAGTTAAAACTTTAAGTTTAATAAAAGTTTCTCTGCAATCAGCTCTATACTCCAAATTCGCAACCAATCTGATACATCTTCTTTGCAATTTGAATACTTTGAATAAATGACTGGAATGACCCCAAACTAAAATGGCATAGCTCATAACTGAGTGAAAAAATGAAAAATATACTGTTATAAATAATTAGGGGATAGTTTATTCTTTAAAGTTCTAATCAAGAAAATTTTGCTTGAGAGTCTTGTACACAGATCATCGATATGATTCTCCCAAGTTAACTTCGGATCCAACAATACACCGAGTAGCCTTACTGGTTTAAATAGGTGATTCCCAGTTGGTCTCAGTGACAGTATCTGCCTCTGCAGTTTGGCTGGATTCACACACAATTTATTGGCTAAAAACCAATTATTTATAGCAGTATCCATGTTCTCAGTACTGTCACTGAGATCCACTTCTGAGAAGTCAGAGTTAATAGCTGTGGTATCATCAGCAAATAGAAAAAAATCGGTGTTAATATTACAATGCTCTAGGTCATTGATGTAAATTAAAAACAGACATGGTCCAAGAACGCATCCCTGTGGTACACCATGCTTGATATTTGTAATATTGGAAGAACTATTATTACATTTTACAAATTGAGATCTGTCTGAAAAAACGATTCAAGTAGTTCAAGTAGTAAGGAAGGTGCAGAGAAGTGATAAAGTTTTAATTTTTCAAGTAGTATTTTATGATTTATACAATCAAAAGCTTTTGTTAAAACAATAATACAGGTACATATTATGTCCTTGAGCGAATGAATCATTAAGGAGTGTTGCAGATAAACTTTTTGGGCGATGAATAATCTGTAAGGTGTTATAAATTGCCTCCCCACAGGTAGTAGAAAAAAGACTCGGACTTAATTGGTCTCATAAATAGGTAAACTGCCTCCCAAACCTTTGTAATCGTAAGCTCCAACCATTATTGTTTTATTACTTATCAACCGGAACCCAATTTACACGTGTACTATATCAGGTAGCTAAAAATTGTGGGAGGCAGTTTAACGATTATCAATAGTTGCTCTTTATCTCGGGAGGCAATTACCTGTACTCTGTGAAACAAGTGGCCGAAAAGGTATAAAGCCGATCTAGTCGATTCATTGCTCGCTCAAGTATTCTTAAAACTCAAAATAAAATTAAAAAATGTCTAATTAACATAAATTTAATAAAATATTGCAGCAATTACAACAATATCAGAAAACAATTTAAAGTTTTAAATTTTTCAAAAATAATTACTATAAAAAAGAAATACAAAAAAATACTGGCCTATTATTATTAATGATATCACTACGGTTGAGTGTGCTGGGGATTTTCTAATCCAACAACAATGCATTAGCTAAATGCAAACATGTTAAATTTTAAATTTAAATTTGAAAATATAATGTGAAATCTTAATTTATTAAAACAACATAATTCTTCGCTTAAAATAATAACAACTTATTACAATTCATGTTCACATCTACCTAATCCTATAATCTTACGTTAACAAAACTCATTTTCTTTCTTGTTTTAAATTAAAACTGTAAATTTGACAAATTATACATTAATTTGGAAAACAAAAACTATAGGAATATGTATTATATAGACGCATATTTCGGAATCCTTGGCTTGCCGATTTCCGAATACTATATAAGCTAATGAATGATCGATCGTTCATTTGATATAATAGAGTGCAAAAGTCGCTCGTTAAGCATATCTACTATATATCGAGATTTGGTGGACAACGCAAGAATAATTTTATTTGTCTATTACTGCTCTCCAGATATCGATCAGTTGTGACGTAGTGAGTAAGCTATAGTGAACTGAGATTTTAGTTCCACTGCTGTATCAAAATAAATACGTATGTAATATACTTAAAGTAGGTATTTTAGTATACCTAAAACAAACTGCGCCGCCTTAACTGAAGGCTTACTGGTTTTTAGAAAATGGGAAATAACAATGTTGTTGTTGCTCAGTTAGTGTATATAAAGTGATGTTATTTTTTTGTATAGTGTGTTCCGTTTAAGATAACAGAGTAAAATATACATTTGTCTGATTCTGGGCGCTCTGTGGGGTCAAAAATATATCTCAGTTATTTCTACAAAACCTTTGTACAAAAGACTGTTTCCTGAAATCAAAATAGAGCTGTAATCAGAGCTTCAGTTTTCGGTAGGATACCTGTACATGTCCACCTAGTATCTTGCTAATACACAGATGATCCGTCAACTATCAAATCAGTTTCCAGAGTTCTGCACACTTCCAACAATATAATCGATTACTTGATGTCGCGTCCATGAAAATGGCCAGGTACTGATAAGAAAAATGTAACACCACAAGAATTTTGGAAGACGGTGTATTAATGACATTATCAATGGGGCTCGTAAATTAAAAAAACAACTCTATTATACGGAGTGTAATCGAAAGGAAGATTACAGCATTGTGTTATCAAGTGTAAGTATGGGATCACGAAAAGAAATTTACAGATATATTTGGTGGGAAGTCAGGATTACAACATGAAGGCAGGATTTCTACAAAAAGATGGAGCAGTCCCTAGGAGAGGACCTTCTATTGGGGACTCTGCTTATCTTTGCCTGAATTGATTCACGACATCTTTTAAAGACAATGGTAAAACCATGAAAAACCAGAAAACATTTAATTACAAACATTCTGCCATTTGAGTGAATTGTGATTGAAAATACTCACAGTAATCTGAAGGGACTGTTCTACGCTTAAAAATTAGAATTTTATGTTAATTGTTAAAAGTGAAGTGCCTCTGACATCGTGCATGCTATAATTCATATATATTGCTTGACTGCCGAGTTGAAACCGCATCCTGGGACTGCTTCTGGTCGACGTTTCACTCTCAATCGGAAGAGATATCTTCAGGACCACTGTTTTTTTTAACCTGAAACAGTTTCAGGTCGTTTTGTTCTCAACTAAAAAGAACATTTTGAGGGCCCCTACTGCTGTTGGTGTTGACCTGAAACAGTTTCAGATCCTTACGATTGAAAGCAAGGCGTCGGCTAGAAGCAGTTCTCAATATACCGTTTCAGCAAGGAACCCAAGGAATGCATAATATGGACAATGATCGCGGAAATCTATCTATCTCTCTTTAATGCTGTAGTTTACGCTATTCAACATGTATCCCTTCGAAGTTGATGTTTGTTTCTTTTGTAGTTTCATCTATGACAGTTATGAATAAGAGGAAGCTCAGCATACTGGTATCATGCAGAAACTAAATGAAAGAATACATAACTGCCAGGTTTTCACGATCGGTGTTTAATATGGATGAATTATTCTGCATATTAGGTCGTGTTGTTTTGGTATGATTGACTGCTGACCTTTTGCCAGCGGCTGTGACCGACATATTGAAAGATATTAGTGGGCACTATCATACGAGATTATAGAGGGAAGCTATAAAATGTTTCAAACATCCCAATCAATTCGACAATACATTTCGAAAATGTTGACCATAGTCGCTGACGGAACATCAGGGGTCAATTTATTCCAAAATCTACGGCCTGATATCATGGAAAATTCATCCGTAGTAAAGAAAAAAGTTGGGTGTTCGGCATTTCTGTAAACATTGATTATTTACTACTTTATTTAGACAGAATGACTCACCAATATTGCAGAATTCGTTTATTTTTTTTTTATTACAACAAACTGAAAGGTTTCGTTCATTTTATCAGTTCTTCAAGTTAAGACTAGTGTATCAATGCGGAGAGTGACATACTCATTAAATTTTTGTCATTTATATCTTTATTGGTTTACATATACGATGATTTTCTCAACAATGTTGTTCAGTACGGTAACAGATGTTCTAGTAGGATACTGTCCACTGACAGAAAAATGAGATCAACACTGAAAGTATTCACTACAGGCTGTCATAGGACGAAGAGGCTGGATTCTGGATTGTTGGTTGGGAGGGCTGGCTACCCACGCGCACTTAGGCCACTCTAACCGAACCCATTGTGCTACCTTCCCTAGGCGAGGTCACTCACCCGCAGCCTACTCGAGCCAACCCAAGCGAAGAATGGACCCGAGCAATATAGCATGTGAGGTGGCGCCAAAGCTGGCCAAACTGGGCCAGAACTCCCCCAGGATGGAACATCTAAGTTGGGCAAGTGCCGGACAGTCACATAAGATGTGTTCCGGTGTCTCGTGCTCTAGGTAACATGCACGGCAGAGTGGGCTGCTAGTCAGTCTATGCGGTGCATGTGTTTATTGAGTTTGCAGTAACCTATAACTTGACATAGTTTCCTGCGAGAGAGCTGCAGACAGTATCTTGCTGTCCTGGACGACAGCCTGGGGATGGCTTTCCGTGCCTGACAGCAGGTAGTTATGCATGCCTATCTCCCCTCATGTAGAGTAGTGGTCCATTGATTTATTTGGGTGTTGAGAGTGGCCGAAGAAATGGGAACAACAGGCTTCGGTCCCATGTAAGGAGAAAACGAACTCCGTCTCGCCAGCCTATCGGCAGCCTCGTTTCTCAGATTACCTTTATGACCTTTAACCCATCTCAGTATCAAGTCATTATCAATAGCGATCGCTTCCAAGGCATTGTGACGCTGAAGTACTAGACCTGAAGCAATCTTATAACTGCTGAGGGCTTTAAAGGCAGCTTGGTTGTCACTGTAAAGGACAATACGTCGTCCTTTAATGCCCCTTGCTAAAATTTCTTCGGCACCATGCAGGATCGCCAAAACGAAGAGGCTATTTAGATATTCTATGTGAATGTCTGGACGTACAAAAACAGGCAAGCCGGTAATGAACCCAGGGAATCATTCCAATCAACTAGAGATCTATGCAGATTGATATAGGCCTACCCACACATTACAATGATTGGTTTGATTTTATTGAAAAAGGATGTGGGGGTGTTTCCAAAGACTCCAATATGTCAGATAGCTCCAACAACAAAAGCAAAAAAAAAACGGTTTGGTATGCTAAAAAAAGAATTTAAATTCTGATAAATTGATTGTTTGATGTTACAAATATCTATTGTATAGTTTTACCCCATGTTTATTTATATTATTTAACTAAACATTTGTTTCATTTAAAACAACATGACTAGAAACACTTGTTCAAATTCTCCTGGGCTCAACTCAAAATAATTGGAAATATATATAATAATACACAGTAGGATTTGGATAAATGCCAACAAATACTATTACACCATATTGCCTATATTCTGTTATATTCGCTTACAAGCTGCGGCAGGAAAATCCTGAACTTGTTACATATAAGTACATACCACTTGTATAATTAAAATATTTTAATTAAATCAGAATTTATATTGCCGAAACTTAATCATTCGCAAATATTAAGCAAGTACAGCTGCATGTCTCTGGCACGAATTCCTGGGAAACCTTTGAAATAGTTTGGCAAGTTTCCCAAAGCATTTAGAGCTGCAATATGGTTCTGCTAATTCCTTAATTGAATACATATTCTTTGTTTTGTTATATTCGTTCGGCGTGGTATCTTGCAATTAAAGCTAATTACACTATAATGTAAGTTAAGTCAACAGCTTGATGTTTTTTTTTTTTTTGTTATTAACGCCGGGATGATCTTTGAAACATGTCAGACAAATGTACTATAAACTAGAAAATATTGAATATACATACATTTATTTATAAACAAAAATGCTTGTTCGTGAAAGATGGTCACATTTGTTCAGTCAGTAAGTTTAAATTATCTTCGGTTCAACCAAAAATGAATATGATTTCCTATTTATTCCCGTATGGAAATAGCTACATAATTTTGAGTATAGAATTGTTTGTAGTGACCTTCTTCATATTTAATGCTTTGTTTAATTTAGGTATTAAAGTCAGGTAGATTAAAAGACTTAATTCTTTTACTTTATATTTTTTATGATGACGTTTCGTCAATATTGTTTTCTAACAATTTCAAGTGCGTGAATTGTAACAATTAAGATAGTGGATATAACAATCATAATTACCTTTTCTTGTAATGATGATCAATGTTTTTAACATAAATTAGTGCTGTTGATATCCGATAAAATTGAGATTCGGATATCCAGATCTATAATTATCCGGATATCCGGATCCTAGGATCCGGATTCACTATATATGTATATACTTTATTGCAAGGGTGATATTACACTGCGACCTAAAAGATCTGTTGTGTCCCCTGTTCGTACTGTTTTACAGCTGGCCTTCCAATCCTATTCTTTTCAGAAAGTGTAAGATATCAGAAGATAGATAAGTCTCCCTTTTCGATTTCACGTGCTCCCAGATGCAACGCCCTTGAGTTGCACAGTGCTACGCAATTTGAGAGGGGATGAATGCCATCCTGTTCCCCAATCTGCTCCAGTCGTTTTGCTTTTCCCTTTGTTCCTTCCTTGTGAGGTACTCTCACTTTGGAAGTGGAAGGCTTCTTATGGAGGTCCTGCTCCAATTCCTGTTTATTAGCGATGTCCTCCCGCTAATAAACGTGCTTCCTCCATGGTTGATCCTACGAGTAGCTAGGGAAGAAAAGGTCCACCTCCACAGAGCCCCGCATGCAAAGATAAGGCTAAATACAATGGGGTGCGCCAGGTGTCCCAAGGTTGGACTTGTAGACTGATCTTCTATCCAGCCACGCATCCCATCAGCCTAGTCCGCCACCTCAGGATTTAGGTTTTTGTTGAGCTTGTCTCCTCTCGGTCCGTGCAGTTAAGCCAAGACCCCCCATCTCTTTCGGGACCTGGTTTAACAGTTGGGCTTTCAGTAGCCGAAAGCAACAATTGGCATCGTTGTGCTAACCCTGTGCTAACTCTTAGCCACGATACGACAGCTTGAGCGAGGGGGAAGTGGTTCACGGCAACGGTCTTCATTCACCCTGCTCCGGTTTTAAACAGAGAGGACGAACTTATAACCGCCACTAATCAACTCGTCTTGAGCGAACCCTGATAAGATGACCTTTCCCCTATCCACCACCCCGGGACGCGCCTGGTAGGTACTCCCAACCCCCAGGATCCGGATCCACTATCTCAATTTACTATCTGGTTCTTCAATCCGGATCCATCTCTCCTTTGCAGATTTTAAATAAGACAAAGAGCTTTTTTCTGCAACATTAGTATTGATTTTGTCTTTGAATTGATTCCCCAAAATAGTAGACCATAACTCAAACACGAATTGAAATATGCAAAATATATTGTTTTTAATGTACTAATATCGCAGTTATTTGCTTTCATTTTTCTTAAAACATATAGAGACTTATTTAACTTAGAAATAACTAATGTGGATGACCCATTTTAAGTCCTTGCCTATGATTAAACCCAATAACTTCCACTCGAAGACTGAAGTGAACACATTATTTTTAACATATAACCCCAGCTACGAGCCGCTTTTCCCAAAATGTATTAATTTTGTTTTGTCAATGTTAAGAATTAATTAATTTACTTGACGCCACACCATCATTTCACCCAATATGCGGCGAGTGTTGTTTAATAACCCTTCTTGGGTTTCTGAAGATATTAAGATTGCAGTATCATCGGTGTACATCACAAAACTGCCGGACAAGAATGGCGGTCATTGATAAAAAGAAACAAATAGTAGCGGATACAAATTTGACCCTTGTGGGATTCCAATAGATTCTCGACTGTTTCAGATCTGCAACGTTCTATGCACCCACAGTTACTTCTATGTTTAATTCCAGTGTTTCCGTTGACACAAGTAAGATTTAAAAATATTAAGTGCCGTGCCACGTACTCCATAGGCTGACAATTTCTCTAACAGTATATTTTGATTTACTAAGTCAAAAGTTTGTCAAACACATGCCACCTCCCTCTCAGCGTTCATATTATTTAGAGTGTAATCCATTACCTCAGCCAACGCCCTACTAGGAGATCTATTTTTAATAAAACATGTTTATTAAATTGTTTTTAACTAAATGACTCATCAAACGTAAATTTAATGCACTTTCAAAAACTTTCGATAAAGCAGACAGGATTGAAATTGGCCTGTAATTTTCAATTTCATGCCTTTCACCCTTTTTATATAGAGGTATGATTTTTGATATTTTGAAGATATTTGGAAGGAACCATTTTGATAATTGGAACTGGTATATCATCAACTCCAGTAACATAAGTATTATTGAGTTGAGAAATAATTTGAGCTATCATAAGGCTAACATAAGTTGGTGGAACGAAAGTGCGGTCTGTGTCTACCGAAAACTGTTTCTGAAGCTCATGAGCTAAGATTCCAAAGTACCGATTAAACATACTACAAAGGTCGTCCGGATTTGACACCAACTCATTTGAACTGTTATACCTATTTCAAAATTTTTAAATGGTACATATTGTTGTGTTTCCTCTTTAATTACTTTCCATGTGGCTTTGATGAGATTGTTAGATTGACATATTGCTTTACGAATTGCTATACTCTTTGCTAACTGTATTATGTTTTTCAAGAGGCAACTGTATTTTTTGTAACAATATAGAGTATATTAACATTTGTTTCCATTGAATGTAGATGGTATTATATCCAGATTGTATCACTTATCATAGATATTTTAAAATCTGATAATTTTACTATTAATAAACAACACATTATCCCTTAGACCAAGTATGGGCAACCTTTGACATGTTGTGGGCCAAACTTTAGTGTGTAAATACCTTCGCGGACCGCGTTTAAAAGTAGTGCATTTTAAAGTAGTGTTTTAAAGTAGTGTTCATAATTTTTAGCGATAGATATCAGACATGAAATAATACGACAACGTTATTATAATGCAATTTATTAAAATAAGAAAATGAAATGAAAAAAATAGGTACAACATTATAATTAAATCGTGAAATTTGGAATTATTACAAACTACGAAAGTTAAATAGCGACAACGAAATCAATGAGCTTGAATTTGGGAAACTAATCCATCGATGTTTGGATGAATTCCACTGATACAAAGACGTAAAGAATTTTCTAAATTATCGTCAGCCTTGTACGATGTTTTGATTTATTAATTTTCATCATTGAAAAAAACTGTTCGCATTTGTAAGTACTACCCAAACGCACAAATCAATCTTCTTGCGAATTTTCGAAGCTCCGGAAAATGGTCTTCTTCGAGGTATTTTTTGTAGAAATCGCACAACTCCACGTCTTCAAATTTAGATTTTAGGAGTGAGTTTTCTTGAAGCTCGATCAACTCCATTTGGAAGTGTATTGGAGCTTTTTGTTGGAGTAGCTAATAAATTGAAACTGTTTTCCATGTTTTTAAAATCGCTAAATCTGTTCGAAAATTGCTCCGACAATAACTTGAGTTCTTCAGCATATTGAGCATAAGCAGTATTTTCATACGCAGAGAGCGTGGTGAAATGGTAACTGTTACCAGACAGCAACTGTGCTTCCCACAAGCGGATTTTGTTTTGAAACGCTTTCAAACGGCTGTACAAATCATTTACTAACTGTCCTTGTTTTTGAAATTTCAAATTTAAATCATTCAAATGGCCTGTAAGGTCGACCAGAAATGCTACGTCACATATCCATTTTGAGTCACTCAATTCAGATAGTGGTTTATCTTTTATTTGCATAAAATCTGCTATCTCATTTCTAAACTCGTAAAACCGTTTCAGCATTTTTCCTTTGCTTAACCATCTGATTTCACAATAATATGTTGCGTCCGTCATATTCGGCTGATATTTCATCCAAAAACGCCTTGAACTGACGATGGTTAAGCCTTCGGGATCGAATAAAATTGATGGTTTTTACTACCACATTTATAACTTCTGGAGTCGAATGGACTTAGAACACAAGTTCTGTTGGTGGATAATGCAATGAAGGACTATCAAATCATCTTTTTGCACATTTAATTCAGTTGCTTTTTCATACAAAATTCCGATGAAACCTTTACGTAAGCCGACCATAGAAGGTGCACCATCTGTGCATACACCAACTAGTTTTGACCATGGTAAACCAAAACTTGTGAATACCTTTTCAACTTCATTAAAAATTTCCTCTCCTGTAGTGGTTCCTTTTAGCGGCTGTAAAGCAAGCAATTCCTCAGTAACAGTGAACTCTTTATCAACACCTCGAATAAATATAGCCAGTTGAGCTGTGTCAGACAAATCGGTGCTCTCGTCTAATGCTATGGAAAATGATTCAAAACCACCCATACGGTGAGTCAAAGTTGTTTTTATATCATTAGCCATCATTTCTATACGTCGGGCAACAGTTCGTCTTGACAAACTAATTTTTTCAAATTCATTTTTCTTTTCAGGACACAAAACACTGCTAAAAAACATTTCTAACATACACTCCTTGATAAATTCTCCTTTGGCAAATGGTTTTAATGACTTTTCCAATTTTGAATTAACTATAAAACTAGCTTTCACAACATTATGAAGTTGTGTGCTTTGTTTATAAAACATTTGCTACTGTTTTTCCAAATTTGCGGTGAGCTTGTGGATTTTATCTTTTCTTATTTGTCCTGTCAGTGAGTGCAGCATAGGATGCTTAGTTGAGTAATGCCTCTTTATATTGAATTCTTTCATCACTAAAATGGATTCATTACATAGCAAACAAATAGGCTTACCATTGTGCAAAATAAAAAAGAATTCTTCAGCCATTTTTCTGAAACTGCGACCCTCTGCATCTACTTTTCGTTTCTTTCCACCAAACATCATTTTCGTTTACTTTTCGTTCGATAAACTTAATAACAAAATATAATTAGTAATCACTCAAGATGCACACAAGGTCACAAAGCAAATTGACGGCACTAGCAGTTCGCTAGGATATCGCTTGTCGAAGTTACCACCTCGGTAGCTCAAATAGAACTGAAGTTCGGGCCATCCACCCACTTACATAATCAAAATGAAGGAATGATCTAGAATCGTCTAGTGTAAAACATTTGAGAAGCTATAATCTTTTGTTGTGCCCGCCAGTGAAGCGGCAAACATCAAAGACTTTGATGTTCGCCGCTTCACTCTTTGATGATCGCCGCCACTCAGCTTGCTCGCTCACTTGATTCTGCAGGAGCAAACGGCAATCCCCATATCACTCGATCTTCCTCATTTGGAGTGAGTATGAGTAAGTAGTGTAATATTTTTTTTAATTGGGTTTTTCAAAATGTCTCGCGGGCCGGATCAAATATTACAGCGGGCCGGTTGTTGCCCACATATGCTTTAGACAATAATTATTTTAGTAATTAATACAAAGAAATTTATAATCTAATTTCTACAATCTATTTTTACGTGTGAACACGTAAAATTCATTTTACGGATTTAAATGACATAGATCTTTTTCGGTATAACCTTCAAATAATTTGAAAAATAAGTAAACAAAAAAGCAACGCGCACAAAACAATAAAACCAAAAAGGAAAACCAATTCCTCATTAAAATAAACCACAGCAAAACTCACGAACTAATCAAATTAAACCCACAGAGCGTTATATATACGATATCCCAGGTGAAATATCCCAGAGGCAATAAATCACGCGATCGATATCAATATTTTATCGAAGTCGCAGTCGACGACAAAACGAAGATCGCGACAAAATGCATCCGAACGGAACCCGACGCTTCTCCCGCCTTTTTCCGAACCGAAATCCGTCGGCAGTCGGCGCAACGCTCACAGTTCCGTACTCTAACCGGTCCAAGATTTATCGCCGACGCCGCGAAACGGTTTAATTAAACAGTGACGGCTCAATTAGAGCAATCAGAGGGATCTACGGCGTCGGCTATCGATTCCGGCGAAGGGATGGGAGGGAGGAATGCGAAGCGGCCGGCGAAAAGGCGAAAAATAGAACAAAAGACGTTAAACCGGCCGGAATCGTTCGTTTAACGAACCTCTCCGTCCGATGACTGGCTGCAGATGAGCGGATTCAAATACAAATAGGAGGAGGAGACCGTTTGGAGATAGACCTCAACTCCATTCAGATACGTTGTAATAGAGTAGTAGTCTTCTGTCCTTCTCGAGAGGAAATATTAAATCATTCCGACGTCTCTGAGATAATGGGTTTAGTTTCGAGTCATTTCCCGTAAATTTGAATGATAGCCCTTGAAAATAGTAAAAGACGAAAGAGCGGAATTGGTGGATATTATTTGTCTTGTCTTTATTACTGAAGTTTACAGTTGTCTGAGTCGAGTTTCAGGGTTTTAAAAAAACATCTTTTATAGTCGAAAAGGAATGGTTACTAGAGCAATTTAAAGCATCTTGAAAAACAAAATAAATTAAGCAATAAGTAGAGAAACAAAAGTGACACTTAATTGTTGAAAACAAAAAAAAACAGCTATTTTGCAACATGCTTTTTGTTTATATTACATAAAAGCCATAAGTTTTTTTTTTTTCTGAAACAGCTTTATGGACGGTTAGGCAAATGTGTGGGAACACCCGATGTTTAGCAAAACTTTGGGTTCTATTAAAAAATAAATTTAAGAAGAAGTTTTGTGGTATTTTATTCTAGTCTGTGACATACTTTGATTTTCAACAACTCTGGCATTAAAAAGTATTGCATGCATCTTATTATAGAGACCTCGGCTGTCTTCATACCAACCATCATTAACAAATTAGTTCGCCCACAGTGAGCAACTATTTTAGTAAACGAGAACCATCTGTTAGTAGTAATATAACTGTTGGAAATACTAATTAATACAGTAGTTAGTTGTATCACTAGGACAGACTCTACAGTTTTGCGAGTATGAGTACGGTTTGTACAAGTTCGAATACTCGCAGAAGTGTTTCTGGCCGTGTGATACACAATGTTTCTTGGGCCGAGAAATTGGCCTTTCAATTTTGAATTATTAATAATAATAATATATAGTCTTTATTGGATGTCCTTACATACCAAGTACATAATCATACAACATGAAACATAAATTCGATTTAGGAAGTACTTAATAGTAATTAGAAAAACACAATTGAATAAATATACACGCACCTTCACAATAGAAATATCCAGAAGAGAAAAAAGCAAGCCACTATTAGTATTTAAAAGGAGATACCCAATCACAAGGCGAGGTTCAGAAAATAATTCTGTTTTTCTACCCGACCTGGATTTTAATTAAATTATGTACATTATTGTAACTGCCTAATGTAAACTCTAAACCTATTTCTAGTAGCATGATATTCTTTTCGTATGTACAATATCTTACTACATACTTTGTGAAACCCTGTCCTGCTCCTCCCTCAAGAAAATCTTCAATTTACTCTTAAATACAGCATCTGGCAGTTGTCTTATAGTATTGGGTATCTTGTATTTACTGTGTATGGACAAGGCAAATGAGCGCTGAAATAGTGCAGCCCTATGAGGAGAAGGAGAGAGCAAATTCCTAAATCTAGTTGTAATGGAATGTATATCCGAGCAAAACCTTAATTTTTTAAAAGGATATGGGGGTGTTTTTGTCATCAAGAATTTATGGTAAGAACGCAAGCTGCGCAACTCCCTCCCATACTTCATACTCAACCAACCCGCTTCCACCAATTTGAAAGATATATGCTCAAATTTCCTAATTCCATATATAAATCTGAGACAGGAGTTCTGCATTTTTTGAATTCTGTACTCCGTATCGCGATCCAATGCCGCATGGTAAACTGTGGAACAGTAAGTAAAATGTGAGAGCACAAACACTTCAAATAACTTAGTTTTAACATCTATATTAAGCGTTTGTCTGTAGGGATATAATTGAAAATAGAAAATAAATTTTAACACTAGGGAGTTGACAGTATAAGTTGGCATACATTTTACATACCTTAGTATTTAAACATTTCCGAGAATACATCTTTTTCTAATTTTCTTTCTAATTTAATATCTATTTATCAATAATAAGTGCAATGAAGACACCAGTTCATCTTAGCATGGTTGAACAGTAGCTTAATGACGATTTATTACACTTCTGTCATGTGTAATCTAGTGTGGTCAAACTATAGTGACATTTTTGTCTGCCTAGGCAGGAAAACGGTAATTTTCTTGCCGCTTTGAAGTACTGCAAAATGAGTGTTTCTGGACGGAGGCGTAAAAATAATTTTACTTCTGCTAAAACGAAAATTTCTATGGCCACAAAAATACAAATATTCTTTATCAGATGTACTTATGAATAATTCCGATTTCCAAAATGTTTCTTAGTTTACGATTACTCCCTTAAAATGATTTGTATCTTATATTATTAAAGAAACTTCTTAGAAATTTTGAATACTTTGACTTCTACCATAAAAATTCTTCTGTTTTCTCAATTCATTATAACCAATAAAACAGCTTTCTAAATGATTACTTTTCGAAATTTGTAAATTTGACAATTTGGTCAAATGATTAGATCAAGTTATGTAATCTATATTATTAAAGACTATTAAAAAAATACAAATTTCAAACATGAATAAAATCTTTATTAACTTGGAGAATTATTTTATTTCTATTATTTATAACAAAAATACTCCAAGCTGTGGTACTCGGTAATTGCGTGTAAAACTTCTCCTAGACCCCTCACCACAAACTGCACTAAACTGGACGTACGTTTCGATAGCAAAGCTATGATCATCAGCAGAAACACTGAACTAAATAACTACACTATTTCGAACCTTTATTCTACAAATTAATTTCTTCCTTGTTAAAAGATAAAGAGGATTCGTTCCTGACAAACATATTTTCTGGTTTATTAATGTGTAATCTGGGTTTTTTAAAAAAAATAATTTTGATAATTTTGACTTATTTAGAAGATTTCTTGAAAGGTAATCAGTTGGACAGTAATGTAGTTGTTAGTTGCATTTCTTTGGCGAAGCTCTGCATAAAACAAAATTTCTTTCGAATCAACGGTACTTTTACCAACAAATTGAAGGAGCAGCAATGGATTACAGCTTATCTCC
This sequence comes from Protaetia brevitarsis, assembly GCA_004143645.1. Classification (NCBI taxonomy): domain Eukaryota; kingdom Metazoa; phylum Arthropoda; class Insecta; order Coleoptera; family Scarabaeidae; genus Protaetia; species Protaetia brevitarsis. The sequence continues at coordinate 4,753,945 of RXPK01000114.1, forward strand.
CTTCATAGCTAACCTCTTTATGGGTAAATTTGAAACCGATCTTCAGAATACTTTGGCATATTTTTCACGGGTTTGGGTTAGATACGTCGATGATATTTTTTGTGTTTTTGATACTATTAAGTGCTTAATTAGAGATTTTCTTGAACAGCTAAATTCAAAATTTCCTTCCATTAAGTTTACCTATGAAGGGGAAACAAACAATAGGATTGCTTTTCTCGATATGTTGGTAATAAGAAATAAAAATAAATTAGAAATAGACATATATAGAAAGCCCACTACTAATAACAGATTTATCTCAGAAGATTCAAACCATTCATGGAAAAACAAACTAGTAGCTATTAACTTTTTGGTACATCGCTTACTTAATTTTCCTCTATCTACAGAACGATATAATAAACAAGAAATTATTAAAATCGCTGCATTTAATGGATTCTCAGAAGATGTTGTACATAATACCATTAGAAAACATAAAAACAAAATAAGAATTAAAAATGTGAGTACTTTAGAAATTAGTGATTGGAAAAATAAGAAATATGTTAAATTGCCATTTTATCCAAGTTACACGAGAGGTTTACAAAAAAATTCTCTAAATTCAATCTTGACATAGTTACTACTTCAAATAATAGTCTTAAAAATATTTTAGGTAACCCTAGAGATCAAGTAGATAACTTGGACAAATCAGGTATTTATAAAATATCTTGTAAAGATTGTGATCATGTATATATTGGGCAAACTAAAAGTTGAATTAAAACGCGTTACAAGCAGCATTTGGCTCATCTTAAATTTAGAAGGTTTGACAAATCCCCCTACATACGCTTGAAGAAAACCATAAAGTTGACAATATAAAGTTAGTTAAAAACGTAAACAACTATGTTCAATTAAATTGTTATGAGGGTATGGAAATATATAAAAACAAACATATTTTAATGAATTCAGATTTAAGACCCTTATATTCTTGTCTTTACGGTTTATTAAGCACAAATAGTAGATTAGACGGAGTTAGGATTAGTGACTACTTAAGCATGACGGCAGTCAGCCATGACCGTGATCATTGTACCATGACTTTTTTAGGTATAAATTAGGATAGTTTTAGTGTAGTTATTTAGTTCAGTGTTTCTGCTGATAATGATAGCTTTGCTATCGAAACGTACGTCCAGTTCAGTGCAGTTTGTGGTCTATTATTTATAATTATTATATATTAAACATAACACTGCATTATATCATCAATAATCAATCAAACATGCTTTATTATTCCAAAAATAGAGATTTTGGTTACTAACAGCAGTTGTTTTCATATCCAAGCTGTACTTTTTCTTAAGAAAGAAATATGTTAATTGAATCACTATTTGCTATAAATATTTTTTTTCTTAGTTCTTAATAAATATTTCTTTTCCAGTACTTAGAAGAAAAATTTATCTGGTTTAATGCACATTTATTAAGGACAAAGAAATATTTTTCTCTGTATAAATATATATTACTATAGCTGTTGTTACTAATGGTACGGATAAACACAGACTAGCTGCCCATCAACTTTCTACAACACCAACGCATAAAATCTGTAATGTTCACCTAAAATCCCTTGATCCGGTACTGATGTAAGCTGCTGCACCCATATGCAGTGCAATATGTCCACTCATAGGAGAGCCGATTAAAGCGGACGGAGAACAAAGTCCCCATAGCATTATCCCATTTATGGGATGACGTATGCTGCCCACGGCATTCATAGTCTCCGCTGGCCTTTAATACATGCGTACGTTAAGAGGAAAAAAGGGTGCCCGCCCGCCGATTAATGGAAAAGCGAGGGGGATTTAGAGGATAAGAGGTTTATTTTCACTCTACGGACTCATCCTGCAGCCAGACGGGCGCGTATTTTCGGGTAATGGAGTGGGAAGTAGATTAGTCATACGCTGGTTGCGGTCTCATTTAGCGGAAAATGTCGGTGGAGCGTTTGAAGGTCAAACAGTTGAAGGCTCAGAGATGTTGTTCTTACTAGGGAAGATGTTTATTATTCGCGAGAGTTCGAGAGTTTATGTGCTGTTGTGGTTGTTGCTGTTTATACATGCAATACAAACGATCTTGCCTCTTAGCAATTAGAAGAAAAACAAGAAGCATCTACATTTGCTTTTGGAAATGACACTCCCATCTTAACCAACACTGTAACTACTTCTAACGTGCAAAATTAAATCAATGTTAAATGCTCATTCAATTATTTGGCGCACTATAAACCATATACAGGCTGGCCACTTTTTAATAGGGACACCATTGTTGTCTCAAGAAAAGGAACAGTCGAAGGCGATTAAACAGAAAAAGTACATTTTTTTAAAAAAGTAGTATTTTAAAGAAAAGCAAAATAAATTCTGGAATTTTGCTTTATTTCTAAGATACCAAAAGCATGCCATAACGGATTTCTATTAAAGTCTACATACCTTAACTATAATATACTGGTATTATATTGAAAGCACAACGTTTCAGCTCAGCAGTATGTGCGTTTTTTTTTAAATTTTTGATGTTTTTGATAATTAAAATAAGTTGGATATTGCCAATGTATCTTATTTTATAATATTCCCATTCATGAGCGAATGTTATCCAAAGAATAAAAGAATAGTACCACTATGTTTTCGTTTAGAATTTAATATGGGTAAACAAAAATGTTCAACTCGACAAAATATACATTATACAGTGAGGATACAGATATGTCTATAGGTTTATAATATGACAAACTTATGAGAGAGAGGGACTAGCATAAAACATTAAAAGTCAGTACACCAAATAACATGATAAAATATCGAATGATAAATTGCAATTAACAGTTAATTAATTATAATTGAGATATTTCCTAATTGTTGTTGAATTAATTTGTAATTCTTATATTGTCTAGCTAGGGTTAACTAATAAATTTATTGCAATAAAAGTTTGGTCAACACTGATTACTGATAAATTGAAGAAATAGGTCGGTCTGACAGAGTTGTTATTAAATTAGGTGATATTTTCGACATTTCTCAAGATTTACATATTGTCACTAGGTACTCAAGCTAATAAGCAAATCCTAAAATTCATAAAAGAAAACAACTTTCTTTCATTGTTCTTAAACCCCAACGTTAAATATGTAATGGCTAGTAATATATTTTAACATTTTCAGGGTTCAAGTTATTGGCATAAGCCATAGATTTAATAAAAAGTATTTATTCCTACACTTAAAGTCTAATGAAAATGAAAATAAGATAACATTACTAAAAACACTAACTAATAAATAATTAAGCACTACTGAAAACACTTATTAAACTAATTCAATTAATATAAAACTATTTACATTTATAGGGAAAAAGAAATCGGGAAAAGAAACCGGTTTCGCTCTATCCGAGCATCCTCAGGCCAGAATTTAAAATCAGTTAAAAGTTCTGGCCTAAGGATGCTCGGATAAACCGAAACCGGTCGTATGATATTAAAGAATTTTGTGTGGATCTACACCTTGTTTGATTTCTTTTTCCTTATATTAACAATTTGCACAGAGTCAAATATGGATTTTATTTATATTCAATTTATTTCCACTATTATTTATTTTCATTGGTAGTGCGTAACTACATATTTTATATTTTCTTTTAGAGCACTTCAATACGAACTGACTCGTCCTCGCTCGCACGCGCTTGACTCTGGATTAATGTGGAGCTCCCATTTGCTGGCGCAATAGAAAAGCTAAATTTCAAATTTTAAAAATAGGCGCGCGCTGCAATATCAATACGTACTGATCACAATAACCCATAAACAATTGATGACAATGACTACAATAAATGCTAAATAATTACAATTGATCCTAAACACCGTACTCCATGTAAAGGTACGGCATGAAACTAACTATTCTAAGTACTACATGGAATCCACAACAATTAAAATTTTCCTATTCTAACTAAATAATTTCCCATGTTAGCAATTATAACAAAAATATAATAAATCGGTCAGCTATCAATTATATGTTTGCGGCCATGGAACAACTTTAGTTATCTCCCAGCATTTGCCATGGAAGACCTTACTATGGGAGCAGACTCTGGCCAGTAGCCTCTGGCTTTGTTACTGATAATCAGAAAATTATTATCAGTATCCCAATGGGTTTGGAAGAGGGCACCTCCACGTTTTTCTTCTATTCCTATATCTGTGCCCTCTCCAAACAGTTGCTCTCTTCGCAGATCATGAAGCTGTCTCCTCCATTAGCAGAAGAATGAACCATTGCAATAAACTGAAAGCAAAGAAAATAACAGCAATACCCTATTCTAATATATATCTTTACTTTAAATAATAATTAAAGTAAAGATTTATATTTTATATAATAGTTCCTTTATACACCCGTACTATTGTAATGGCGTTTAGTTTAGCACCAATTGAGACCACTAAAAAATATGTAATATTCGTTTATAAATACCAGCCAATTATTTAAATATCCAAATAGGTCGCAACCTATCTATTTTTTTAGCAGCACTACTAAAAGATTTCCACTATTCACTCCCCTTGTTATCCCTAATATCTTTTTCACGCGGCGACCAATTTAAGCCCTTAGTTACTGCCCTAGCTTCCGTATGCGACCGTCACTCATCAGTGAATGGACATCAAAATAAAATATGCCCGTTATTTCTACACTACCGCATTCACAATGCGAATCACTAACCCTCCCAATTCTACATAAATATGATTTAAAGTTACCGTGACTGGTTATTAACTCTACCGCCTGAGACAACAAACTAACCCTCTGACTTTGCTTTAACCCTCACTTACCGCCTCGTTTGCTAATTGATCGCTCATATTACCAAATAAACTCACGTGAGCCCCAGTCTAAAAAAAATTATATGCTCCTCACGTAACATATCTCAAATATCTAATAACAAGTCGGTTCGATATTCCCTAATGTCTGATAGGATAAACTATCAGTTATATAATTCATACATTCCCACTCGCGCCTAATAAAACGTAGTGCCTGATTTATTGCAACTAATTGTTACAATGACCACCTAATTCAAATTCTTGATTATCTCACGACCAACTGCATCGATCGATATATGAAAGAGTATACATTGGAAAATTCTGAAAATTTCGCTGTATACCAAAGCTGACCTGCGCTATTGAACTAAAATATTTTTAATAATCTAGCGCATCCGGTTGTACCGGAAGTGGCTGTCAACTTTGTTATTTTAAATGGAACACCCCATATATTATTACGTTTTTTGATTCCCCGTTCAAATCTAAAGTAAGTTTGTTAAAACAACTATGTTGTTATTTTCAACCATATTTGAAATATTTGCATTTTTTAAAAATTTTTGACAGATGGACGAGTGCATCTGAACTTCTATAACTGCAAGGGCGTTTAACTTGGAAAATTGGAAATTTGTAGAATTGTTGACCGTATAGGGTAGCATCCGAAACCGAATGGATTTTTCGAAAGCATTATACAGCGTGTTCGAAAATTACAGTTAAACTTTCGAATTGAAAAAGTGTCAACACTTTTTTTTTTAAATACAACTACCTACTCTTCCCTTTCTCATCAAACTGCCCTTATAAAAATACAAAGAAAAAGTCATATTCATTACCCGTCTAAAATGGATACTTTTTAAGATAATTATTAAAATATGTATGTATGGTGTAAGAAGGTAGCTTATGTAGTTTTTTAAGTCATCCTGCCAGCCAGAGACCTAAGCCGAGTAATATTAGGGCACCAGGATGTTGCAATGGCTGGTATAATCTAATGGGTGGAAGAAATGAGTAAAAGCAAAGAGAGTGCAGTCTTTCCGAAGAGAGTTCAAGTCAAGCTATTCCTACAAGGCGAAAAAAATGGGGTAATATTTAAAAAAACAATTAAATACAAATATATAAATTGTTTGATGAACGTCGGTCGCTTATAGCAGTAATTGTCAATAACTTGAAATATAAATTTGTATAATCTCAGTACACAATAAGGGCTACGAATAGAAATTGGTTGGCGATTAATTGCATTAAAAAAAGGCGCCAGGCTTTGATCTGATTACCGGAAAGGTTTTACAAGAACTATCTGCAACATGTATTAAACTTATCACATTTATATTCAACGCAATACTCCGACTATCTTACTTCCCCAGTCAGTGGAAAGTAGCCCAAGTAATCATGATTCCAAAGCCAGGTAAAAAGACTTCTGGCGTCACCTCCTATAGGCCTATTAGCTTACTGCTGGTGCTCTCGAAGGTGTTTGAGAAGATCTATGCAAAAAAACTGATACTAATCACTGAAAAACGAAATATAATTCCGAAACATCAATTCGGCTTTCGGGACAAACATGGCACCATTGAGCAGGTTCAGAGAACTGTCAACAAAATAAAGATCTTGAAGCTAAAAGGTATTGCTCAACTGCCTTCCTAGATATTACACAGGCTTTTGATAAGGTTTGGCACATGAGGCTGCACTACAAACTAAGGAAAAATCTGCCACTCCCTCATTATCTACTACTAAAGTCCTACCTGTCCGATAGGTATTTCCTAGTCAAACAGAACAATCAATATTCTGATATCTATCCTATCCACTCTGGTGTACCGCAAGGGAGTGTATTGTGACCTATCCTTTACCTTCTATACACGAGTGACCTACCGACAACAAGACTCACTACTATGGCAACGTTTGCGGACGATACCCACTCAGATCCAATATCGGCTTCGAGGAATCTTCAAATCAGCCTCAACAAGATCCAGGACTGCACTGTAAAAAATTACAGTAATTTTGCCATGGTAAATCAGGAATATTACATGTAATAACGTTGTGAATTTACCACAATAAATCATGTAAATTTTGTTTTACATGTTTTTTGTAGGATATTTAACATGGAAAAAGAAATTTCGGTAAAATTTATAGCTTTCTCATGTAAGTTTAAGATGTAACAAAAATTCAAAAAGAAAATACAGGAAAAAACATGTACAATTTTGTATTTATTCTCAAAATTTACTTAAAAGTGTAAAATTGACATTTTTTGGGGTATTTAGTGCACTTTAAAAGTAATTTTACTAGTGAACTATTAATTTTGCTGTAAAAATATAAGGATCTTTTATATTTATTTGTTTTTACTTGAATTTTTGGGTAAAACTATAGATATCATGGAAAATACGAAATTCATACGCCGCAATGTGATTGGTTATTGGATTATTTATCTGTGCGCGTAGGTAATTCTGTTCGTTTATCGAACTTATTATTGGCTCACTGATATCATGTACGTCACAAACGATCGTAGGTTTCGCGTAAGCGTGTTCATTCTTGATCCCTGGTTGAGCGATTCAGTATGACCTATTAGGTGCTATAAAAGAATTAGGTAAGTTGCTTGCTCTCTTTATGAAAATACATATGAAAATTACTTCAGTGTTCGGTAAATATGGAGTTCATTTAGATATTACATACGAATTTTACAGTACAATCTTTGAAAAACACATCAGCATGTGAAATTTACTAGATGGTAGAAATTTTACCTTATGAAGTAAATTTACCTGTAAAATTGGAGGCAACTTTGTTACCAACGATTTTACATGTAATTGTACTGCAATTTTTTTAGTGTGGTTAAAAAAATGGCGAATGAAGGCCAATGAATCTAAATCTATACATGTCACTTTCACAATGCGCAGAGGAACATGTCCGCCAGTTAAAGTTAATAACTGCGAACTCCCGCAAGCTAACGAGATTAAATAAATAGGCATTCACCTAGATAGGAGACTATCCTGACAAAAACATATATTCACAAGACGCAAACAATTGGGAATTAAACTCAACCAAATGTATTGGATCATTGGTCGAAAATCCCAATTATCCTTTGATAACAAGATTTTAATTTACAAAGCCACCTTAAAACCAGTCTGGACATATAGGATACATCTATGGGATACCGCCAGCAACTCTAACATCACCATCCTACAGAGATTCCATAACAAAGTTCTGCGTGCCATCGTCGATGCTTCCCACTATGTGACCAATGAAGTTATCCTACGTGATATCCCACTAACCCCGGTGAAGGAGGTAATCACCCAGTGTAGCATTAAGTATCAAGAAAGAGTGTTAGTTCATCCGAATCAACATTAGCCAATCAACTGATTGTGCAGTGTGACGAAGTGCGACGATTAAAAAGGTTTACACCTAAAGACTTACTTAACAGATTTCTTTAGCCAAAGTATTTAGTCATTTATTTATTTATATAAGAACGCAAAAAACTTTAGGTTGTAATTAAGCAGAGTGGCTCACTGGAGCCATTCTATTCATGTCAATATGTCAAAGCAAAAGCTAATTGCCCTCGGGCAGATTGCTGAATAAAAGGAATTAAAAAAAATTGCATTAAAACAACAACTAACTCACCAATTTTTCCAACAGTTTTTAAATCAATCATGAAAATAATATGCGTTTTGAGGGTAAATCTGGAAATGCAAATAATTATTTTTCCTTTTTAAATGTTAATATTTCCACTTTATCTGATCTATTAATATCTAATAAGTAATTGAGAACATTATATGTGTTTTATTTTACAATACCATTACTGGAAGCACAGACAACAGGAGATACAGAGTTTCATTTCCTACAAAATTCGGATTATATTTTATTATACGATTTCTCCGTATCGAGTTGCAGTACATCAATTCCTCGGCACGTAATACATGCATAGTGAGTAGTGCTAACAATAAATCCTACGGAGTTTCTTTATACTCTGACAGCAAAAATCGTTCGTCTCTTTCTATTGGTCGCTAATCCGTATTCACGAGTCGTTCGACGTCTTTCCGCTTGGCGTTCACCTGCCCGCCCAAGTTCAGGCGAATCCTGGCTTATCGCTTGCCGTCCTGTCGGATTGCCGTACGGGCAAAGGGCTTTCAACCTATCCGATAATCTTTTCCTCACGGCTAAATCTCCGAGGTGAATTTAGAAGTAATAGAATTGAAACTCATTTGCATCTGGTGTGAACGCTAATTGAATACCGAAAAAGGAACCGTATCTCTTTTTTTCGCTTCTTCCCTTTGGCGCGTACATTACAAAGGTAGTTTAAATTCTGCGGAGATGCGCCATCCTTTTCGGTTTCTGCTTTAATTCTTGTATGAAAATAGCGCGTAAAGAGTTTCGTGTTTAAAGAAAGTGTGTGAAAGTGTAAATGTAAATTCGGGGTTATTTAAAAAGGTTAAATAAAACAATTCTTTGGCATAAGCTTTTGATGGATGCTTATCTTTACAAAGCAACATTTAAAGTTTCAAGTACTTGAATATTATTGAGTCCAACACAATAAAATTACTGATACATAGTGATATTTATGTATAATAAAAGTTTTAGTTAGTACATTGGTAAATTGATAGTACATTTTTCAGGAAAATGTTTGTACCATGTGTATTTGGCTGCAAACTAATATTTTGCAAATATTATCCAATTTATGCTACCCTTTTCTGACTTTAAATATATATTAACCAATAAAATTTAAGTCTTTTTTTAAGAATAGAAAAAACAATAACTGAATTGACAGTTCAATTCGGTTTCCTTAGGTATTTTTTTATATCCAAATTGATATAATTAAAACCGTTTTCTTTATGTATTCCACAGTGGACAACTTCGTTTTTTATATAAAATGCCCCAAAAGTTTGGCCAATAATAATTATGCAAAATATTTAAGGTTTTAAAGAACTGATTACTTTGAGCACTTTTTAATTCTATTTATTTCAATTTACTATGAAATTGAAAAGATGACCAGAAATCTTCAGTAACCATTTCATGTTCATAGCAAACAAAAAATAATAATAAATAAATACTCGTAAAGGTAAGAACACAGAAACCAATCCATTAGGCCACACAAGTTAAAAGAAGGAGAGACAGCTGTCAGATAAAGGCAGAAAATACAAAGAAACGCAGAAGGCACGCCACTCGAACCAAGAATGGACTTGGAAGAAATATGGCAAATATTTAAAACTATCATCTTAAATGCTGCCAGGGAAGCATGCGGAACAATCAAGATTAATAGAAAGCAGAAACAGACACATTGGCCGAATAACCAAATAAAAAACGAAGTCAAGACAAAAAAAGAAAGTGGGAAGCTTATTTGAGTTCTAAAAGTATAGGTAAGTGTGAAGAATATAAAATACAAAGAAAGAAAGCAAAAGACTTCGTAACAGAACAATAAAGGAGAAGCTGGAAGGAATTTGGGATAAAAATGGGAAACGACTGTAAGTCAAACCAAAAGCTATTCTATAAGATGCTAAAAAACTTAAGAAGGGTGAAAGATTTTTCAAGTAGTTAAACAAATTAAGAGTGATATTACACTGCGACCTAAAAGATCTATTGTGTCCGCTGTTCTTGCTGTTTTACAGCTGGCCTTTCAATCCTATTCCTTTCAGAAAGTGTAGGATATCAGAAGGCCCCAAGATAAGAAAGTCTTTCTCTTCGATTGCACGTGCTCCTAGGTGCAACGCCCTTGAGTTGCACAGTACTACGCAATTTGAGAGGGGATAGATGCCATCCTGTTCTCCAACCTGCTCCAGTCGTTTTGCTCCTCCCTTTGTTCCTTCCTTGTGAGGTACTCCCACTTTGGAAGTGGAAGGTTTCTTATGGAGGTCCTGCTCCAATTCCTCTTTATTAGCGTTGTCGTCCCGTTAATAAACGCCCTCCCTCCATGGTTGATCCCACGAGTAGCTATGGAAGAAAAGATTTGCCTCCACAGAGCCACACATGCAGAGGTAAGGCTAAATACAAAAAGAAGTAGACTGGTCTTCTATCCAGCCACGCATTTCATCAGCCTAGTCCGCCACCTTAGAATTTAGGTTTTGTTGAGGTTGTCTCCTCTAGGTCCGTGCAGTTAAGCCAAGATCCTCCCATCCCTTTCGGTAGCCGAAAGCAACAACTGGCACGTTGTAGAACCCTGTGCAAGCCCTTAGCCGTGACACGACAGCTCGGGCGAGAGGGGAGTGGTTCACGGCAACGGTCTTCATTCACCCTGCTCTGGTTTTCAACAGAGAGGACGAACTTATAGTCGCCACTAACCATCTCGTCTTGAGAGAATTTACTTTTCGTGGTTAGATTAAAGTTTTAATTCGCGAGGGTAACTCTGGGATTAATAGTTTTTTGTTTTATTTAAAATCTTTTCCGTTGAGCTGACTAATATTTTTCTTTCTTTTTCGTTTTAAAATCATTTTTTTATTTATTTCAATTAATACACAGCAGTGCGTTTGTGGTAGGAGGATTTTATTTGGATTGGAATTTTTTACTTGAAGTATTATAAAACTTATTTAATCGTTGTTTGTAAATTTTTTGTATAAAAGATTCAGGATAATTATTTAATTTGAGGATTTTTTTTTATTTGTAGAAGTACTACAGGTCTATACATTGGACTTGTTAACTGAATAGCTCTGTCAAAAAGGGAAGTGATAACACTTTTTTTAATAAAAATATGTTGTCATAATTTAAATACCTATTAGTTGATGCTGTGTGTTTAGATATATTTTGGTTAGAAATTTGTTTTTACTAGCTATTAAGGTTAGATCCAAAACGTTTATTTGCTAATTATTTTCTTTTTCTACAGTAAAATTTTGGTAAAGTTTAAAGTTTTGGTGATAGTTGTTAAAAGTTTTTACAGCTTCTTCAGTTTTGTCTTTTGGAATACAAATGATACAATCGTCAACATACCTCTTGTAAAAATGGGTTTAAAATTTAATTTAGATATAATTTCTGTTTCCAAAACTTCCAAAACAAGCTCTGCAACTACGCTGCATGTTGGTGCACCCCATAGCCCAATCATATATTTGTTTAAAGAAATTGTTCCTATATTGGAAGTATGTTATATTTATTGTAATTTTTAAAGCTTTAATGAATTCTTTTTGGGAAAGGGGTGTAAATTTTTTTAGTTCGTGCCAATGATTCTGAACAGATCGAATGCTAAATCTCGAAAATTTTGAGAATACTTTGCCGCTTTTTTAATATAAGCCAATCACTGTCACTCGTCTACATTGAGAACCCAATTGAGTTTTTGGTCAATCAGCATTTCATTGAACAAAAACGCTGAAGCTAGTATTAACCCTTAGAACGGATCTCGAAATAAATAAGCCTAGTGGAAGGAATAAATTCTGGAAAAATTTTACCCAAGACACTATTTCCTTTTTTTCTATTCAGGCCTCGTAGTGCCGCGTCCGTCCCAATAAAAGAACTACGCAAACCCGGTCCTTATCCCCAGTAATCCGATCCGGATCCATACATCTAATCTTACAGCGCGTCTTTTCGCCAGAACTTTTATGACGAAATTTATTGCCTCAAAAATTTATCGCGGCGTGCAAGTGAACCGCACGAGCGCGGGCGGGATGGAAATACTACCGAGAGCCTCCTGGCACCTGGCCTTGCCTCATCCCATGCCCGCGGCGCGCAACACACTAACGCGACAGTAAAAATCCAGTAAATTTGCGAATAAAATATTTTCCGAAGCTCGCAGCGCCAAAGTGTTTCCGCATAAATCAAGATCCCCGCGGATTTTTTTATTACGCCGATTCCCGTGGCGTCCTCCCAATCCTATATGGATGAGTGAGTTAGGACGGCGCGTAAATTCTAAGCAGGGAAGGCGTTGAGTAGATGAGGATTTACAAGCGGTCCTTTATCATGGCTATCCATCTTCTTGTGGATGTATGTTACTGTCTTGTCTATAGCGTGCTATAAAGTGGCAAATATTGTAGTACGCTTTTGATACTGACGTATCGACGTATACAGTGAAAATGTGGGAATAGATAACTTATTAGGATAATAAGCAAAAACTACTTTCTATGGTGATCTTCTGAAGCACTTTTATCTTTTTTTTTGGTTTTATTGTCTTTATTTGAAGTTCTTATTAAACCAGCAATTTACATATTTATTCGACGTTGAAACCATGCAACAATAATCCCAGTTAGGACAAGGGAAAAGAGTATTTTTAATTCAGTGGTGCGACATAGAACCGTTGAGGTGATTACTTTTTAAATGGCGTTATGTTGAATCCAAACAAGTAATTTAAAATTATAGTCGCCGCTTGCTGTAATATCTGATAGTTGTGTACTTTTCACTATTATCCAGCCGGCTCTCCTCACTTTAGTTTTGTGCTATAAGCTACGAACAACGCACTCATTTAGTGAGCAGGTTTTGCAATTCGTAGTAAGTAGCTCGTAGCTTAACGAACAAAACTAAAGTTAGATAAGCCAGATGGTAAAAGTCGAGGGTGATCCATTGGCTATATACTGCCGTGAAAAGACCAGCGGTAACATACGGGGCAGTAATCTGGTGAAAAATGATAGTAGTGCCCACCGCAGTGACACTGCTGGGAATCACTGGTGCAATTAACGGCACAAGAACCGCTTCTTTGGAGACCATTGTCGGCCTCCCCCCGCTGGAGCTTTATGTGAAAGCGAAGGCAATGAATGCGATCCTTAGACTGAAAGCCAACAACTTGTGGCACTTTAGGGTCGGAGGGTGCACTGATACTACGGGTACGATGCTGGATGGGCCATTGCTGCACATACCCACGGACAGTATGGTACTCGAAATTATTTCCACTGAAAAGGTGAAAATCGCCATACCGAACAGAAACCAGGCACGTAGTAAGATCACTGCTCTTGATAACTGGTTCACGGAAGGATCCAAATCCAGCCAGAGCACAGGAACCGGCATTTGTAGACCCAGCCGTAATTAAAGGATATCCAGGAGCCTGGGGAAGCATACAACGGTCTTTCAGGCAGAGGTATTCGCCCTTGCAGCCTGTGCAGAAACGATTGCACAGGGGGGCTGCATGAGGAGGAAAATAAATATAATGACTGAGAGCCAGGCTGCTATCAAGGCAGTTTCAAACCCTGTAACTAGGTCAAAAATAGTTATAGACCGCAAGCAATCCCTCAAAACACTGGCACGAAACTACACGGTGTCTCTGATTTGGGTGCCGGGACATGAGGATATAAAGAGCAATATAATAGCCGACGAACCAGCCAAAGAGGGCTCTAAGAGACACTTCATAGGTCCAGAGCTTATGTAGGATTACTAAAGACTCCGCAAGAAGGGAGATCTGGATCTGGTTAGATAAAGAAAGTACAAAGAAATGGAGGTTGACTGAAAGTTAAATTCATACTAAAGCGCTAATAGGGGGTGGGGATGCTAAATTCTCTCATAACCTACTCAGATCCAGCAAGTAAGAAGCTAAAACCATTATTGGGCTAATAACTGGACACTGTCCCCTGAAAAAGCATCAATACAACGCAGGTCGAGTAAGTGAACCGTGGTCTGCATCACGGTTCACTTACCATGCGAACTACAGGAGGAAACGAGTTTACATGTAATCTGCACATGTGAAGAATTGAAGGTACTCAGGTAGAAATATTTCGGGAAGGATCTATTGTAGCCCTCAAGGGTTCTCAAGTTTCCACTGTGCAAGACACTGGACTTTATAGTGAACACCAAGGTGCTCGAGTGGAAATAATAGATTTAATAGGGACGGTACAATGAGTTCCTAGCTCAAGTACCCGCACTATAGGTGCCCACCCTTACTAAATGAATGAATAAATGAAAGAAGCCAGATGGTAAACAGAATACGCCTATTGTAACCTAAATACATACCTGTCATCTGCTGTCATATGCAATATATTGTTATTTTATACAAGGTTCCTCAGCAAGACCGCTCGTTAGAAGTTTATAGGGTTCTGACCAAAATGAAATTTTGAATTTTGAAAATTCAGAATTAGATATAATCGGTTGCATTATCTTTAAGTAAAATATTTTCAGATTTCTAACGTTTCCGATTATATCGAAAGCCACCATTTACTGCGATATTTTAAACTGAACATCCTGTATATTTTTCATACAGGGTATTTCAAAAGCACCGGACGACTTTCTATAAGGCGCTAAAGAATCATTATTTGACGACAAAAATGCAATGGGAATTTCTTTCGAACTTTTAGTTTCTAAAGAAATGGTGTTTAAAAATGAAACAATTCGGCAACATTTTGTAATTACATATATTATAATAAAACTGTTGCTATTAGAAATCCAAAAATTTAACGAAATTTCAAATTATAAAACATACTGACGTTGTCAATTTACAATAAATGTTTGAAATTTTGTCCATCCATTCTTGAACAGTTTTCTAATATTTTGCGAACACTGAAATGAACGGTTAGTAACATTTCAGGAGTTACGGCGGCAACAATAATTCGCTGTCTTAACTCCTACATTCTCGGGGCTACTAAGATAGTCGATGTTTTTTAAGTGGCCCCATGAAAAGAAACCTATAGAGGAGTAAGATCTGGCGATCGTGAAGACCAATTAATAGGACCTCCACATCCATTCCCCAATCTTTGGGAAAAATTGTTATTCAACCACGTTCTCACTTGCATATCGTAATGAACAGCTGCTCCATCTAACTGCAGTCATAAATTTAGTAGTCGTCCTAGTTGCAGATTATCTAGCAGATTTTGTAATGCGTCTTGTAGGAAATTAAGAAAATTATCGCCATTCATACGATGCGTAAGTGTATACAACCTAATAAATATCCAGAGATTATGCCGGCCGAAACATTAACAGAAAAGCGATTCTGAAATCTTCGCCGGCGCACCAGGTTTGAATTTTATACACTCCAGTAGTGGTTATTGTGGAAAACTGTGGAAAATTATCATTTTCCTCCATCCTTTCCAACATCCATCGACAAGAAATGACTCTAAGCGGAAAATCGTCTTCTCGCAGGGTTTGAACTTTCGTATAATGGAAAGCATCATACCTCTCTGCTCTTAGAACACGTTGAACGGTACTGTAACTTAAATTCAAGTTACGTCCAATTCTTCGAATGCTCACACTGGGATCATCCGCAACAGCCTCAAAAACGGCTTCTTCTGATTGTGAAGTTCAAGCTACAGGTGGTCTTCCAGGAACATCAACAATAACACCAATTTGTCCCGTCGCATGGATGTTGACGTTAAGGGTATCGCGTAGCGTAAGTGAACACAGGAGCCCTATAATTACCGCGACATTCACTCAAAATAAGGTACATGTCACAATATTTACGGGTTGTGTACATTTTTGAATTCTTTGAAAGCAATGACACTACAAAATAATTTCAAAACTGTCAAAAGTAACATTTCTAGTTATTGTATGCCAATGTTGCCAAAAATATTTTTTTGTAACCCTGTAACATTTAACTAGCTGTTTTTCTGCTTTATAACTTAAAACTTTTAATTTTCTATTAGCAAATTAGATAAGTTTAACAACTCCTGTTGTTAAACTTATCTTTTGAAATCACTAAAGTCATATTATATAGTTCTGAATGACCAAAAATCTAATACAAAACTTGTATATATCAAGGACCACAAATCTTAAAAAAACATTTATTGGTATTTTATTTACATTTTCAGAGCCAGTGGACGTTCCTTTATCACCTCTCAGGAGCTAGTCCGGTGCTTCTGAATCACCCTGTATATCGCCCTTCTGTATTTTACATCTCACATTTAAAAAAAAAAGAAACGTATTGCTGTGTACTGTTTGAATTAATTGAAATTGCAAAACTGATTTTACAACGGAAAAGAAAAATTAAATCAGCTAGCTCAACGGAAAAAATATTTAAACTAAACAAAAGAGCAACTAACCTCAGAGTTACCCTCGCGAATTAAAACTTGAATCTAACCACGAAATTAATTTGTGAGTGAATGAAATCTGACTTTCTTAAAATGACACGAAAAAATGAAAAGCTTCAATTTAAAATAAAAGAACAGAATTTTTTAACCCAAAGAAGCTTTAGAAGATTAGCAATCAATATTATTAATCAAAAAGAGTTAAATTACAACTTGTGAAAAAAAAAACCGTGAACTGAAGGTTCTGGCCTAAAATAAAAACTGCATTAGATTCTAAATTACAATAGGACAATGCTATTTCCTATGCAAAACAAAAGATTAGTTTGTTCAGGAAGATAATCCTAAATATTTCAATTATCAATTTAAAATAAATTAAACGTGGACAATTACTAGAAATCTATAAAATTGTAAACTAAATGCAAGAACAACTACACACCCAAACCGAGGTGATAGATAATTAAAAACGAAACAGCAAAATTGAATAACGAAAAATTAACTCTCCAAACTATAATGTGAAAAAATTAACTAAAAATGTATCTTCCCGAACAAAAATAATAAATGATCTTATATCTACAACGTGTACACGTCAATATATTAACAATTATTATAAAATGAATTCCTTGATGGACTATATAAAATTCAATTTATGCGAAAATTTAGAATATCAAAATGAATTACAAAATGGCATCAATAATATACAAAATATGTTTACTCACGTTAACAGTCGAACAAAGAACTCTAGAACAAACTTCTACAATCGTTTTCCTTACAAAAACGTATAACGCAAATGCACAATTCACCGACAAAATCTAACAGAAAACGCATTAGCTCAACCTAGCAAACGCTAGCCAATAATTGAATGGAATTAATTTAAAAAAAAACTTAACACTTAATTAAATAAATCATACCATTAACTCTTTAACTAAATTTATACAAAAATAAACATTATTGTGAAAATTCTCGGAACATTGATTCAACTCAGAAGAAATTACACACATCAAAATATGCAACTTAAAATACACTCGCGAACAATGGGGAATCTACCACAGCAGTATGTACTTCAGTTGCGTCCACTTCTCGACCTAAGATCGGTATTTGCGGAAAACGATCTCAAGCAGAACTTTTACGACATATTGATAGCCATTATATTAGACTATTAAACATAATAAATCATAGGCATTTTAATTGCAACAAAATTTACTTAAGTATCTCGTCTTTTTTTAATTAAACATAACCTCTATTAATAAAAACAAGCAAATCAAATAAATCGTATATATTTTTACCACAACCGCGCAACATATTAAGCGGACGAGATTAGTTTAGTTATTGCGCATAAAATTATACTATAAACGACTCCGATATTAAGTATACCGGGGCTCTAAATGTCATAACACGTAAACTGCATCCGCCCGCAATTAACTCGAGCAAGCAGTCAAACGGCTCCTGTCATAAAAAATATAAATACACTTAGTATAATAGTAACAAAACGTCCGGAAAGGCGGCGACCTCTACTTTGTCTTCGACGACCAGATGTTAGTAAAATCACGTTAACCCGCCACACAAATCCGGCCATCAAGTAAATAATAAGACGCCGTCGTCTGTGGCGTCGGCTTAGAGGCTGGGGCTTTTTAATAATACCTCGCCACGCGTTCCCCGCCTCGACCAGACGAAATCTGCGAACAATGAACAATCTGAACATGATTGATGATGTACGGAGCGCTTAATTAGATAGGGCGGACGGGTTGTGCGAGCTTCCGGATCGACCGTCGCGACGCCTCGTTTGCACATGTGATATTTGCATAATATTAAATGTCACAGACGCTCTGCTCTGTAATTTCGTTATTTTCTTCTAGCGTAGCGCCCCCTAACGCGAGCCTGTGCGACGTGGATACTCTTATTGTGTTATGCCTTTTATTGTGTGCGTCAGTTGGAAGCGTGAACATGGACAGGAAATTATTACCTGACTCCCTAGCAGTATTTTTGACCTGGATTTAAGATATGAGCGCGTGTGCCTCGAGTACACGACGCGACGTTTGTTTTAATAATAATAATAATAATAATAATAGTAATAATAATAATAAATGTCTTTATTTCCCCATGCTCGAAAATGTATAATCAGAAATACAGAATAATACAAAAAAGTATAATATGAAATTATAATATAAAGTGAAATAGGATAATTTAATTTAATAATATTTAGGGGAAAACGGCGGAGTTCAGGTTGCAACGCACAGTGTTCTAAATGAGCGAATTCGTGATCGAAATTAATCACGCTCAAACTTTAAAAGTAATTTAGCTGAAAAATTCAATTATGTTGAATTATTTTATGCACTACAAATATATATATACAATGGATACCGTCTCATTCGATTTCAACCCCTTAGGAGATGAAATAAGTACTTACAAACGTCGCGATCTCTACGATTTTTACTTCCTGTGATATATGACACATAAATATTTATTAATTAATAAATGACTATTAATATTTTGGTAATAATGAATTAAATGTTCTATTATTATTATTACCAATTCCACAACCAATCAAAACTTTCATTAACTTTATTAATATTTTGTTATAAAGAGGTGGAGGTATTGTTGTAAGGAGTAGGAGGTGGTTGATACATTTTACCAAATTTTCAGAACGTTGTTTTATCACAAATAAGTTGAAAACAAATATTAGACTAATTACCCGAATCTTCAGTTGCTGCTTCCCTCTTAATTTCGCCTTCGTCCTGATACTTTTTTTGTTGTCGGACCGTCTGACATGTAGTCTCTGGAAACAGCTCTTGGCTTTTTGTATTTAGTCTCCCATTTCTCTTACCCATTAAATTATACCGGCTATTCTAGAATCCTACTATCCTGCACTAATCTGTACAGGTCTCTTTCTGGTTGATCGAAGTAATCATCTCGGTTCATTTTTGGCTTGCCAAAAATTGCCGGTCTTCTTGCGTCCAGAGCCTAATAATCACACAGAATGTGGTAAGCCTTCTCTGTACTCTCATTACACAGTCTGCAGTTGGTATCTCCAGTGTAGATCCCAATTTTCTGTAAGTGTCCTTTCAGTGTACACTGTCCTGTTAAGAGAGTTGTTACGATGTGAAAATGATTTCTACTGAGTTGTAGTAGTTCTTCAGCCTTCTGTTTTGATGGCGCCTTGATAAATATCTTACCAGGAGTTTTTTTTATTCCAGTGTTCTTTTTGTTCATGTTTAACCCAACTTCTTACTTGTTCTCGTGCTGTGTTTTTAGACACTTCTAGAACAGATTCCAGACGTATATATGAAGCAGATGATCCTTTTCTTGCGAACTCATCAGTTTTTTCGTCTCCTTCGACTGCTGAATGCCAGGGCACCCACAGAAAAGTGAATTTAATGTGGTCTGTAAGACTATTCAGTTCTCAACTACATTCCCAAACTAATCTTGACTGTATCTTGGAGTTCATTAGTGCCTTCAGTATCGCCTGGCAATATAGAACCGCTTATTTTTATAAGCCCTCTGATTGATCAGAGCACAATGTACTATTACGTATGCCTCTGCTTGAAAAACTGTGGCATATTTTCCCAGCAGAAGGGTAATCATTGTATTTATCACCCCGCTGTAGATCTCAGCTAGAGTCCCATTTTCGGTTTTTGATCCTTCTGTTAACCAGATTAATTCGAAATTTCTGTTAAAAGATATGTCAAAATCATGTGGTCTGATTTTATTCCCAAAATCACCATGTGGAGGGCAATAACATGATGGACAATATTATTATATTATAAATATTAATAGCGTCAAACACGATCAAACCATACACATTAGGTTGTAGCGCATGCGCGCTGCTCTTCTAAGTATAGCTAGTCTTGTCATAATGTATGTATATTATTGTTTCATCTTCGTTGGTTCGCGAACCGCAATTTTATATAGAAAACATTGAGAGATAGTTCAATCCACAGTATCCAAAGGCGCACATTTATATAAATTAGGTCATGTTCCGCACTTTTCCGCAGGTAAAACAATATATTTTTGAATTACCTACATTATAATCTTTCATTTCACGCAAAATTCACGAACTAGCAAGTACTAGCAATAAACGTAAACCCTCATTGAAAATTTATTTCTACGTAAATGTGATAGGCTTATAGGCAACCGGTATTACTTAGAAATAAAAACAGCTTCCTATGAAGTGAGAATGCTATTTACGTCACTAAAGTAAGTACTTTCACCTATAATAATCACTATTAAATCGACCAAGATATTTGGGCCAGGTAATAGCAAACATAAGTACAGTTCCGGGTAGTAAAATATACATTATAAAATTATTGTTAATTTTGCAGTTTTTAATAATTAATATCTGTGGTACCGACAAAGATAAAATAGCAATTCTTGGTGAAAACTTGTATGATGATGTAACAAACAAATATATATGATTTGCAGCATTATCAAAAAATTTCAAAATATGAAATTACGATCACGTTTTTATCTATTTTGAACACTGCGCGACGTGTCGTGATCCTGCTCTTCCACTCAACCATTTTGCGTCACTGCTGCATAAATAAATGTAGAAAGAAATTCTTTTTAAAAGTTTGAATATTCACATATTTCTTTATATTACTCGGAACGGAATTATACACATTAGAAATGCGATAGGTAAACAGTTCCAGTTTATGTAGAGGAGGCGTTAAGGTGCCTTTGTATCTAATATTAATGGTATGAACATCCGTCCTAAATTTGATTTTATTGTACAAATATTCGGGCTTCCCAGTGATAATTATTGAATGATACAAAGTTGCAGAATGCAACAATCTCCTATTTTTCATGTTAAGCCACCTCGCATCAATAAGTTTATGAGAAATATGGTCTCAACGTTTAATGCCGAAAATCAAACGCAAGCATGAGTTTTGAACT
Organism: Protaetia brevitarsis; assembly: GCA_004143645.1. Lineage (NCBI taxonomy): Eukaryota > Metazoa > Arthropoda > Insecta > Coleoptera > Scarabaeidae > Protaetia > Protaetia brevitarsis. The sequence continues at coordinate 4,775,403 of RXPK01000114.1, forward strand.
TTTTGTATACGGTATGCATCAACGGCAGCAATATGTGAGCTATATAGGGAATCACAATAGGTGAAATGGGAAAGAACTAGCGCTTCGCAAAGCAACCTTTTAGTTTTACTATTTAAAAACATTCTGCTGGTGTAGACCGTTCTCAACGCAGCGTAAGATCTCCGAGACACACGCCAACGTACTCCCGAAACTTCAACTGATCATCAAGTACAACTCCCAGGCTTCTAACGCTATGTTCTAGATTAATGCGAATATCATCTACCGTAATATTAATTCTGTCACAAAACAAGATATCTGAGTTAAATCTTTTTGGCCCAAATAAAATACGAATTTAGATTTAGCGAGATTTAAACAAAGTGAATGGGCTTTCGAAATGTAAACCAATTGTTTTATATCCTGATTTAATTTTAAACAAGCATCTTCCACTGTATTTGGGTAAAAGGAATAATAAAGTTGGTTGTCATCCGCATAAAAATGGCATTTACTAAATTTTAAGAAGTTGATGAACATGGAAGTATATATTGAAAAAAGAAGTGGTCCCAGAATAGAACCCTGTGGTACAGCACATGTAATTGGAAGATATGAGGATGTCTGCCCATCAATAACCACGCATTGCTATCTATTGCACAAGTAATAAATTGTACAAAAGATTAGACGCATTTGAACTTAGTGCAACATATCGCAGAATGGACACAACATCAACGTATGATTGAGCGTGTCGAAAGCCTTGGAGTATTCAAAGAGGCACATCAGAGTTAGTCTACCCTCGTCAAATCCCCGACGACGTCGTCGACTATGTTGGTCAAAGCCGTAACACAGCTGAAATTCTTCCTAAAACCAGACTGTACATTAGGAAGGATGTTATTGTGATTCACATAATCTTTTAATTGCAATTCAATTACCTTTTTCAGCGATCTTAGATAGAATTGGCAGTATGCTAATGAGTCGTAAATCACTATATTCTTTGACTAGAGGTTTTTTGCGTAAAGGAATTACCAAGGAACGTTTCCAACAATGCGGAAATTTACACCTGCGCAAACATTCGTTAACGACATTGCGTCAGGAAGGGCAGAATATGTGGGCAGCATAGTTGGACGAAGAATATGTTGAGACCATCCATACCACCATTTATTAATAAATTAAAACGATACAAGACAAAAACATCCTTAAACCCCATGCTCCACTCAAAGGTACTATATGGGGCTACCTACTCTAATTATCTGATTGTTCCTAACATGTCATTGGTCCCCTATTTTAATTAACTAGTACCTTAATTACTATTGCGGAACTAGTGACGGTGGTATTGATAATATTGCGCCCGTGGAGCGACTTTATAGATCTCTCAGTATTCACCTACATTGAAAGAACCTAAAAAGGTTATTTTGACAGATATTAACATGCAATTAGTATAAATGAAGTTAACTGTTCTTTCAGTGTATGAGCAAGAGAAACCACGAAAACCTTACTCTGAGAGGTTTTCGTGGAATTATCATTAAGTCGCGAATTCAAATAATCGTTATAAATTTCATTGTTTGGCTGCAAATTGGGAATTGACTGTATAAAAAAATTATTAATATCTTCAACATTTTTTAGTAAGACGGAATTTCGGCATTGGTTTTATCTACTATTCCGGCACTGCGTAATAATTTCCACATGCCTCTGCCATCAGCAGCGCACATTTTGATTTGATACTCCAAATTTCTTTTCCCGTCTAATAGCTTCGGTGGTAATATTTCTAAGAGATTTATAATTCATTCAGACTAGCATTTATACCCTCATCGCAAACATTTTTCGAAACTACTTTTCGAGAACATTTCGTATAATAATAATAAAAAAATACATGTATCTGTATTCGTAAGCTTTGTAGCTACCGAAAACTTGCGAAAAAAAATTAGGGGTGCAATTTAAAAAGAAAATAGGAGAGGGGGCTATTTATACGGGGTGTGTTATAATGGCAGAATTTGATGTACAATTATCAAATAGATGTGGGACACACTGTATATGGGTTCAAGGTAATTTTGGAAATTTTATCTAGTAACACAAAATCAACACGAACAAGTTTTCTATATTACGCAATGGAAACGGATAAACTTTGCTGTATATTATAATCATATACACATCATCATTTGGATAGTCATTATAAACGAATTGCAGTCACTTACATAATAATCTTTATATAACTGTAAAGCTTGTAAACCTGGATATTAACCAATTCAATCATGTGGACGGATTCTAATGAACTAGTTACATTTCATAATTAATTGTTATTGTATAATCCTATTATAAGTATAGTCTAATTAAATGTTCATCAATTATTTTGAATGATATTTTATTGGACTATTGTACATAAATACATGTTGATTATTACTTATTAGTGAAATTATTTACATAAGAGAGCATATATTTGTTTTTTTTTTCACCTCCGTTAGAATACTTAACCTAAATATACCTATGCATTCAATAATATTTAATATAATGCAATATTTTTCAGACTAATATTGTCTATTTTATCTAAAACAGCACTCTTTATTCTCTTAATATACTCTGAATCAGTTAAACAACGCAGAATAGTTTCGGTCAGCTAGGTTAAATAATGTGCGTCGTACGTTTAATTTTATAAACTTTTATGATCATAATAACCCCAAGAATTAGCTCATACAATTTATTGCATGTATTAGGAATCACTCTGTATTGTGTAATCTATATTTTAGATGTTCTGTAACATTACAACGTACTATACTGGTTTTAGGGGTATTCCAAATCTCTTTTACATACTTTTATTTTAACGCTAAGTGTGCGCTTTTGTTTACTCTCCGGCGCTAGTCAACCCGAAACAAAACAATTACGTCTACGAACGTATACAGCGCTATTTTACCCAAACAAATGAACAACAACTGTTGCTCTTCGACGCTCTGTTTGTCTGGGCGCCCCTCCCTGTCTTGATAGCGCGCCCGGAAGGGATGTTATCGCGCTACAGCATAGAGAAGCCCGTCGGAACGGCGGAGGATAATAAATTTCGCGGGGTCGACCGGACGGCGAGAGGTAGGGGACGCTAGGCCAGAGCGTCCATCGAGATAGCGATGCGAACACGCGATCGCCGATGGTGGAACGCCGATAATGCAGGCGACCCGTCTTCTCACAAATACCTATTTTAAAACGCAATTTAGATAGGGACGAGACTGGGAGACTGTTGTTGCGGGATATAGTGCACTGAGGAGGAAACAAATCCCAATAATGTGAGGGTAGAAAAATATAGAGTCTACTTTGGAAGGAATTGTGAAGGATTTTACTTGAAAAAGTCAGAAATATCGTGAAGATTTTCTAGTGTATTAACGCTAAAGCAATTATCTCGTTAAGTTCTACAGCCGTTCTGGACTCAGGATCTCTGTTTGGAGTGGACGACTAGCTACGTGTAGTTAGGCCTCTTTATGCCACCACCCAAGTAGCACATTTAGTCGCCATGACGTATTTGCTACCTTAAAGTTTCCACAAAGTAAAAATTACTAGTAGCTGTTGCGTTCTAATTACATGATATATCCGTAACTAGTACTAAAATGGGGAACAAATATTAGGTTCTAATTACGCTATGGCGACGTAATTGTTACTTTTATATGGAATTGCAATTCATTGTTACTGTTCCTTTTTCTTCTTTATACCTTTTTATAACATATTCAACCTAACTATTGTTAGAATGGAAAATATAGTGGTCCATGTGTACCCATATCAAATAAATATATGTGTTACACCACTTATTGAATCGTGAATTTTGCATCAATGACGACATAAAATTAAAAACGCATACCGTTTTACTGGTAAATGTTAATGTGATAGGTCTTAAAAATACGCTCACCTCAAATGCGATGAAGTTTTATTGATAAAAAAGATAATTGTTAGCAACGCTTTTTTTTTTTAATTCAGCATGTAGGTCAAAAATTCACCTTAGTTTGTCCTTATTAACTAAAAATATGAATAGTAAAATTGAAAATTTCGATTTGTGCGTTGGGTTAGGAGCTTGTTTATTTTATATTTTGCCCCATTACAATTGTATTGTAACGGCGCATCCATTTTGTTTCACTTGGCATTTTTGTTTTCGCACTCAAAGTAATATATACTAGAAGTGTATAACTCTGAAGTTATACATATAACTCTGAAGTTATACACTTCATGTATAGTTGCATGGTAGCAGTTAATACTATCGTTTATGGTAAATATTACGCGACCATTCCCTATTAAATCTACTTTCAAGTTGCATATGTTGCTATAACGTAATTAAATTCACTTTGATGTAATATATGGAACTTGAAAGTAATTAGTGCGACCAAATAGATTTAAGAGCCGGAAAATACGCGAACTAATTTGCCAATCTCTTTACTCCACTCACCCGCGCATCCACTTTTTCCACGTTTGACAGCCAAGTACAGTCCCGTCTTATTTGTTTACTGGTTGTTTGTTTGCGCTTCGCTATTTATCTGTTATATATCTCATTTTTCTCATTTTAACCCTTTTTCCGTCTTTATATATATAAATAGCAACTTTTGTGAAAGCTATAACGGTCAATCAATGATAATGTGGCGGTGAGAAATGCATATCCTTACTTTTTACATATGTGCTCAATATATAAATTTCAACTATACCACCATGGCCATATACCAGAAAAAATAAATCAACCCTCACAGCATTAATATCTTTCTATAACAATATTCTGAACGAAGTTGACAACAAAAATTATCTTATTTCAATATTCTGCGACTTCAGCAAGGCATTTGAGTGTGTTGAGCATACAATACTGCTACAAAAACTATATCAGTATGGCATTAGAGGTAGCGTGTCTTACTTATCCGGACGTCTACAATTTGTGACAAAACACAAAACTAACTCCAATATTAAGACCTATAAATCCAGTTGCTTACCTGTATTTCACGGAGTTCCACAAGGTTCCGTACTAGGTCCATTACTTTTTAGTATGTACACCAATGACATATTTCATTTTATCTCTGATATACTTATATATATGTATGCAGATGACACCACCATACTCATTGCGCGAGACACCTTACGAGATGCAGAAGCTGCCAGTAGCTCTGCGATCAACCTATTATACCAATGGTTTTGTGGCAACAAACTCTGTCTTGATAAAGATAAAACAATATGTATGCTATTTCACACTCGACAACAGCTAAAAACACGCAATGTTGCATACACATTAACGGCAATCCGATACTTCAACAGAGTAATACAAAATTTCTTGGTGTGCACTTGCAAGATAATTTATTGTAGGAAAACCATTGCTGTGCAACAACTAAGTTAATTCATACTAAAGCGTATGTTTTCAGAGCTCTGAGGAATAGTTTATCAATTGATACTCTCAAGACTGTTAACTTTGCTGAGATTCAATCTAGATTGGCGGACGGAAAACTTCTCTGGGACTCGTCAGCATCCGCTAATACTGTGTTTCTAGCGCAGAAGCAAATTATAAGAATCCTGGGTGGGTTAAAACGAACAGAATCTTGCAGAAACACATTTAGTACATTAGGTATTTTAACCTTACCGTTACTGTTTATGTATGAGGCGATCTGCTACACTCACCGAAAATCTGATAAATATGTTACCAACAGAGATGTACATAGTTACAATACGCGATATCTGAATGATTTTCACCTACCGAGATGCGAATTGCAAGTCACCGAGCGGGGAGTAGAATTGTTTGGCAGAAGATTGTATAATAAGTTGCCAATTGAAATAAAAACCTCCACCTCTTGCTTTCAACATACTCTCAAGATATTTTTAATTCAAAAGAGTTTTTATAGCTTGCAGGAATTTTTATCTTGATTGTTTTCCATTTCACTTTTCTTTTCACCCTTTAATTTTAGTTTTGTTTTTTTAATTTTAATTTAGTTTTTTTGGATGCATTTGGTGGTGGCCCAGATGGTATATTCTGTTAATTTTGTTCTATTAGTTTAATTTTCATTAATCTAGTTACTTATTTATTTGATATTTCTTTTTTTTCTTCTTATGACTGATTTCATAATCATTTTTGAAATCAAAAATGATTTTTATAAATCAATAAAAATTACTTACTTACATACTTACTTACTTACCCTTCCATGTTGAAATGTGAACTGCTAGAAATAGTTAAACGAAACACTTTCCAAGTATAAAATAGATAACTGTGCGTCAGTTCGTGGACATACCGTTTTAAGATTACCCCCTTACGATTGCGATTTAAATACAATTGAATTAATTTCGAGTATGCTAAAAAGAAAAGTAGCAGGTCATAATAATGATCCAAATACTAATACACAGGCTTTAATACGCCAGTCATTCGAAGAAATTACTCCAGATCTGTGGCAGGCCGAAAGTGAACATGTCAAACGAATTGCAAAATAATATATAGAACGCTATAGACTTCATGATGAGGTGAATGAATCTATCATACGGTTAAGTCAATCATATAGTGAAATGGAATGGAAGGATTCTGAAAGTAAACTTTAGCTTTTTGTAGAAATTGTGAGTGGATCTATTTCATTTTTGACAGATTTCTTATTTAAGTTTTTGATTTCGCACATATTAGTTTAATACACAATACCTTCTATACTTCTTAAATATTAAAACGTTGTTGTAAATATATCTTGTCTATAATAAACACATAATTAATTCTATATCCACAACCTACGCTATAATGTAAACATGTAATAAATATAATAAATTGTAATATATACGTTTCACTTCATTTTATTAGTTGATCTTTGCAATATAGTACGTTTACTTATAAAGAGACAGTATAATCAAATATAATGTCACGAACTTAAATGGTTAGGTTAGAGAGAAATTCAAATTTTGCGCGGAAAACATTTGCCTCCGAATGTACCGTTCGATTTCAACTGTGCTGCCTCAGGTTTCAATTCTACTTGGTTGCACTATAAAATCACTTTCAAATTTCGTGTGTAACTTTAGCATCTTTATAACCTCAAAGTTACATTAACTAGTGATTGACTTATATAGCGACGGCATAACACTAGTGCAAATTCAATTCACATTTCTTTCTTGAGACGGCACTCATCTTATAGAGACCAAATTTATTAAAGTATGTAAAAATATACAAGTACCCACTACGCATATATTGCGCCTAGCAAAACCACTCCTCATCTATATGCGTTTAAACTCTACTACTTTATTGTTAAATTTTCTATAAAGTTGTATATATTTGGAATGGTTGCTTTAAAGTGATAATCAAATGTAACTTTTTGGTTAAAGGTACATGTAGTCCCCCTAGGAAGTAATGATTACGTAATTGTAACTGGAAAAATGTCAACAACATTGGTAGGTAATATCTAGGTGCTGATCACCTTAATTCTACCAAATATATTACTAGCAGGTCATGATTACTATAAGGTCAGATTTTGGTAGCATAGGTTAGTAACGCCGACTTTTAATCGTAACTACGTGCAGGAATTAACTTTAGAGTGACTCAACAAGTAAGGATGACGTAACAATTACTATTTTATTAGCATCATAAAGTAATAAACCTTAAAGTAATTGATTTGGTGGTCATGACGTAACTGCAACTACATATATGTCGTCTAAGTAGATATCCCTTCAAATTTGGTAATTGTAGTGAAAATTACGTCCCATTAACTATACTGAAGTAGTTGTGTCTATAGCAGTGATAATCACAACTAAATGTGCTACTTGGGCACACATAGGCGGCATCACTCATCTGCAACTAGAGATGTTTATTCGTATTTATAAATATGATTTATAATCACAAGTGTATACGTGAATTGCGAATACGAATACAGTTACGAATATGGATACGATACGTCATGTTTATTTAATTAATTTAACCAGTATTTAAATAAGAATATATCTAACATCTTTATAACATATACTTTTATTTATTTAAGAAAAAGGACATAACTTCAAAAAAATATCATAACCTAAAAGCCGAACGGTCCAAGCGGTGAGATTTTTGCAGTTGTCAAATCTGTCAATAGTATTTCCTTGACAATTTTCCCTTCAAGAAGTGATGTAGATCATTGAAAAGACACCTATAGATCGAAAATATTAGCATCAGAATATATAAGAAGACTTTTCTTCTGTTATAGCTTTGATATACATATGGACGACATTTTCTTTTTCTGAATAATCATCGTTATTTGAATCTATCCATGTGAATTTGAGTCGTATTTATTCTTTGTATTTCCGCACAATAAACTGCGAATACAATAATATAGATACTAATGTCACTTTTATTTCACGACACGTCAAGTTTTGACAGCTGTTACTCCCACTATCTCCAAAAACATCTTAAAAACCTGCTACGAGGTGATTTCAAACATGGAACACATTTTCGAACACTAATGGCTATAACGTCTTAATATCGACAATAAAATGCACAGTTTTAAATATTTATAAATATGGCTTAAAGTTATTCGTCGGCAAAAAAGGCTTTAATTTATAATGAAATAAAAATCGAAATATTAGGTATTAGAAAAATCGTAACTCACCGATCACAACTATATGAGTTTGTTAGATTGGTTGCCTACCTAAAACGCCCCCTCCATTCGCTTTTATTTTTTGACATAGTGTACAAGTGGTTTCAATCAGCCATTGATTTACTAGATAGTTTAAGGAAGGAAGGAATCGTTTATTTTTAGTGTTTGCTTCATCTACTGTGTTCACTTCGTTGATATCAACTGTTTTTTTTTAAACGTAATTACTTTAATACAATAATTAAGAAAATCAATAACCAGTTAATTTTTCACGTATGTTATATGAACTTCTCGTGGATCACAATAATACTAAAACATGTGTTAGAAATATAACACATATTATATACTTTTATCGGGTAGCATTTACCATTCGCAATTAAGTTCATCGTTTTCGTACATATAGGTACCTAAATAATTTATATTTTAATTCCGCCACATCAATATTTTCGGTAAAAATATTCACATCAACCCACATTCCTGTGATGTTAATTATGGACCTCCTATTAATAAATATCAAACCGTGACCAGCGAAATGTTATGATTGGGTGAGCTACAGGGATTAATAAAGTTACGTGCAGGTGTTTTTTTTCCTAATATCCAGTTTTTTTTAGTATACATACATGTACTGCGCTATAAATACATATTTATATGTAGATACTTGCTCACAGAAATATTAGGCGTCCCCATTAAAAGTGTCGCAGAGATTTATAGGAGAATTAATAAATTTATTTTTGTAGCTTTGCGTTAATATGTTTTTAATCTGCGTTGGTATTAAAGTCGTGAGTGAATGAGTGGTCTAGATTGAATTATATACGATAAAATAAACGTATTATTGGTTTATATTATGTTTATAATAAATTGTAATAGAAATTTAATTACTAATAGTCCAGCAGTAAAACTGTAAATTAGTTTCTAAACTGATTTAAATTTTATGTATACAAAGAGGCGGAGAAAGACCATGTATGTATAAATTATAGACCCATTTCAGTGCTACCTATTATATTCAAAACTTTGTAAAAGATAATCAAGAAGAGAAATATATTTATTTCAAAAAATTAACGTATCTACCACTGAATAACATAGGTACCGGATAGGTATAACTACAATCAAAGCCTAATTGAACTCTTACAATATATTTTTGTTTGGTGAGGCAATAGATAATTAGTCGGAATATTGACATGTGACCCAAGTAAAACGTATGGGTGCGTACCGCGCAGTAATCTGAAGGTGTGAGGTAAAACACATCGAGTTCTGAAATCTTAGCAAAATAACAAAAAATAAATAGGGGTGACTAGGAACTCTATCAGAAACTGCAAGGGCATTGGAGTATTCATAGTTCTTCCTTGCAAGCTTTCAGTACGACTGTAAAAAGCAGCTTTCATCAAAGTTGGAAATGCTCCTTACACAGATAAAAATACGCAGTTGAATCTAACACCGTTTTAACTCTTTTCCGGTGTTCCCTCGCGACCATCCGTTTAAGTTGCCTCCATTTCGGAGTTAAATGTTTTGCTACTAAACGGATAGAATACAGAGATAATTTTGTTTTCCATAGGAGAAAAACACATCTTAACCGAGGCAACCTAATCCGTTAAGGACCAATTTGTCTCTCTTATGCAGTTTTACTATTTTGTAACAAATGTAAAAGTTTCCGAAATGGAGAAATTTTAACTCTTACTGCTGTTATTAAAATGAATAATGGATGTTGTTTCCCCCATATGTATGTAATACTACTATCGTATCAGATAAAATTATCTCCGTTGCTAAGGCAAGTAAGTCCACGTGGAAATAATTAATTAAAATGTTTAGGGAAGCAGTTACGATTTAGAGAACAAATGTTCCCAATCGGAGGTATCCTTTCACTTTTTGGCGTTGAGGTATTAGAAATAGAAACATCTGTTAAGTAAACAAATTATCACCACCGTGAAGGAGAAAATATAATGCAATGTTAGGGATATTTGTTCACATTTAGGACTTAAATACGGTAGTGTAGATGCGGAGAGAAAACGGAGATTATTTCTTCCTTGAAAATCGTAGAATTCGGTAGAAAGCGGAGTAAATTCAATCTCTCCGTTTTGGTTGAGATTTTGTATAAAACCGAGGAAATACTTTCTGTTTTCAGCTATGGCAACTCCTTTTTGTAACACAATATTTCTAAAACGGAGACTCCCTATTTCACTCCCTCAAATTTTTACCTGTATATACACTGTTGGTTCTAGATCATAGTAGTCTAATGAAACAGGAGCGGATTAAACAGCTCTCAAACCAGTTCCGTCTGCTCGGAACCGCGAACCAGATTCGAAACTTCAGGTATCCGTTTTCTAAAAACGACGTTTTTTTAATATGCAACTCTTATTTCTTAGTGCTATAATATTCTCTGTTTAAGACGTTTTCTCAATTATAAACATGCAGAACTACTCATTCAAAAGTTTTAGGTTCAACTAAACGCGCCAATTTTAAAATGATTTTTTGAGAACCATTATAAAATTAAGTGAATGTTTATGCTATTTGACTCAAATCTGAACTAATTACGTAAATAGATGTTCTCAATACATCTTTAAGATGTTAAAAATTTTTATGCACACTGGAATTAACGTTTAATAACACAAGGTTAACTTTGTATATGTTAATACGCAGAAAAGAACCGGAAAACAGATACACGTGCAATGCACGTGGTGCGTATAATGCACTACCGTATTAGATTAGGTGGGGTTTCTATATTTCTATCCGAGGGAAAAATTTTGATTGATTGATGCTTCTGAATGCGCTTCCACTTGGTGAAAGCATAGCAAATATATTTGCCAATAAAACAAGATGTGCGTGTACCTAAATAACAATAATAATTTACTTTTCTTGCAATAGATTGAATAATAGATGAGGTGATATGGAATGTTTTGCAATTTCAAATAAGATGTTACTTGTTTATTCTAATTTACTTTTCATGATAGCGGTATAAATAATAAATTTTATCTCCTAACAACATTGGATAATCGTCTTTATTGAAATGTCAACTGTGTACATAAGCGATTGATCTATTTTTTTCCTTTATTATTTTCGGGGCTCTGTATATTGCTCTGGTTATTTATAATGCCTAAATGCCCTGAGGATTCAAACATTGGAAAACCTAAGTGATGCTTACACAAGAAAAAAACAAATTGTGTCTTTGAATATTCGAGTTGATCGTTTCATTTCATTTCTAAAATAATAATGTAAGCTTCTTATTCTTCTTATATTTACAATTAATAGATAGATTTGGCATATCACGCAGTATAAAAGACTCTAGCTCTCTTTATTTTCGATGAAAAGGGTGCTAAGGTATTCTTGTGTTTTCGGTTTTTATCAAAAATTTCGGATGTAATAAATTTGAGATGTAGCACTAAGATTTTGATCTCGGTCCATTGGAGTATAGAAACATTTGCCTCATAAATTTTTAGAATTTGTAACCACAATCATAATGCTTTCTAATTTTTTCTGTGTTAATGAAGTTCTCTTACACGTGAATACAGAACCTTAGATAGTATTCTCTACTGACGCAGACTAGGTACATACCAGTGTTGCGCATCAAGGAATAATTCTTTATTCAACTGATTATTTGAATGAAATTTCAATCAATTATTCTTTATTCAATATTAGGGTATTGTCGAATGAAGTGGCCAGGCATTATTTGAATAAGGAATTATTGAATGAAACGTTATTTAAATAAAGCATTACTGGAATAATTATCTCACGAAATAAATCGTCAGTCAAATAATGGAATGAACTTGATCCGGGTACTTATGTGCATATATATCTGCTCGCTCTTCGTTGCCTTAACACCCGTGTTTTTATATGTGCTGCAAAGAATGGAAGTTTTTTTGCGCTTGAACGTGCCAGGGTTGGAATTAATACCATAATAGTTGTACCTGACCTTAAAAATATTTTTTTCTACTATTGAAACTTATTATATATTTTTGATATATGCAACACTCACCTACATATAATAAAATATTTGAAAGAAATAATTTACTTGTATTTTTCGGCGGCAATAGTTTTCAATGTTTTCAAACAGAAAAGAAGCGTACATGAAACTTAAAACTGTGTCACAGAATAGAGAATAACCAAAAATTTCACTCCGGTGGTTAAATGGACAGATATGTATCCTTTTTCAATTAAATTTTGACAGTGTTTATATTCTCTTCAATATCTTCCAATCAACTCTTGGCGATGTTCTGGAACGATTGCGCATTACTATTATTTTTTTCAGTCAGTTCCATTATTAAAAAAAAAAACAATGCGCTCCGCAGGATCAACCTTTACGCTCTGATGTTGAAGAAGAAACCCCTTTTTTCAGGACATTGTAAAAAATAGATTTTATTTTTGAAAAAATAATACATGTCCTCGATTATGAAACGTTCACATTAAACAAGCATAATCACACAAGTCTTTCTAATCCAAATCATAGATAAAGACATATCATTAATAGGGTGTTTGATTTGATTGATGAAGTTTCACCGTTCACGGGGCGTAACTGTGAACTACTCGTGAACTTTTTAATTATGTGTAACGTTTAAGATGAAAACACGGGTGCATTTTGTAATTTAATTTATTAAAAAACCCACAAAACATAAAGGTAATGATCTTAACACTAACTGTTCGCTATAACTAAATTTTACTTAGACAACTAATATGATCATGTTTGATAAAAAATGATTGAGTATTTCTATTGCGAAGTATTTGAAGAATTGTAAGAATTGCAACCTTTTTACAGTGAGAAATTAACAAATTAATGTATTTCTGCTATTAACTGCAATACTTAGGAGGAAATTTTCCACAAGAATTTTTTTTTTCCTCACGCAGGATTCGAACCTAATCCTCTCGTTTACCGGACGAGTACTTTACCAATTAAGCTAAGAGGAGATGTAAGTTTGAGCGTTTAACCGAACATATGTCGATATTATATCTTGAAAGGCCGGCAGGACGGCAAATACGCAAGGATTGCAAGCTTTTTGCAGTGAGTAATTAACAAAGTCCAACCGGCACTAAGCATTTCACCTCTTTTAAACCAAATTCGATTTCTATAAATTAAACTTTATATTTGACTTCTACCCGCGCACATTCCATCAGTGTCGTAAAAAAAAACCCTTCTTCCTTTACAGTGTAGTTCATAAAACTAATTTTATTTACAAAAATCAGGACATCATTTCCACCAACCACCACTTCATGATATAAAAAAGATGATCCCTTTCCCTTACCGCAGTTGTTAAAGAACAAATATGATTACTTTGAGAAATAAATATCTTCTACACCTATCCGCACTACTTGATATTGAAAAAAGAAGTATTCCTTTCTTTTTCCGATGCTGTTAAAACATAATTTTCAGAATTCAATAAAATCCAATGCGACTCCCCAACCACCCACTAAATCCCTGATATAGAAAAAGGGGAATGGAATAATTCCCATTCCCCTCCCACTGTTACTAAAAAACCAAAATCATTGCTTTAAGAAATAAATACACCCTCCCTATCAATCCCCACTCCCTGATATTGAAAAAAAAGTACCTCTTCCTTCCCGATGCCGTCAAAAAATAATTTTCAAGATTCAAAAAACTAATGCGTCTCCTGCACCAACTCCCCACTCTCTGATCTTGACAAAAGTTATTTATACCTACCGTTTCTTAACATTGCTGAAAAATATATTCCATCATTCAAGAAAGAAATCAACACGACCCTCGAACCAACCACTCAACCCCTGATATAGAAAAAAATTATCCCTTTCCCCTCCCACCGTTACTAAAAAACAAAAATCATTGCTTTAAGAAATAAATACATCCTCCCTATCAATCCCCACTTCCTGATATTGAAAAAAAAAAGTATTTCTCCCTTCCCGATCCCGTCAAAAAATAATTTTCAAGATTCTATTCTTCAAAACTAATGCCGAAGGGTACGTATTCGTAGAAAACGGTCTTGATCAGGGGTTGTAACTCTCACACGACCTTGACCCCTGGTCTTCTTGCGTTACTTCCAGTTCCACAAATCGTCTTAAGACTCTAGAAATGGTTGACTGATTTACATTATAGCGTTCAGACAATTCAGTTTGAGTGTGTAACTTTTTTCACGAAGAGGCTGATTGCATAACGATTCTTATGCAATCAGCTTCACTTGAATTTCGATTTTCTAATCGCTGTGGGTTCATTTTGCAGAAAAATACTCAATACAATGCCACAAGATGTTGTCAGACAAACTCACATCAAATTTATGAGATTGGAATAAACCACCTTTATCATGTTGGCAAAAAGAAGCAAAAAAACACATTATATTCAATTTATAATGAAAGAGAAGCTTTCAACTAATCAAAATACGACGTAATACTATTTTATCAGAAAACTGAATTTACCTTTCTTAGATGAATTTTAAGCACATTTGCTACTGTAAAATTTTTCGGTAGATGTTACAAGGAAATTTGTTCACGCATCGTCAATATTTAACAGCTTATCTAGCATACTAAAAAACAAAGAACGACATTTCGAAGTAATTAGCTACATTCAGCCAAATGAGGACTCGATTTTCGGCCCGGCTGACGTACTAACCCTCCACACCCATCCACCTCTTCGGTCACCCTAGGGATCACAAAGGGTGGAACAGATAGATCGGAAAATCTGTTAGTTACACAATAGTCCTCTAACGCGAGAGAGCAACCTACGGAGATAGGAACGTATCTCGTGTAATTTTCGAGGGTACCTTCCTGAACCCCAGCTGGCTGGCCGTTAGGGAGTTTTAAGAAGCGCTTTTTAATGGTGGATCCCATTAAATACTTTGATAGTGCCTAAAAACATTGTCGGCATGATTTCCTTTGAGAGCCAGGGTTTCCTGCGGGTTTCTTCGCCGAGGACTTGTGGGGGTGATATTGCACTGGGAATGCAGTTTCGATTTGTGTGGAGAAATGTTTGAAGCGAAAGGAAAGTTGAATTTAATCTTTTACCAGATACAAATGTACAATTTGGTAATATTGTATAAAACCAAATTCCTCCAGCGCCTAGTACCGATATTTCCGTATAGAATAAGTGCTATTTGATCTACTTCCATTGAAATTCTGGATTTTGTACAAACCTGCATTGACTTGGTAATATAAAAGTGACTACCCACAAATGTGAACATTAATCTTACAATTAGTGTTGGGCAAATTGAAAGAAAATTATTCTGTACGGAAACAATTTTGAAAAAAAAAACCTTTTTAAGATATTGTATCATCAATCAGCTGTACGTTAACGTATGTTCGAGAATGTTTATGTTCTTATCAACACTTGTTCCCAGCCTGTTTGGACATAAAATTTTTGTTACACTCGTGACAAAGGTAGTGCATACACACATAAAAAGAAAAATTCAATTTAAAGAAATTTTACTTAAGTTGGAGCCGACCCTTCTTTCGGCACTACCAAATCGCAAATCAAAAAATCCATCAATGAATGGATATACAATCAGTCCAGAGAGTGGTGGCAAAAATCACCGGGACAATGGCAGGCAAAAGAGTTCCTAAAGGAGCAGAGGCCTGAACTCACGAGAGATCTACTGAATAAAGACAGGAAGACTGTCAAAATGATTGTAGGTCTGCTGACTGGTCACTGTAGACTGAATAGGCATATGTATAACATAGGCCTGGCAGATGATGCAACCTGCAGATACTGCCAAGAGGAGGAAGAAACACCAGTTCATGTGCTGTGCCAATGTGAAGGCCTGGCGAGGACAAGGTTTCTAATAATGGGGGAGGAGAACCCCACAGCTAGTAGCTACATAAAGAAGCCGCTCTCAAAGATGATAGGCCTAATCAAGAGGGCAAAATTAGAGAGCGTCCTCTAGGAAAAAGGGGATCACAATAGATCTGAAAACGTCGCGGTGAAACAGGTCGATAGGCCACCCCAATCCTAATCTAATCTAATCTAATCTACTTAAGTTAGGAATATCATTGTTTAATATATACGCAAATAAATATATTCTTGGAACAAAAATAATTGTTTAATTTTTAAGAAAAAAATCTTAAACTAAAAGAATCGTTCATTGAATTAAATAAAACTTACTATTAGTTGAAACATCGCAGTCTCAGACTAGGTGTGTGGATATCTTAGTACAAGAATATTTTTCATTGACTGAAGCTTTATTTTCTTGCAAAGAAATTTGAATTTTACTTTAAAGAAGAAATACACTTTTAATTCGAGAGATTACTTTTGGTTGGGAAAAGAAGAGTTTTACTTGAACTAAATATTTTGTTATTTTGAAAGAAGATTGTAGTTTCATTTACAACAATACTACTGTGTAAATGTATTTTTTATATGTATATAAAATCTGCCACTAACATCAAACTGGATACTAGATATATATCTCTATCTTTATATATATATATATATATATATATAAAAACAATATTGGAAAATATAGCAGTTTTGTAAATAAAACCACAATCTTTTTTCAAAATATATTTAGTTCAAGTGAAAGTCTTCCTTTCAGATTGTTTTTACATTTCTTTAGTTACCATGATAATAATGTTACTACTATTATAACATCATTTATATTAAAAAAAAAAGCTATTCGGAACATAAATTTATTTTTTATTTATAATTTTTACGTTATATGAAAAAACATATTACAGCACTATAGCGCACACCTCACAAACTATACATTTTCCAATTTTCCGCAACGTGTAGTCGAATTTTCTGGATCCTTTAATTAGATTTTAATCGTCAGCTGTTCTTCCGAATATCGGCAGTCACTTGTTGCTCCTTTATTAACATTTCAAAACCTTCGGGTATCCGAAGGGATACATTATTTTACAATGAATACATATACTTCACAATAAATAGTAGATAAGAAGATGTGGTATAATAGTTGGTATATTTTTACTTGTTAGCGCAACTAAGCATTCGAATGTAGCGCCATGGTGTTTTTATTTTTATTTTTCACCTCAATTATACAACATAATTATAATTATTTATTTATTAATTTATACAGCTTATAGCTAACAAACATTCCATGCTCTTCTAATTATTACTTTTTAAAGGTTTGTTGCAGACCAAGAAAGAGAAATATGTTAACTTACAAATGCAAAACATACCTTCGCTTTGATAAAAATGCTGCTTCCAAAGCTTATGTTTCCAATGCTTTTTTTTTCGACATTTTGCAGCCCCGTTGGAGGCAGTAAATGCAGAGGAATTAAGAATTGGTAGGCAACTTTTAAATCTATAATTAAATATACGTTAAGTAATTCTATAAATTAGCAAAATATAATTACCTTTCAAAAACTTCCATTTTCAAAAAGCGTAAGTACGGTTCTGCAGTTTAAAAATAAAGCACTTAAACCTTGAATTACTTACTGACTTCCTACTATTATATATACAATTTGACGTATGTATTTAGCACCACCGCAATTCACATTTCTATCTTTGATGCATGCACACAACTACTGCATTATTGGTAATCGTTCGAGTGTCACGTACCCAAATTCACCCCACCGCAAAAATGACATCATATATTTTAAAAACGAATTTTCACCTTAACCTAAGTACTTATAAGATTTACCTCAAATATTAAAATCCTTAATAAAAGAATTTATTTTCTTAATTCAAATATCTGACCCATTCTTTCGTTCCCTCCTTTATTTCTTCGATCGAAAATATATTTTTCTTAAAAGAAGCCTTATAACCAAGAATATTATCGATTACAACCAAGTAAAATATTTGTTCCATGTTTTTTTCTTTTTTCATGAGTTAGCGGCTTATTTTTATATAATTCACGTTGGTGGGTACTCCGAAAAGACGAAACGAAAGCGAGGCATCAAATACAAGCCTAAACTTCTAAAGGTGGCCAAACTTAGATGATATCTCGAGGCAGCATGCCAAAGAAGGGAATCCCTTCAAAACGAGAAATGAAACTGCAGTGAGATTTTAGATAATTTTATATTGATATATAATATTTATCTATTACTTGCCAGATAAATATTTGTTAGGAACTGTTATCACAACGATTTTTACCAATTAATCGCCAATGTGGAGAAGCAACGGGTAACTGACGTGCAATGGTTTTGGGTTAGTACTAGAATTTTTTTCATATTTTGTTTGTCTTTTATGCATTAAATTCTAATTAAATACACTCTCTACCATTTTCATTTCGATGATACTGAATTTTTCTTTTAAATAAGTAAAACTTCTATGAAAATGATCACTTCGTTAGAAATTTTACTTGTGAGTATTATAGACTATCTGAAAAAATCTTGGAAAAGTTACCCACATTTAGAAATTTTACTATGAATATTCCAGATTACATGAAAATCCTTCGACAAATTATTTATACGTAGTTAGAAATATTACTTATAAAAGTAAAATTCCTGTATGGTTTTAGGAACACAGAATTGCCCCAGAATTGTACGGGAGTTTTACCAAAAAACAAACTTTGTTTCGCAAACAAAGAGGCTGTGGTCTCTTGGGATTCAAACCTTTTTGTGAAATAAGTAAAAACAAAACACTATAGAGACTCAATTGTGAAATCTAGCAAATCTCCAAGGAATCCAGCAATGACAAAGTTACTCCAAACTGTGGTACTGGTAATACTGCAAACTTCTCCTAGACCCCTCACAAGAAACTGCACTAAACTGGGCATACGTTTCAATAACAAACCTATCATCATTAGCAGAAACACTGAACTGAATAGCTACACTAAAACTACCCTAATTTATACCTAAAAAGGGCCGTAGTACAATGATCACGGTCATGGCTCACTACCGACATGCTTAACTAATCATTAATCCCTCATCAAACTCCATCTGATCTACTACTTCTACTGAATAAACTATAAAGACAAGAATTTAAGGCTCCTAAATTTGAATTCATAAAAATATGTTTGTTTTTATATTTTCCACGCCCTCATAACAATTTAATTGCATATAGTTATTACGTTCTTAACTAACTTTATACTGTCAACTTTATGGTTTTCTTCAAGCATATGTAGGGCTACACTAGATTTGTCAAACCTTCTAAATTTAAAATGAGCCAAATGCTCCTTGTAACGCGTTTTAATTGATCTTTTAGTTTGCCCGATATATACATACCGGGTGTCCAGCTTAAGATACAACGGTCCATAGCCGATTTATTATTGTTCTTTAGAATTAAAAAAATTAAAAAAATGTAGAATTTAATAATTCTGTAATTTAAACGCAACAATTTTAAAATGAAAGACGTGTGCTGTTTCATGATTAAGCGAAAACTGAAACCCGCATCTTTCTAGCTTTCGTATTTCCGGAGATATTTCCAAACACCGAAGACACTGCAAATGTCATATTTTTCGAAAAACGTCATGTAATTCGGAAACGGTACAACTTAGCCCCAATGTATGCCTAACGTATTGTTATTTAAATTTAACAAGGAATTCAAAAGTACAAAAATATACAGGGTGTTGCATTTAAAATAATAAAGTTAGTATCTACTTTCGGTACAACCGGAAGTCCGCCATTACTGAAACTAATTTTAAAATGTGTAGAATATGATTTGAGGCAACATTTATTTGAAACATTTTTCCAAAAAAGCAATAATAAATCGGCTATGGACCGTTGCATCTTAGGCTGGACACCCGGTATACACTTTGTAGTGCTAAATCTGCAGTACCCTAAACACTGGATATTGGTCAATACTTTACCAAGACACGTGTTGAAAATGTACACCAAAGCGAGTATACTGGTATTATATGTATTGCTGTAAGTGTAAGCTATAGCTCAGCATAGTTCAATTTCATAGCGGGATTGGGGAAAGGGAAAGTTGGAACGGTAACGGACAAAAAGCAATAAACTAAAAATTATATTTTCAATGTCTTACCTTTAAAGTAAAATTTTATTTTGAATTACTTTGCTAGTATGTACAATTTATGTTATAAGATGTTAGTTTTCTGGCCTGTGGTAGCAAACATGTTAAACATATTCTACAAGTACAGAAATTGCCGTAAAGATGGCGGTTCTCCTATTTCACTACACTAACTTTCCATACTCGATATAAGTTTTTTACATGGCAGACATATTTGTCTATTATTTGTCAGATAAATATTTCTTAGGAACTCTTATCAAAACAGTTTCCCATTGCATACGTGCCCTTAATTTTTGCGAATCAACCGGCAATGTGCGAAATTGATATTGATTTTTTTCAAGGTTTTTTTTATAAAGAAGAAATTTCTTATCTGAATCACTATTTGTTTCAATTAATTTTTTTCAGAGGACCTAAAAAATATTTTTTACTACTATTTAACAGAATAGTTTAAGATTAATGTATATTTATTAACGACAAAGACACTAAATTAATAATGATACACTAGAAGTGTATAGACTTTATCATGTGTGAAGGGTACTTTTTACACTACCATTTACATTAGGTTCGGGTACATTTTTAACACTATTTAGAGTGGATTTCCCTGTACAAATGTTAGTGTATCTCTAGTGTTAGATAGCATAAAAAAATTCTTACTGTGTGAGAACTTACCACAAGAAGAGTTTAAGCAAAATGCATCAACAATAGTATTAATTAGATATGTAACTATCAGAAGAACCCCATACACTTGGGTTTTTTCCATCGTTTTTAACAGTTCGTCAGTGCACCGCTAACATCACTGTCGAATAACATCAGTCAGCATGTCTCCAACTACTTGCTTTCTGCGCTGCCCGACTTCCTTTCCTCTCATGATCATTTGTATGCGCTTTATTTTCTGCAATTGATGACTCTATGTTCAGCTGTGTTAATGTCTTCCCAGTAAAAACACTCATTAGTAACATTTTTACCGAAACACATTTTATAACTTCTCGAGTTTTATACTATTAGCCGTGAGAAACTTAGTCACGCGATATCCTACTTTCCTATGTGCATATTCTATCCATAGATTTATGTCCTTTATCAGTCATTTTGTCCATTGCGCTGTCCTCTGTTCCGCTTCCTACCCTTTTTGCCATTCTACCATAGTGATGTTTCTTGCCTGATTTATTCCTTGTAACCCACAAATTCGGATCAACGCTGATGACACCAGCCGCCCGCCTAATTAGAATACGAGTCAACCGTCTTAAAAGTCATTTTATTTTGATGAAAGGATTGTTGTACTATCGAACTTAACTTTGAACTATTTCAAGCTAGTGACAATAAAATAAGTTTTCCAAGAAATAAAACAGAAATAAATCAGCTTTCTATTTTAAGTATTCTCACTATTCTATTAACCGTAGGAATCCTTACTCTCTTATTTCTCCACACGGTTTTCCGGTTCGCATTTCCACGGTGTTCCTAAGAGTCCATTAAGTCGCTCACGTATGCAAGTGGGTTAAAACTGCATACTGTTAGGTAGTACTTAAGGGACACGAGTCGAGAATTAAGCTTGCCTCTTATATACAGCGATGTATTTATGTCACTATTAATATTGTTACGTGTGACACGTCTCATTTGCATACTACAGCCTGAATAATGTTCTCAAACGGGACTTGGGGTTTAGTCCGCAGGTCGCACGGGTATAAGGTGAAGTCGTTCGTGTTGTCACCGTCGTCATAGCCGATCTGCCTAAGCAACTCCCGAGGTAGTGGGTACGGAGCGACGACTACAACGTAATCTAGGATTTATTTTCCTTGTAGTCATAATTAGTAAAGACTATGCGGAACAATACCGGATGTAATTAACCCTTATTTATTATGGCGAATTCGATATCTACCGTTTCATGTTACACGTGCGGCCCTGAATCGGTAGATTTGTTAAAACAAGGTAAGAGTGTTGTGATTGAAATGGTTATTTGACATGTGTATAGTAGAAATACAATTAAATAAATGCCACAACTACTACAATCAGGGTTAAACAAAATTTGATCAGAATAATAATAAAAATAAATAGGTAGAACTGCTTCATTTTTATTTAAAAATAGATGATAATTTGTTAATAAATCGTAATCTTCTTCATTCATATGATTATTTTTATTCTGTAATGTATTGGCACTAAGAAATTAATATTAGAAGTTGACAAAATAGAATGCTTTCTACATAGAAGCAGTAGATTTAATTGATAAACGTAGTAACTAAATTAAGAGCAATTAATAAAGTAGGACGATGAGAATTACTGAGTCACCTGTACCCGCTATTTATAGAGCACAAAAATTAACGACAGCGATACTCGATGGAGTTAATCCAGTGCTGTGTTAATATTTTTACAGATGCAATGCATCACTGGTTAAAATATGAAGCTGTAAAACCTAGGTTAAAGTGTTGACTATCACTTTCTCATGTCATGCGGTGTCCAACTGCTTTCATATTACGTAACGTCTATTTTTATTTGGCCAGCGCTGTATCTATGATATTGTCATGTGTTTGCATTTATCAATTATCACTAAACTTATTTTTATATTAGAAGATATTTAACAACTTTGAATAATTTACAATTTTACTTTTATTTAAAGCATATTTTCATTATTTTTTTTTTTAATTTTAAAAAGTAATGACCTAATGTAAAATTTTAGAAAGAGAAAGAAGACTTATACATCTAGATAATGTATAAAATTCAATACAGCATTTTACATAATTTTACGTAAGCAATATTCTTTGAAATTTAATTAAGGGGGATCCCGTGGAATGCCTCGTTATTCAGTTCTAAGGTACACATATTAACGATATATTTAATTCCCTAAAAGATTTGTGAAATTTATTACACATACTTATATTAAAAATTGACACCGATACTGTTCGAGTAAACAAGCGAAATGAAACCGAAACAAATATCTACGGCGTTCAAGCATTCAAGGAATAAGAAACCAACAACTTTTTCACGCCAACATGAAATACACGCACCACAAACGGTAAAGACAATTAAATAAATACATATCTCCAACTAATCATACGGGATGGTTACTAGTAATATGTTAGAACCATTGACATATTATAAGGTCATTTTTTGAAATTACATGTATTGTTCTCAACGTAATGTAATTGTGAATCATTTCAGAGAAAAGCCTTTTTTTTTAAAAATTCGGTTCTATATCTGGATAATCTAGTATAATCAGATCGGAAAATTGAAACTATGTTATTATATCTACGGGCTTATCTACACATGTTATAAATAAGTGCAAAATCATAAAATGTGTAAATGTTAATAATGATAATGTATCTACTTTTCCCATAGACGAGTCATAATTATAAATACTAAACCCAATTCAATAATTTCTTTGATGCTAATTGTATTGCGAAACAGAACATCATAAAATGCAAATAAAAAATATACACACAGCAATTTTTTTCGACTGGTTAAAATGTATCTATAAATTACAATTTCTTTTATATCTGCTTAGATTACATACTCTTGTATCATAGTCATTTTATATGACCGCCCTAGAATTATTTTTGGATTTTTGGCGCACTGAAATACGCAATGAAAAAGAATAAAATGTCTAGGTAAGTAAATATGGAACTTACATTTTGTACAATAGATATTAAATCTTAGAAGAAGCTTTTTCTTTTCGCCCTAATACGAAGATGCTTTTTCCTTTTTGACGAGTATCTTTATCAATTTTTAGATAATGCGGTTTGCTACTTATAAGAAAGTAAATATTCTTCGTACAATAACTGCAGTGCTAAGTCAATTCCAGAGAAAAGCCTTTAAGGTACTTGACCACAGGTGTGCGATATCTTGTGTGTCTATCGTGTTGAGTGAGGTTTGTATGTTTGTACAGTGTATGGCATCTGCACTCATTATCACAAGATACTCCATAGGAAGTTGTATTGTAAAATCATAGATACAGGTATAGAATAACGCTCAATGAAACGTAGCAAATACTCTAGACAATCTTAACAATTCATTTTGGGAATCTGTAATATAGAAAGCAAACAATTCATACCATTCAAAGACAAAAGTATCTCTCTTTTCGATCTGACTATCGCTTGAGGTTTATTCCTGCAATCACATGTTCTACAAATGCTCTTCACATTTGTGCATACTTCGAGATAATTCAGTTCAATTTACAAAATAAGTCACTGATTCTACTGATTCACAGTACGGATTATATTATCTGTGCTATAATTATTTATTTCTGAATTAACAGCTTTCTTTGCAGCCTAGTAAATCAAATAAACTTGCTGATAGTACCTTATTAATTTGCATTTTAATTTTGATTTTTCTAAAGAAACCATATGAAATAGTGTTACCCTATACATTCAAGTTCATATGACAGACTAACTAATGTTTTGAAAAGATCTGATTACTCGAATCGGTATCATTTCTGTAGCGCACTCAATTCGACGCGTGTGCTACGGGCCTAGTGTTATGGTTGGTCCGGCGGACGAGATCAAAGAGAAAACGCATTTTCCTCTTT
This sequence comes from Protaetia brevitarsis, assembly GCA_004143645.1. Taxonomy (NCBI): domain Eukaryota; kingdom Metazoa; phylum Arthropoda; class Insecta; order Coleoptera; family Scarabaeidae; genus Protaetia; species Protaetia brevitarsis. The sequence continues at coordinate 4,800,220 of RXPK01000114.1, forward strand.
CGGACGCTATTTGCTATCAGAAAGAAATGAAAAAAAAAATGTTCAATATTAGTAAGTACCGCTGAACCGTCGTACTTGACCACTTTTTTATTTTTTCTTTTTGGAAGCCAAAAAGAACCAAACAAAAAATTAAAAAAAAGAAAATTTAAAAACTAAAACGTTGGCGCAATTTTAAATACTGTTTTTAAAACAATCTTTTTATCAAATTTAAAATATTTTAATTGGTATGTCTAAAAACAGCGGAAAAGATCCGCGCCATCTACTGGCAGAAAATCTCATTAAAAAGCTGTCCAGATTCGCCTTAACTTGTAACCTATATTTTCACCTTCCTGGATTCTGGATTGTTGGTTGGGAAGGGTGGCTTAGCCACGCGCACTTAGGCCACTCTAACCGGGCCCATTGTGCTACCTTCCTAGGCGGCGTCACTCACCCGCAGCTACTCGGAGCCAACCCAGAACGAAGGATGAACTCGAGCAGCGCAGCATGCGAGGCGCCACCAAGCTGGCCATACTGGGCCCAGAACTCCCCCAGGATGGAAACCTCTAAGTTGGGCACGCGCCGGCATCAGTCCACATAAAAATGTGCTCCGGTGTCTCGTCCTCTAGTAACATGCACGGCAGAGTGGGCTGCTAGTCAGTCCATGCGGTGCATGTGTTTATTAAGTTTGCAGTGGCCAGTCAATAGCCCTACAACTTGACCGTAGTTTACTGCGAGAAAGCTGCAGAACAGTAATCTCGCTGTCCTAGGCGACAGTCTGGGTATGGCTTTTGCGCGCCCTGACAGCAGGTGGTTATGGATGCCCATACTCTCTTCGTGTAGAGTAGTGGTCCACTGGTTTTATTAGGGTAATTGACGTGTAGCCGAAGAAATGGGAAGAACAGGCATCCGGTCCACGTAAGGAGAACACGAACCCGTCTAGCCAACCTATCGGCAAGCCTCGTTTCCCAGAATTACTTTATGACCTTTAACCCATCAGTTACCAACGTCATTATCAATGGCGATCGCTTCCAAGGCACTATGACACTGAAGTACTAGGCCCGAAGCGATCTTATAACTACTAAGGGCTTTAAAGGGCAGCTTGACTATCACTGTAAAGGACAATGCGTCGTCCCTTAATGCCCCTTGCTAAAAATTTCTTCGGCCCCATGCAGGATCGCCAAAACTTCCGCTTGGAAAACCGTAGCGACCCTACCTAGTGCCACTCTAAGTTGAGCTTGAGGTCTGGAGGAAAACTCCGCACCTGTCCCTGTTTTTGTCTTTGATCCGTCTGTATAGACAGCATCGAAGGCTGTACGCTGTTTTCTTACCTTCTCTGCTCGTACTGTATCTATTTTTCCTTACTGTACCTATTTAACGTTCCTTTTATTCGAGTAAACCTTGGGGTTAACATACTAGTCGCCTACGCGTTACATTGCTGTTAATTTCCGATCTACGCCCTGGGTATTGTCACTAGAAGCGGAGGTTATGATTAGTATTGAGCGTTACTTCTTTATTACTTTACCGGGGATTACTGCCGACTTGTGTTTGTTCAGCTTTATTTTCCGTGCCTTTTCTCGGTTGTTCGTTATTTCCTTACTTTCTTCTGTTTCCTGGAAGAGTTGGTAAACCTCGTTGTTTTTTTACTGCACCGGTCAGCTGTTTTGACAGCGCGAACGATGTTAGCGCGGTTTTCGTGAGGTCAGGGTTACCAACTTTTCATTTCTAAATTTCTCTTCAAGTTATCTTTTCTGCGAGTACTTTTGTATTGTCTAGGGGATGTTTAGAGCGTTTTGCTTCGTGGAGTTTCAAATACGTCGTTTCCGTATCGATTATTCGAGAATCGTGGATTTACGGAAAAGGTTCGAAACGATCTTCCGGTTTTCTCGTCACTCCCGTTTTGCTCTATGAGTGTGTAGGCTGCGTTTGGTTCGTCCGCATTTGCCATTTGTTGTGTGGAAGTAACGCATTTGAGTTATGCGGGTTCAAGGGCATTTTGCGAGTATTGTGGCGGAATGCATTGTTTTTGATGGTTTAGGCGAAGGCCTAGTGTGGAAATTTTTGCGGTTCGTATCGCTTAGGCGGATTTTTGTGCAGTTAGACGACCTACGTTTTCACCGCCCACGTGTTTGAACGTGTGGTTCCTTAAACCCTTAGACGCAAGGTAGGAGCAACTTTCTTTCTCTTTACGTTTTCTAAGACTTTGGTATCGTTACAGGGTTTTTTTTCCACCTACGGGTTAACCTACTCATTGTATTATTATAAGCTGTGGGCCCTTTTTGAGCATAATTACCGTTGCCTAATCTTGATGGGGTGATGTAATCTCCCTAATTGGACCTTTGTGTTGTCCATCTCAAGCTTGCCATTCAGGGTTTAGTCACCGCCATCCGCTGCACGTTTTTTTTGCGAGTTTACCGAGCCTGGAGACAGACCGAATTCCTGATCTGGGGGCCGTCACACCGGAGGTCGGCACGTTTCTCCAAGGACGCTAGACGTGGGGGAGGACGTCGCGAAACGAATCAGGCTTGTGTTATAAATTTTACTTATTATTGACGTTAACTATTTTATCTCGCCTAAACGGCAGCGTAGAGCCAATTTTTTTGAGTAAAGAAAGCAATTAGGCATGTCGGGTCATGTTTGTTATATTTTTTTTTGTTCTCTTTTCCTTCAGGATATCAAGTAATGTTTATATATATTTAATTTTAAACGCTTATAAATGTTATGTCGTCGATGCGCAGAGTTTTAAACTCGCCACTGTTGAAATATTGTTAGCGCTAAGCTTTGGTGATCATCAACGTTACGCGTACGAAACCCCACCCGTGTGTAGTTAAGATTACTTTTGTAACTTTGTTACGTTTCAATTATCTTTAAGGGGAACTCGATATTTATTTGAGCCCTAAATATTTTTTTTTTGTACTCGTCTGCGTTTATACAACTTATTTTTCGAAATACTTTACAATTTTTAACTTCCCTTTTTTTTATTACGCATATTACCATTTACAATAAACTTGTTACTTACATTTACCACGTAATCTGTAGTTTCGTTATTGTTTTTTTTTTCTGTTGTTACGCTGATTTCCCCCTATATTTACTATCTCCGAATTTCCCGTTTTGACGGACGCCTCGACAGGGTAAATCTTAAAGCGGGTGGCGCCTTAGTTTTCGATCTTTGTTGTTAACCCACCCCCGTCTTCACTGAGCCGGCGGGACTCTGAATGACAGGTAAGATCTTGGACCTTTCGGAGGAGTCAGCAGTAGTTTGGTTTTTTTATATTTTTGGCGAGTAAATTGGTTGGCGTTATAAGGCAGTGTTTCGACGCAGGGGTCGACATGAACGCGGTAGTGTCTGCCGAAAGCAAACACAGGAGGCACACAGTCCTTCGCGGCACCAAGAAGAGGCGCTTTAGCGACGCCCTCCTGGATGATGCGCACGTGGCCGCGACCCCCCACTCCCCGATCAGAAGACCCGGGAGCCGTAACCTTATAGCCGCTCAAAAAGCAAGTCTCCTCCACGAAACAGATCCAGGGGAGGGACACACAGGAGGGCTTCCATTGCCGCCGTCGGCGTAGTGCAGATTGCCCCTGTAATGCTAGACATGCTATGCGCTGCACATGCATCAGGTCATTCCTGTCTACCACTCGTCTCACCCTTGGCCACCAGACGAGGGCACCATAAGTTAGCATGGCCTAATTATGGCAGTGTACAGCCACAAGGTAATTTTCGGGGAGAGTCCAAGTCCTACCAAAACGCGCGACACTGCCAAAAGAGCCTTACACGCTTTCTCAGCTTTTGTTTTGACATGTTTGCTCCAGCTCAGTTTTCTGTCAAAGTGATACCCAGTACTTGACTTCGTCCGAGAAACCGAGAGCAGTGCCAACAGTTGTGGTGGGCGGAGTTTTCCCACCTTTCTTTTGTTAGTAAAGAGTACCATCTCTGATTTATCTGGGTTTACAGAGAGGCAACGTTCTCTACACCAATTTTCGAGAGACCTTAGAGCAGTCTGCATCAAATCGCAGAGCACGCTCTCAAATCTTCCATTATATATATTTTTCACCTTGTTTTCTATATCGTTTGCGAATCACTTCAAGGAATGACAGCTGTTAGTACCTAGAATACATCTCCTCTACAATAACAATAAAAAAAGAATACTTAATAATATAGAGCAGGCTACATAACACAATACATTAATTACTTCAACTTATGTTAATTAACTTCTTACATTTAATTTAACCACACGTTATTTACTGATACCTTGACTAGTCAAGTTGAATGAAGAAACAAATGCACTAGTGGACAGTTGTCTCAATTTATATATTGCTATTTTGTTAAGTTAACTTTTTTAAATTCTTAATATGTATATATTATTTAGTGTTGTTTATTGCCGAAACCTGGCTTCCTCTGCTAGCGCCTATTTAAAAAAACATCAGAACTCATACCTTTGCTCCCGATTTATGATTTATGGTCCCGATGGCGGGTAATCTGTTCGTTTTTCACCGGATTTGTCTGGCAAGTGCTGTTATTGTTCACAATTGATAATTGTCAGATAAAAATTATTCTTTCATCAATAATCTAGACTAAAGAGAGTTTGAAGGAATTGCGTTTTTGTATATACGTTTAATTATTTTGCGAAGTAACGGAGCTATTTTTCTTTTTTTGTAATGTCAATGGCGGAAGTATGGCGTAAGTACGGATTAATTTTTCGCGAATAAGTTAATACTGCGACCGGAAAGGCAAGAGTTATTTTTTTTTTAAATTAGAGGGTAGGAGTTGGTGGAAGACAGTGTATTATTTTTTGTAATGATCAAATTTATTTTTTAAAATGTATTCACCTTGGGTTTTTTTCAACACCAGAGATGGGAGATTCGGGCGATAGTTACGATTATGCTTTTATAAATAATGACAATTATTTTTTAACAGCGCCGGGATTGAAAAGCGATTACTTTTTTTACACTACGTGTTGGGAAGTTGGTCGAAGTGTGTGGATTATTTTTTTTTAATGAATTTAATTTTTCAGCAACGTCGTAAAGGAAGTGTTTTCGTTAGTATTGGGTGGGAATGTTGCGTGGTGGCTAAAACATTTTTTTTTTAATGAATAAATTATTTTTTTTTCAGGAACATCAAGTAACGGAAGGAGACAGAAAGGAAGTGCGGGCGAATTTAAAATTTCTTAACCTATACTCTAATATTGCTATGGGCAGGGATAAAGAAACGCTTGTTTACAATCGACAATTTATTACGAAAAGTCGTGCTGTTCTAACTGCTTTACTTACGGGCGCGTGATCACAAACAACCCTTTCAAAACTAGCTTTTTTCCATTCTGTTATGACAGAATCTTATTTTTCGTGTACACTTCGTTTCTGTTTCCAAACATTGAAAGCTATTACCGTCGTAAAGTATAATTTGTTACTCTTTTGAAATGTTTTACGGTAGAGAAGTAACGGATACTCTTAACTGTCAAACTTGCAAATAATGCTAGTTATTGACCCATTCATCGGTGGGAGAAGTAAAAGGCAACTCGGCCAGAAAAACCTCATGTTACTTTTTTACTTTTAGCCCTCTCAGTCAGGTTGCACCCCATCAAAAAAGGTCGCAATCTGGCTGACAGTTAACTTTAGCGACTCTGGCTTTGTCCAATCGATCACACAAAGCGCTGTCTCTCCCCGTCTACTTCGGGCAGTTGATAAGAAGGTGAGCAGGAGTTTCCTCCGCATTCTCACACTTACTGCACAGGGAAGAGTTTACAAGCACCATGCAATATATGTGTTTATTTAGTGCGCAGTGCTCAGTTAAGATTCCTGTGAGTAATCTCAATCCGTCCCTGCTCATAAAGACTGCCTTACGGAGTCTTTTTTTATTCGGATGAAGCCCTAGATCAAGTATGAGCAACCTTTGACATGTGGTGGGCCAAACTTTAGTGTGCAAATACGTTCGCGGGCCGCGTTTAAAAGTAGTCCATTTTAAAGTAGTTTTATAGTAGTTTTCATAATGTTTAGCAATAGATATCAGACATGCAATAATACGACAATGTTATTATAATGCAATTTATTAAAATAAGAAAATGAAATGAAAAAAAATATAGGTACAACATTATAAATAAATCGTGAAATTTGGAATTATTACAAACTACGAAAGTTAAATAGCGACAACGAAATCAATGAGACCCTTGAGCTTGAATTTGGGAAACTAATCCATCGATGTTTAGATGAATTCCACTGATACAAAGACGGAAAGAATTTTCCAAATTATCGTCAGTCAGCCTTATACGATGTTTTGATTTATTAACTTTCATCATTGAAAAGAACTGTTCGCATTTATAAGTACTGCCAAACGTACAAATCAATCTTCTAGCGAATTTTCTAAGCTCCGGAAAATTGTCTTCTTCAGGTATTTTTGTAGAAATCGCACAACTCCACGTCTTCAAATTTAAATTTTAGGAGTGAGTTTTATGAAGCTCGATCAACTCCATTTGCAAGTGTATTGGAGCATTTGTACATTACTTTTTGTTGAGATAGCTAATAAATTGAAACTGTCTTCCATGTTTTTAAAATCACTAGATCTGTTCGAAATTGCTCCGACAGTAATTGAGTTCTTCAGCATATTGAGCATAAGCATTATTTTCATACGCAGAGAGCGTGGTGAAATGGTAACTGTTACCAGACAGCAACTGTGCTTCCCACAAGCTGATTTTGTTTTGAAACGGCTGCACAAATCATTTACTAACTGTCCTTGTTTTTGAAGTTTCAAATTTAAATCATTCAAATGGCCTGTAAGGTCGACCAGAATTTTAAGTCACATATCCATTTTGGGTCACTCAGTTCAGATGTGATTTATCTTTTATTGCATAAAATCTGCTATCTCATTTCTAAGCTGTAAAACGTTTCCGCATTTTTTCCTTTGCATTAACCATCTGACTTCACAATAATATGTTACGTCGTCATATTCGGCTAATATTTCATTTTCTTTCCAGGACACAAAACACTGCAAACTTCTAACATACACCCCTTGATAAATTCTCCTTCGGCAAATGGTTTTAATGACTTTGCCGATTTTGAACTAACTATACAACTAGCTTTCACAACATTATGAAGTTGTGTTTCTTTGTTTATGAAACATTTGCTGCTGTTTTCCAAATTTGCGGTAAGCTTCTGGATTTTGTCTTTCTTATTTTCCTGTCAGTGAGTGCAGTATAGGATGGCTTAGTTGAGTAATGCCTCTTTATATTGAATTCTTTCATCACTGAAATGGATTCATTACACAGCAAACAAATAGGCTTACCATTGTGCAAGATAAAAAAGAATTCTTCAATCCATTTTTCTTGAAACTGGCGACGTTCGATAAAATTAATAACAACACATTATTAGTAAGGCACTACAAGGATGCAACAAGTCACAAAGCAAGTCCATCCAAAGGAACAGTGCCCTAGCAGCAAGTTGGGACCCGCAGAACGTTTTGATGTTGCCATATGAGCTACCACCCACGTCGTTCGGACTCATGTAACAATTTTAGATGTTCTCCGCCCTGTTGTTAAGTTTTCTGATGCATCCCAGTACTACCTCAGAGTTAAATCTGACAGCCCGCAAAGTTTTAAGAGCAGCCTGACTGTCCGACATGAATTCTACTCTTCCATTCTTGCACAGGCACTTTGAGATGCCCTCAGCACAAGTCTGGATGGCAATAATTTCGATCTGGAAATAGTGGCGGAGGCTCCTAGGCTAAAAACTTCGCCGTTCCGCTCTTCGTCCCTCCAGATTCAAATGCCCGTGTCATTACGCGTTTTAGAGGCATCGACAAACCAGCGGGATAGACCCCGTCTTGATTTGCTGATGTACACTAGCGACACTTTCTAATTGTACGACCTACAGGGAAAATAGAGCCCATATCCTTTAACGTGGATAGTAGACGGATTTATGCAGTAACTGGCCGCTTCGAAATATGTAACACAGATGTGCGGTCCTCGTCGTTTATTTAAAAAAGCTTAGACTGGATTATTAATGTGCGAAGTTGAATGCATCTCTTATGTATTTGTTATCTTGCGTAGGAATAAATTTATTGATGTTTTGAAGTATTTGGAAAGCTGCAGTGTATTTAAATGGTTTAAAAGGTATTTTCATTTTACAGTTGAACTATGACAGGAACTAAACCAAAGGCATGTTAATTATACAATAAATAGCAATATCAATGGTTTATTACTTTTATTCATTTTATACGTATGCAAATAATAATGAAACTATCAAAATGGATCGCATGAAGACATTTAAAGTATTTAGCTATACTGAATCAGTAAAGCACACCTCCGTTATGATGAAACACTTTTTCAATTATAATAAATGCATATTACAAATATGAAAAGAGTGTTTTCATCATCTTCAGCCCCTATGCAGATATTAAACAAATTATAATAAGGATATTACTACTTCCACTTTCGTGAATGGGTGTTGCGCCAATTAATTTATTAAATGCAGAGAAATTTGTAGTAATTTCGTTATTGACAGAAATGCATGTTTTGTTTCCCTGCAGCGTTACCCAAATATGCTTATATTTTTTAATCTAATTAATGTCATGATGATTCATATCATTTTTTTTAACTCGCTCCGGCTTCCTTCTTTAACATTAAATAATAAAGAGATATGGCGAGGATGCATTCAAACCATGATTTTTATATCAGATTATCAGATATTAGAAGGAAAAGCTCACACTCGTCAGAAATATTTTATTAGTTTATAGTAATGGTATGTTTCCATTAATACTATAATAGCAAGATAAAATAATATTTCGATTATAAATTCCCTAGTTTCAAAGATTTTACCTTCAAAAGTCTCTCAATATTTTTTCAAAAGAAATACAAAATTTGAATTAGTGCTAAATGAACAGTAGTGATAGCTATAAATACAAAATGCAGGTTAAATTAGTAATTAATGATTAGTTATATAATATATAATTATTCATTATGTTAATATCGAAAAAAGGAGCCGGGGCGAATTAAAAATAGTTATGAAAAAATCATTGTGAATCAATTGGATTAAAAACACAAACATATTGGTAACCTGTAGGGATTTGTAAAGAAACAAAACATCTGTTTGTATACAATATTATATTTAAGGTAGTAAATGAAAAATTCGAATTGTGCTAACCGAGTAGGTCGGCAGCAAAGTATGCGCCTTGATGTATTTAATTCTCTCTATTTTATAAGATCAATGTTTTTTTTCTATGTTTATTTACTGCATCTTCCTTACATTTAAAAGTATTTACTACAAAAAAACACCGAGACCGCACATCTGTGTTTACATATTTCGAAGACGGCAGTGAATGCATAAGTCGTCTACTACCCATGCTACACATTTAGGCTCTGTTTTATGCTGTAGGTCGTACAATTAGAAAGTGTCGCTAGTGTACGCTACTGCAGTTTCTCTGCTGGAGATATCTACGCTGTATCCCGCAGAGTAACTGAAAACTGGCAAGATCTTATCCGCCTTTACGGACAGTGGTACTGTCTGTTCGAGGTAGTTGAAGATGCTGGTGTGGTCTCCGACTTGCAATCCCCCAAAAACCCTTGCATCCACTAGCAAGTAAAAGATACAAAACTGACTATTATCATTTTTCGCTCCAGAACTATGATTAATTAAGAACTTTCTTCACACATTTCACTACGCCGATGGTACATGTGGTTGTGACAATCATTTGGAATTGGTTGAGGAATTTAGACACCAGGGATTCTGAATAATATGACCACAATTATGCCAAGCGGGATTAATTGGAGCAGAAGTGCGGTGTTGCCTGATCAGAATCTATACCTTGACATTTCTAAGGCATTATTCCCATTACAATTAAATAGTAATATGTACAGCAAGAAAAAAACAAAATATAAGTTAAATTAAAAACCCGGTTGAATTACCACAAGATGAATGTTTCCTTATTTTCGATTAGCTCTAACGACGTCAGAATAATGCAAAGCGGTGCGACCACCATACTAATTCAATGAGTTTTTACTGGTGTATCTTCCTATTACTTCGCCAGGGCATTGGAATGTGGATATTTGCAGGCGCCTCGTTGAAGGAATAAATATGGCGAATGTTGTGAACGGTTGTGAGTGACGCAATGTTTTGAGTGACTTACCTGTGAGGTTACGTTCAATCTCGTTACTAACATTACTGAAAAAATAACTAAGATTGCTTTTGCTCTCTGTATCCTAGTGATGACTTGTCTCCCACAGTACGAGGTTTAAGCTATTGCAAGTGCAAAATAGCTTAAACCTCATACTGCTGATTTTTCTTGTTTATATTATATCCTCGTGATGTTATTTCTTTACTCGTTGTTTCTGTGTGTGGTCGGCATTTAATCTATAATCTAGGTAGAATCACACTTATTATTAGTACTTTACTTACACCCTATTTAGTATAATTTAGAAGTCTATGTGCACATTTTATAGGTGCTTAATCTGCACCGATAAGCAACTCCTTGCTTGATAGATTACTGATTTATTACTCACTGCATCCTGTGATAATTTTTAGTAGTTTTTATTTAATTTTTACTTTAGTTTTATTGCTCTGTTTACCTGTGTTTTTGAACTAATGTATCATTATAAATTAAAATGTACGAAACTACATAACAACAATAAATAAATAAAATGCAATCCATTTTGGCTCTGTATGAGTAATATAATTAGGAACATAAACAATAGAATGACATATACTAAAGAATTTTGGTAAAAGTTAAACCGTATAGGAATTTTACTTTTGGAATATTTCTAACTATAATAATAATACCTTAGCACTACAGGCCTTGAAGGCCCTTGGCTTAGGGTGCCGGAACACACCGAGCCAGTGAGAAGTGTTGTCCGAATGGTGTAACGTACCAACAACCGGTACCACATATTGCTGCTTGACTCGCAAGATTGGCAATGATGCACCCTTCCTTCTCAGCCGTACTGCCGGCTATTTCTAGCTATAAGTAATTTTTTAAAGATTTCTTCATGTAATCTGGAATATTCATAGTAAAATTCCGAAATTTAGGTAACTTTTCCAAGATTTTTTCATGTAGTCAAGAATACTCACAAATAAAATTTCTAAAGTAGTGATAATTTTCATAGAAGTTTTACTTGTTTAAAAGTAAAATTACGAACAAAAAGGAAACTATCGTCAACTGAAAATGCCTTCTAGAGTGTATTTAATTAGAATTTAATGCTTAAAAGACAAGCAAAATATGAAAATTTCTGATGCTTACCCAAAACCACTGCATAGCAGTTACCGTTGCCTCTCCACATTGGCGGTTAATTGGCAAAAATCAAGGGCCACCGTATGCAATAGGGAAACTTTAGTGATAACAGCTCTTAAGAAGTATTTATCTGGCAAGAAATAAATAAATATTTGATAACTATGTCTGCCATGTAGGAAACTTATGTCGAATATGGAATGTTAGTGTAGTGAAATAGGAGAACCGCCATCTTCACGACAATTTCTGTACTTATGAAATATGTTTACGTATTTGCTGCTATAGGCCAGAAAACTCTGCTATTATATGTTTAGAACATTATAATGTGATGATTTACAGTTTTGTAATACAAGTTTGACGTAAATATATTACTATTTTATCTGTAACTGTACCGACTTTGTATAAAATAAATAAGGTAAAGTCAGGTAAGTGTGTAGTAAAAATTGCATAGTGCGAAGAAAATGTAACACTGTTCACATAATAAGACGTTTTGATAAATTTTACACGTGGAAGTACGTAATATATGCTCTGTTGAAAGCCTTCAATAGATACACCTTTTATAATTATCAACGGTTTACTAGAAAAAAAAGAAAATTTTAAACACTGTCAATACTACACACTTACCCAGCAAAATGGGGCAAGTGTGTAATCGTTCCGCATTTTATATATTAACAGAATTATCCTTTAGTTCGGCCAACAGTGTAATACTAAACTGATGCCTGTTTAATAAGGTATGATATATTCACTAGATATTCAAGTTATTACACGTTAGGAGATGCGAACTTTTGTTTGTAAAACTAGTATGAAGTTTAGTACATTAGTATTATAACAAGAGGACGTCCGTATTTCAATTTTAAAAATAATTATAGCCAAACTACACACTTGCCCCGGTTACACACTTACTTGACTTTACCTTGGTGTCTTTAAGAAAATCGTAAGTACATGATGTCGTATATCTAAAAAATATTTTTTTTTAACTGTTAAGCTAATTTATTTGAATAAGAGATATTATTTAATTGTAATTTTTCAAATTGTAAGAAACGTTAAGTTTTCCGGGAAATTAATATTTTCCTTAGTAATATTACAATGTTAAAGATTTTTTTCTAAGAAATAGAAATTTTTCTATTAATACTCACGTAAAACATTTTGTACATTTACCTCAATTGAATGCGGAAAATTGTCCAAAAAAGTGATTTTTACCAAGACAAAATACCTAATTTTTTTAGTGTGTGGGTGAGTTATCGACAAATAAGCCTGAACTAATTCCAACGTGCATGCAAGTTATTTCGGATATTGCATGTTCAAATTATAGGAAAGTGCGTAACAGACTTTAAAGCATTAAAAGAACAACAAATAGATTTTCTAATATGAATTAATACCACCTACTAATAATCAGTGTAATAGTTCTAAAATAACAAGAAAATAGAACCACGTGTAGTCGAACAGCATGTCATTTCTGTCAACGTCTGATTTAAACCAACACTTCCTAAGTTAACGCATGTGTTTTCTTATTAGTTGAAAATTACCATGTTTATGACTGTAATCTTCTAAATTGTAAGAAATTTTATGTTTTTCCTAAGAGATATTAATATTTTTCTTGGTAATATTACAATGTTAGAGATTTTTTTCTAAGAAATTTTTTTCTTATAAAATTCACGTAAAATACTTGCATTATGGAACATTTCTAAGATTTCGACATTTTCCTTAAGTTTTTGTACACATAAGTACATTTAGTGCCGAAAATTATCAAAAAAAGTGACTTTTACCTAGAAAAAATTACGAAAATTTTTTAGTGTGCAAGTTCACTTTCTCACAAAACTCTTTAATAAAAGCTACCGATTTCATCCGTTTACAGACACCCTCAAGCAAGAATTACTAGATCAGATAAGAAGTATTGCTATTGACTACTTTCCTAAATAAATAAAAATAGAAAAGATGAATTGGGTCTATGACCAGCGTATTTGGGAGTTTACCAAAATGCTTTAGGTACACCTTAATTTGTTGACTGGAGGTAGGTATATCAAAAATAAATACTTTCATTTGCCTGTATAATTAAATTCTTTCTTGGACGAACAATTAGATAATTGTGCATCTAAATGATAGGTAGGTTTACCTTCACTCCTTTCTTTATTGTGTTTGTTGATTAATTTCATCACTCATAATTTCGCAATTTTGTATTATCCTGTAATTTGATTCTTACATGAGTTTGTTGGGCAAATTTATATTGTTATTACAAAACTAAAAGAAGAGAAGACGAAAAATGAAAACAAAAGCTGGCGCTGCCTTTCCATCAGAGTTCACTGAGGCAGTTTTTTTAAAAAAAGAAACCTTTTAAGGTTACGTGGGATTACGATAACTTTTTCTCGAACAACTTTTATAACAATTTTATAACAAACAAACTAGAAGGTTAAATTTATCTGAGAAACCAGTTTAACGCGAGTGGAGCCTTGGCCGAAACTGTTTAAAGTAATCCATGGAGGATTTGACAACACCAAGTTGCCTAAATGAAAATTTACTTAATCTAAAATGTTTGCCACACTTATGCTTCTCTCCTTATCCTATTTCTTTTTTCGCTTTGGTGCATCAAATTTAACCTCAAGTAATCCTTGGTGGGCGAAAACATTTCTGGCCTCCAATATATATCGTCTCTTGGCGAGAAATTCTCGGCAAACAAGCGCATTAGAAACGGTCTTAAACATTCAACAATCTCAACCTGTCGGAGCTTAAGGTCTTTATGCAAATTCTCACCGGATTTGCACTTTTTAAACATTAAACTGAACGGGATAAGTTCGAACACCCACACACACACATTTATATGTATATATACCTATATAGAAGAGACGTGTTTAAATTTAACTTTGCGCTTCGCCGTTTTCCGTTTACGACCGACGATCACGCGGCGGCTCTGCGGAGTAGGAACATAAATCGGCGGGGTTGGAACTATTCCTGATGTAACCCCAGTTACGGGCCGCTGTAAAGAACTGTACTAAATTCCGACGCCCTGAGTGCAAAGTCGGATAAAATGTCCTCTCCGGGTGCTGAAAACGAAAGAAAAAATAATAATAAATGTCAAAATTTCTGCGGCGGCTCAGAAGTATGTCTGTGGGTTGGGATATCCGTGAGTCTAGACGGGATTTGTAAATCGACCTGTCGATGGCTGAAACCCGAATAAAAAGAATGGTAGAGACGGAATGAGATTATAGAACTTTTCAAATTGATTGTTTCTTTATGATTTTATGAATGTCTGCAAGGAAGTCGATAGATCTTCGCTGTTATATGCATATTCAAGAAAAAAAATATATACCAATGCTATGGTATATGTCCTCTTTGATGGAATATTCTGTAAATGAATTCATGCTAAACCCTGTGCTCCACATGAAAGTAATACATGAAGCTACTTATTCTAAGGAATATATGGATTCCTGAAAATTGAAACGTTCCTGCTCTAACTAAATAACTTCCCTATGATTATTATTAATAATAACAAAAATATAATAAATCACTCAGCTATTGGTTATTATTATATCTGCAGTCATGGAACGACTTTAGTTATCTCCCAGCTTTTACTAAGTAATAAGGAAAAACTATGAAAAAAAAAAAATTATTCTAGAAGCAGGACTTGGGAAGTAGCCCCAGACCTTGATACTGATAGCAAGCAAATTATTGTTATTATTGCCATTCTGAATTTGGAAGAGGCAGGCTCCACGATCCCTCAATTTCAACAGCCATGCCATCTTCAGGTAGCTTCTCCGTTCTTCGTACATCATGAATTTGAAATTGAAACAGCAGATGGATCGTAATGATTTGGAAACAAATAAAACAACAGCAGTACCTACTCTAATACTTAACAATAACTTAATCCTAACTAGTCTAACCAGTAGTAACTAAATTAATGATTTATATTTTATATAATTGTTTATACCAGGGTATTCTCGAAAGTGCAAATATTAGCATATGTATGCATAACTGGGGTTATGAGAACTTGCTCAACAGCAGCTATCGAGATAGTATTGGACCTTATCCCTCTCCATATTATCGTAGCGGGCATGGCAAAAAGAACCACACTCAGAATTACGAGGAATGGAACGATTAGGCGCAGGCCTCAATCTCCTTACGGTGATCAAACTTGGGACATGCCCCAGGATGTCAAAAAATTCAGCTTTGTGGAGGAATTCATCGCAAAGTAACAAGAGCGAGTGGGATCATAACACCATCTCGAAATTGAATAGAAATGCTAAAAAATGCTACACTGTTGGCTCCAAAACGGTAGAGGGAACTGGAATAGGAATATATGAGCCTAGAACTAAGTATTTGAAAGCTTGGGAACTTATCCAAGTATCTTCCAGGCGGAAATACACGCTATCGAAAGATGTGTCTAGTTCCAATATTGATAGAAATTATCGAGAGCAGGAGATTATCATCATGTCTGATAGTCAAGCAGCCATCAAGGCGCTGAGCTCATATGGAATCAGGTCCAAAATAATATCAGAATGCCTTTAAATGAGCTAGGCAAAAGGAATAAAGAACTCTTCTATGGGTTTTAGGTCACACAGGAGTGGAAGGAAACGAAATAACGGATAATCTCGCGAATACCTTTTGTAGGGCCCGAACCATTTTGCGGGGTAAGTAGCAGTACAATACTGCAGAAACTGAAAAGAGAAATGGAACTGAAAATCTAATTATTGAGAGAATCTCCAGGAAATCAGGCAAAGTAAAATTCTTCTGAGAACCTCTAACCAGAAGAGGTTTACAGAATGCATCAATCTGAGTAAGTTCGTATATTAACAGGAATACTTGCAGGCCATTGTAAACTGAAAGGACATCTGAGTAAGCTTGGATTCGCAAAGGAACCTGAATGTAGATTTTGTGGGGAACAGAATGTAACACCCATCCATCTCCTTTTAAATTGCGTAGCACTGTGCAACGCAAGGACGTTGCACCTGCGAGCATGTGAAATCGAAGAGGGAGACTTACTTAACCTGGGGTCTTCTAATATTCTACACTTTCTGAAAGGAATTGGATTGGAAGGCCAGGTGTAAAAGAGTAAGAATAGGGGACACAATAGATCTTTTAGGTCGTAGTGCACAAGCTCTAACCTACCCTCCCCAAATACATACATACATATATACGAGGGTACTCCAGAAAATATACCTGTTTAGTCACATAGATGGCGCTATGGGTCCAATTAAAAGCAAACTGACGCAGATGTCAGCTGCTTTGCACTGCGTCGCTCCGCTGCAGTGCAGTGTCACCTAGTGCAGTCTTACCTTAACTTTTACATCTTGTTCTATAAAGTTAGATAACTATTTAGCATCCGTGAAAATCATATGTCAAAAAATTGTAATTGTTCGTTAGTTATAAATTTTATGTCTATTTAATTAATAATTACATTCCAGCTTTGCCTTTTTGTTGTCTCTAACTTATCGCATGATAAAAAATGCCTTTTAAGTAGAACTATCATCAGAACGGTTTTAAGAAATCCTCAGGAAAGAAAGAGGTAGATAAAAGCAAAAGTATAAACCTCACCCTAACGGGTTTATTCTGTATATAGTCGGTTTCATAATAAATGTTACTTTATCGCTTTAACAAAAGTTTGTGTA
Source organism: Protaetia brevitarsis (assembly GCA_004143645.1). Taxonomy (NCBI): domain Eukaryota; kingdom Metazoa; phylum Arthropoda; class Insecta; order Coleoptera; family Scarabaeidae; genus Protaetia; species Protaetia brevitarsis. The sequence goes on from RXPK01000114.1 coordinate 4,817,005, forward strand.
TTATTTATGAGAACATTAGTTTAAAGTAATTTTAAAGCATTAAAGTGATATTGTGAAAATCACACTTAGAATTCCTTTGTGTTTTTAATGAAGGATTTGCCCCACATCTATAGGAAAATATATGTACAGCAAGAGAAAAAAGTTTCCGTGTAGCTTTGTATTAAAGAAAAATACGACGCGAACATAATTTTTATGGGATATATCGTAACATCTGGCTCTACTCAATAAAATAAATAAAAAGAATTTAGATATTTTTCTTTCGGCTGCCGGCAATAGACACCGCCAGTTGTTATGTTTGTTTGCGGTTTTGAAATAAGGTTGTAAAGAGATGTAAACACCCGACTAAATGTTAAAATATATCGATTTATCCCTATTTGGTGAAAGTATTTTTACATTCTGGATTATTAAATATTGAGTTAAATTACCTATATGAACAAGAGGAAAAGAAAACCAATTAAATGTCTGATTCGTCATAATTTTTTTGCTATAATTTGCCGAGTTAAGATTATCATAAATTGAAATAAAATTTAATTATCGTGATTACTTAAATAAATTTACTTTTAATTTAAATATTTACAACAGAAGAAAATCTTTCTAAAATCAATATCTTACTGTTTTTATCTATTGGTAAAAAGATAAACTTTCAAAGAACTTCGTATGAGATAAACTATTCAGTAATTAAATGTAGGAATATTAAGTAAGAATGAAAAGTATTTCATTAGTGTTTATGTGTTTATAAGAGGAATTATAAAAATTAAGACATTTTTATTGGATAAGTTTGGAAATATTTTACCCAACACGGCAGACTCACAACTCACTGCTCTATCACTACTAAATATAGTGATATTGATAACAATAGTAATAATTCAATTTATGACTTCACTAATTGAAGCTATAGCTATTAAAGCAGACCTAAGATTTGCTGACAATTCTTGTTTTATTACGCCGTCCTACTTGCCTACTTCTATTTTAATTTATTCATCAAGGGTAGAACCCCTTTATTTCATATTCAATATAGTAAATATTTTTAATATTTCCCGTAAAGATTACTATTATTATGGTTCATATGAAGTTTTTGAAAGCGTACCTTTTTACCAATAGATAATGACAGTGAGGTATTGATTTTAGAAACATTTATTCTTCTGTTGTAGATATTTAATTAAAGTAAAGTTATTTAAGTAATCACAACAATTAAGTTTTACTTTAATTTATGACAATCTTAAGTCGCAAAATTATAGTTATGAATTTGTGACGAATCAGATCTTTTTTTTTGTTTTCTTTTACTATTCTATATATAGGTAATTTAAATTAATATTTAATAAACCATAATGTAAAAATACTTCGACCAAGTAGCGGTAAATAGATATATTTTAACCTTTTCAATAGACGGGTGTTTACATCTCTTTACGATCTTATGTCGAAACCGCAAACAAACATAACAGCTGGCGGTGTCAATTGCCGGCAGCCGAAAAAAATGTCTAAATTCTTTTCATTTTATTGAGTAGAGCCGGATGTTACAATGCATTCCGTAAAAATTGTATTCCCATCATATTTTTCTTTACTACAAAGTTACGCGGAAACTTTTTTCTCTTGCTGTACGTAATTGCATCTTCTTACCAATCATTTTTTATAACTGTTGTTAGTCTTCTTCATTCATTTTTAACAAAGGAAAATTACGTTCTGTGTGCTTCAAACATAATTTTTATATAATTTTGTGTTTTTAATATTATCATTAGTGTACCATATTTATATTAGAGATTTCGAAAAAAAACACTTTTCCCAAAGTGATTCAGATATAGGCTTCAGCGAGATACTGACACCACACAAATTTCACAGAAAATACCTACGTAATCCATCAGCTGTTTGCGCGCAGAACACCCGGTTTCATGTCAGTGTTCGTTCCTAATGATTAACCAGACGATGTGCTGGATAATTCAGCTCAACTGAAGTACTGGTCACAGTTGAACACGTCCCGTGTACCCGCCCGTTATTGGAAATGTTCGGAAGCCTACTCGAATTAGCTGCGAGTCCAATTTTTCGATCTGCGTTAATTTGCGCGATTCGCTCTTCGGTAAAACACAAAAAAAAAGTCCTACGCTTTTTCATTACAGGGACACTATTCTGATGTGTGCGTTCGCATCGCCGATACGGGAATTTTGTGCGGTATATTATCTGAACAGATAGAGTATTTATAAAAACTTGGACTGTTTTTTTGAATTGTCGTGCGCTATAGGATCGATTTGGTTCTACTTCAGACAGTTCCATTACGGTTCAAAGCAGACGCTCACGTAGATAATAAAAAGTTTCCCACTCCACGATAATGGTCCGATTTCTTCAGCCAAGGATAAAAGCCCCGTATTGGTATCTGTTGGATAGCGTTATCTATAAGATATGAAAAAAAATGATTTCTTCAAATAACTGCAAGCAATTTTATCCGTGGGATAGAAATCGACAAGGTGGCATTTGACAACGCTGTAAAAATACGAGCTGTTAATTTCAGCTAGGAAAATAATACACGGTTTACTGCACAAGTGTGTACAAATCATTTGGCAGAGAACATAACTACAAAACGATATAGTTAAGGTACGGTTAGCGCAAATCAATTTAGGATAAGTAATATTTTTTATGATTTACTGGATTTGAAATTAACGTACGTAGCCTATATGTTTTTATTTCCACAATATATAGAATTTATATATCACACATGGCTACCATATAGTATGCGCATTTTTATAATGCATAAAATTTATGAGTTAAATTTTTATTTGTTTCCATTAATTCTACATTGTTTTAGAATACAAGGAAAGACAGAGACAAACGTTGTCCTAACTTTACCAAACTAGAAAAAGAAACATTAATAGAAGTTGCATATAAATTAATATAAGTCCATTAATCAATCCATTTTACACACTTTTTTATTCGTTATTTACATCTAAACCACCAAAGCTTTCTCGCGTGCCTCTCCACCATTATAAATAAAAGTAATGAGTTTATGTTAATGCAATACATAGCTATTAACTGGAGGATAATAATTTATCGGTAGGGTCGAGTGACAGATAACTTTTGCGCCACATTTCCGAAGGACAACATTTATCAATCGGTGAAGAAAATAAGTATTATCACTTATCTGTTAGTTAAAGTTATCGTATAGTTATCCTTGACTAAAGAAATCGGCCCAATGTCACGATCTGTATAAATCTGCTACTTTGAACGATAATAGTACCGTCTGAGAGAAATGAGAACGAAAACAGGCTATAAGAGATTTAGTACCAATTGGAGATTGTTACTGTACCTACAGAAGCATATAAATTTATTTTATATGCTATTTAGGAGTTATATTACAATGTGAAAGCAAAAGTATCCATTTTTTTTGGAGAGAGCAGCTGGTAAAATAAACAAACATTTTTGTTAGGTTGTAAAAATATTAAAATTGCTTTCTATAACCCAAGTCGTTATTTTCAAATGTTAAAGATCCAATACATTAATTTTACAATCAAATATAATATATAGAATACCATGTAACGATTGTTCAAAAATTTACGTTAGTCAATCCAATAGACTTCTGAGGTGCACGATTCAACAACACAGGCACGACTGCAAATTTGCTAATAATAAGAGTGCCTTTGTTCACGGATGGATCCAAATTCAGCCAGGACACAGGAACCGGTATTTGTGGGCCCAGTCCTAATCAAAGGATATCCATAAGCCTGGGGAAGCATACAATGGTCTTCCAGGTAGAGGTATTTGCCCTTGCAGCCTATGCAGAAATGATTGCACAAAGGGGCTGCATGAGGAGGAAAATAAATATAATGACTGACAGCCAGGCTGTTATCAAGGCAGTCTCGAACCTTATAACTGGGTTAAAACTAGTTAGAGACTGTAAACAATCCCTCAATACACTGCACTGGCACGAGACTACACGGTGTCTCTGATTTGGTTGCTGAGACATGAGGATATAAAGGGCAGTGCAATAGCCGACGAACTATCCAAGGAGGGCTCTAAAAGATACTGCATAGGTCCAGAGCCCCAATGTGGAATTACTAAGGACTCTGCAAGAAGGGAGATCTGAACCTGGTTAGATAAAGAAAGTACAAAGAAATGAAGATCGACGGATAGGGATGCTAAATTCTCTGATAACCTACTTAGAGCAGCAAGAAATAAGTGAAAACCATTACTGGGCTGGTAACTGGACACTGTCCACTGAAAAAACATCTATACAACACAGGTCGAGTAAGCGAATCGTGGTGCAGAAGATGTGAACTACAGGAAGAAACAGGGTTGTGTGTGTATGTATCTGCACATGTGAGAAATTGAAAGTACTAAGGCAGAAATATTTCGGGAAGGATCTACTGGAGCCCTTGAGGGTTCTCAAGTTTCCACTGGGCAACATACTGGATTTTACAGCAAACACCAAACTGCTCGAGAGGAAGTAAGAGATTTAATAGGGAGGGTACAATGAGCACTTAGCTCAAGTGCCCGGACTGTAGGTGCCCACTCTAACTAAATGAATGAAATGAATCACTGAACTTATATATATCGTCCTCCGTTTGATAAACATTCTATCGATCTAGTATTAAATTGTCTTAGCTATATTTTGTAAAAAAAAAGATTGTTTTCCGCCTTACATTGTCTAATTATTTTTTTTAAGTAATCGATACTTCTAAACGGTCGATATTTGTAAACATTGTTTTTTATGCAGCACCCAAAAAGAAATTCATTGGGGGTAGGTCTGGTTATCTTGAAGACCAGAAAAATTTTGAATAACTTCGAAGAGGAAAAGAAAGAAGCAGTTGGTAGTTTTAAGACAAAAAAAAAACTTTGGAAATGTGGTCTATATTGTGATTATTTTGTTTTATTTCAAAACAAAACAAGTTGTGCAGCGAAAATAATTTCCACTTTCCTTTTCAAGGCTATAAAAAAATTTGATGTAACATAATTATTTGTTAACATAATTATTCTCCACTTAAAAAAAGTCCAATTACTTCTAATATAGCCCATTACCTCATTTGCATAATGTACTACAGATTACTGTAAAATATTTACTGTTTATTATGAGAAAACCGCCAAGTTTCAAAAAAAGCACTTTTGTGCCATATTACTCTACTGCCCCATATTGCCCCATTCCACGGTACCGCAGCAGGTAGCGGAGAATCCCCGGTGAAGCTCATTAGTCCAATTGTTATGTCTATGGGCAGATTATACCTAGATACGTAACAATACATATATAGATTTCGCTTCCCGAAATTATGGGTCAGTATTTCATTAATTCCTCGACAATACTTGAAACATTATCCTCACCAAGTTTTATCGCAATGATACATATCCCTCCATTCCGTGAACCGCACTCGTAGCACAGCAACAAAGTAAATCTTGCGGCGATACACACAGGTAGCGCGCGCGGTATTAACACAATTAAATTCCGGTGCCTGATACTAGGGCGACAATTACCCCCGCTGCGCCGTGGTATCTGTTCTACCCTTAGATTTATAAACATGATCCCTTAAGCTAACCGAACGTAATTTAAGCGCGCACTAGATCGAGGTACATTGCACGAGTAAGCCCGCCATGTACGTTACGGCCGCGGCTTCAAAGTTACAACGGCATCGCGTCTTTGTGAGATATTAAAACGTTAATACAACACGTCGTGGGATCGTTCCGGGGTCCTAAAAAAATAATACCGCCGCTTAGCTGAATTGTAATAAATTAGAGCCTGCATTCTCTCCGGCATCTTCCGCCGTGAAGATGCATGAACTACGTCGGATCTCTTGGACTGCATCTTCCTTGTGTTATCTTTATTGCTGTCGCGGTAATACCATCGTGTTTGTTAAAATATATCGCTCGCGTGTGCACGTACATATGTACTACTATGGAAATAGGTGTATGGAATATAATTTAGAGTTATTTAAAACAGGTTTCAAAACCTAATAAAGAAGTAATTGTAGGTTGAAGTGCATATTCAGTTGCCTATTCTACAAAAATGACTATAAAGATAGAGCATTTTAGCAATAGGTGATAATCATAGCCTTATATATAATGTAAACTTTATTTTATATGCAAAATCAAGCTTCATTCATTCATTCATTCAAGTTAGGGTGGGCACTTGATGTCCGGGCACTTGAGCTTGGTGCTCATTCTACCATCCCTATTGATTCTCTTATTTCCACTCGAGCAGTTTGGTGTATATAAAGCCCAGTACCTTGCCCAGTGGAAACTTGAGGACCTTCGAGGGCTCCAATAGATCTCTCCCGAAATATTTCTGCCTGAGTACCTTCAGTTCCTCACATGTGCAGATTACATGTAAACTCGTTTCCTCCTGCAGTTCGCACCTTCTACACCACGGTTCGCTTACACGGCCTGTGTTGTATAGATGCTTTTTCAGAGGAGAGTGTCCAGTTACCAACCCAGTAATGGTTTTAACTTCTTTCTTATTGCGCTTGAGTAGGTTATCAGAGAAACTACCATCCCCATCCCCTATCAGTGTTTTGGTATGAAGTTGACCTTCAGTCGACCTCCATTTCTTTGTACTTTCTTTATCTAACCAGGTCCAGATCTCCCTTCTTGCGGAATCCTTAGTAATCCCACACACGGGCTCTGGACCCATGAAGTGTCTCTTAGAGCCCTCCTTGGCTAGTTCATCGGCTATTACGTTGCCCTTTATATCCTCACGTCCCGGCACCCAAATCAGAGACACCGTGTTGTCTCGTGCCAGTGCATTGAGGGATTGTTTGCAGTCCCTAACTAGTTTTGACCTAGTTACAGGGTTTGAGACAGCTTGGCTGTCAGTCATTATATTAATTTTCCTCCTCGTGTAGCCCGCTTTTGCAATCATTTCTGCACAGGCTGCAAGGGCGAATACCTCTGCCTGGAAAACCGTTGTGTTTTCCCAGGCTTATGGATATCCTTTGATTAGGACTGGGCCCACAAATACAAAAACTCAAGCTTACCTGGTGTTTTTTTTTTACTTTTTATTGTATTTTGCTTCGAGAGATTTTCCATTCTTCGGGATGTCTATTTGGTAACAATTTCTGTATTTCCCCTTAAACTAGAGTAAATAACGGTATCTTAATATCAGTTACTGGTTGTTCATTTCAATTCCATGTTGGTTTACCTGACGGCGATAATAATCGAAGACAAATAACTTACTTTTAGTTTAAATTTCATTCTTCCTGTCTCAACGAGAAACGACGCGGTTGTTTGTGAACTCCTGTAATAATTTTTACAACACACACTCAGAAATATCAAAGTTCCACAAAGTGTTCACCTAAAAAGTATCGATAAATCGCCTGAGTAATATAAATACATATCTTTACCGGAATAATCTTGGAGAATTTCCTATAAGATTTCCTGGGAAGAATCCCGGGTTGAATACCATTCCATTCCACCTAAAAAAGAAAATAATTAATTGGTGTCAATTCGATGTTAACCAGTAAATTAGGTTTTTGTAATGTTCACGTTGCGAACATTTTGGGGTTAAATATATGAACCGCCATTTTTTAGTTAGTTTTAATGTTTTTATTATTTTTAATGTTTAAAATTTTTAATGTTTAAAAATCGAGAGTAACATGGTCTATCTATGATTATAGGGATTTTTACATATATCGATAACACGGTTAGTTGAATATTAAAGCTTTCTTACAAAAATAGTTTGGCCATTTACGGATAAATGACTCCGATTGTCCAATTTTTACCGAATAAGTTTGATGTTTCTTTAACCTTATTTATTTAAAGTCCCCGGTAAATTTGGATACGGATTTTTGTATTAAATAATTTGTTTTATATTGTATTTAAGATTCCAACATGCGTACCTGTGATATGAGAGTCTCAAAATCGGTAAAATATAGCATTTTGGTGTTTAAATAAAAAGTTTAAAAAAAAGTTAAAGGCACAGAAATAACCCCACTTATTCCTCCAGGTAACTAATTTCGGGAGATTTTTCATTCTTCGGGATGTTTAGTCGGTAACAATTTCTGTATTCTCCTCAAGCTAGAGTAAATAACGGTATCTCAATGTCAGTTACTGGTTGTTCATTTGAATTCGATGTTGGTTTACCTGACAGCAGTAGCAATCCAAGACAGATAACTGTTACTTTTAGTTTAAGTTTCATTCTCTCTGTGTCCACGAGAGACGTCGCGGTTGCTTGTGAATTCCTATAACAATGTTTACGCCACACACTCAGAAATATCAAGGTTCCACAAAGTGTTTACCTAATAAGTTTCGATAAATCACCTGAATAATATAAATCCATATCTTTACCTGAATAATCTTCGACAATTTCCTATAAAATTTCCATTGTAGATAGTAGCTCACCCCTTGCCCTACCAACCTACATATTAGAATTAGATTATATTAGATTAGAGTTAGGGTGGCCCATGGACCTATTTCACTACGAGCTTTTTAAATCTATTGTGATCGCATTTTTTCCTAGAAGACGCCCTCTAATTTTGCCGTTTTAATTCCTTGAGAGCGGCTCCTTTGTGCAGCTGCTAGCTGTGGGGTTTTCCGCACCCATTACTGGAAACCTTATCTCCGTCAGGCTGTCGCAATGACACAGCACAGGAACTGGTGTTTCTTCCTCCTTTTGGCAGAATCTGCAGGTAGCATCATTTGCCAGGCCTATGTTGTACATATGCCTATTTAGTCTATAATGACCAGCCAATAGACATACTATGATTATGGCAGCCTTCTTGTCTTTACTCAGTAGATCTTTAGTAAGTTCAGGCTTCTGTTCCTTTAGAAAGTCTTTTGTCTGTCCCTGCTTGGTAACTTTTGCCACCACTCTCTGGATATTTTATATATCTATTCATTGACCTATTTTTTAATTTGCGAGTTGGTAATGCCAAAAGAAGGGCCAACGAATGATCTTCACAGACCTCGCTTGGCCAGATCCTCCGCCACTTCATTTCCCTACACACCCAACTGTTTAGGAACCCAGGCCAATGTTAATTTCCTTTGGGTGTCCACCTCATTTAGCGCGCTTATACAATTGCGAATCAGCTTAGAGTACACACTTACGAAACTAATCGCTTTGAGTATGGACTGACTGTCAGAGAAGTTAGCGACGCTTTTACCCAATTCGGCCTATCTTTCTATTTCTTTGGCGCAATGTTGAATTGCAGCAATCTCAGCCTGTAACACCGACGTGTCTTTGCTGAAGCTTACCGAAAGAGCTTTGATAGTTTTTTTTTCTGCGTATATTTCATTTCCGACGATCTGTGTAACAGTTTGAGACCGCCTTTACTGAAATTCATGCATCCCACTTCTTCTTATCTGTTAGTATAACCTGGCGTTTTCTCTCTGACCTAGAGTAAATTCAACAGCGTGGTGCTGGACATAATGCAAAACGAACTACAAATTGTTCAAGCGTGGGGTCGACGAGCAGAGTCTGAAATCCGGCCCTCCAAAAATGACCACCATGGTATTCACGAGAAGGAGCGATTTAAATGGTCTTGGACTCCTAAAACTACTAAATGAAGAAATAAAATGTCGGAGGAAGTAAAAATCCTTGATGTCATCTAAGACTCCTAGCTTGGAGTCTAGACCTTCAGGGGATTAAAACCAATGCGGAAACAATATTCATGTTGGCTAGAAAACCTCATGGAAAAACAAGGGAATTAGTACCTAATATGATATACTAGACTTACACCACGGTGAGCAGACTCATGATCACTTATGCATCTCTGGTGTGGTGGACAAAAGTGCAGCAGTAAACTGCTGTTATTGAAATTAGCAAAATACAAAGGCTTGCATGTTTAGGAGTAAAAAGAACAATGAGAATTACTCCTTCAGCAGCAAGGGAACGCATGTTAGGCCTTCCTCCCTTCTATTTCGTGATAATGGGCGACGCAAGGATGGGGGATCTCAGATTGTAAGAACTATCAAGTTGCAGATATGCAGGATTAGAACACAACAATATCGTCCTTGATGTGAAAGTCAACATTTTCGGAATGAGATGAAACAGCATGATTTCAACATATCCTTTTAACAGAAATTTTGAAATGGAAATCGCGGATCGGATAAGCTGGAATCAATCCAACTACAGAGACAGGTCCGCAGAATTGATCTTCTTTACCGACGGATCAAAAACCGAAGACGGGACTGAAGTTGGAATCTACAGCGGAGTTAGAAATACGATGATTACCCTTCCATTAGGAAAATATTCCACGCCTGTTCATATAGAAGCGTACGCAATATTGCATTGTGCAACTGAAATCAATCAGAGGGTTTATAAAGACAAGAGGATCTATATTACAACAGACACCCAGGCAATACTGAGGGCATTAGTGAACCCCGAAAATACAATATCAAGACTGGCTTGGGAATGTATTCGAAAACTGGATAGTCTAACAGACCGCAATAAAGTCACTTTGCTGTGTGTGTCTGGACATTCAGTAATCGAAAGAAATGAAAAAGTCCATGAGTTAGCAAGAAAGAGATCATCTGCTGCATATATAGGCCCAAAACCTGTTCTAGCAGAGTCTTAACAGCTAACACGAGAGCAAATAAGAAGTTGGGCCAAAGAGAAACAAAAAGAACACTGGAATAATACAACCAGGCAAAAGACTTTATTAAAAAAAAACCATCAAAAAAGAAGGCTGAAGAACTACTGCAGCTTAGTAGAAATCATCTTCGAATCGTAACATGCGGTCTAACAGGACAATGTACACTGAAAGAACACCTACAGGACAGTCATCTCTTTACGCAAACTGCGTAATGAGATGACAGAGAACGCATCCCACATTATGTGTGAATGCGAGGCTCTGGACGCATGAAGTCCATTTTTGACAAACTAAAAAATGAATCCAGAAAATTACTTTGACCAACTACCTAGAGACCTGTGCGGATTTGTGCAGGGTACTATGGGCTACAGTGTTTTCCGGATTCCATGAAATGAGTATGCACGCAAAATAAAACTTATGCTTATTCTTCACATGATTTGATTTATACAACATCGCACTATATGTATATTTCGAGCAAGAATTCGAATTCGACAAGATTGAGACGTAGGAAACTATATTTTTGCTACGGCCTATACATCTAAGCAACACGCTCGTAACATACGAACCCTACGCATATAGGTTTCTGGATAGGTGGCGTTATTACAAATGATGTCGCGTAAATATGGAAGCACGGGTTTTTGCCTACCGCTACTATCATTTTTTCTTTCGCTCGGCCGCGCTACCTAAAAGAGTTACATAAAATTCGGAAAGATGGCAGACGTTTATAGAGTGCGTGACCTGAATTCGGTAAGCTCGGGTCGTACGATTTGTGTTTTCTCCAAAGGTTATGCCGTCGATTCTGTGAACCTCAAAAGTGGCGTTGGCGAATTTGGCTGAACGGTAGCTTATTCCATTTGGATACGCATTCTTCGCATTTGACGTATAAATGTGTTACTTCAAATCTCGCATATTATTGACACATATATATTATGTCGATGATCACACATTAAAATTACAGTTGGTGCTTGAACTATCCATAATCGTGAATATTTGGATTCCTTTATACTGCGAAATAAAGATTTTGATATTTTTTGTGCAAGGTAAATACCAATGTGATTACTTCACATGGCTTAATTGATTGATTTTCCGGTATCTGTTACAGCATTTATTTTTTTGTTTTGATGTTACATGTTTATAATTTTGACTTCTTGCTGCAGTATTGTATTATTATCGTTGCTATTATTCTTTATGAAAAGTTGAATAATTATAATTCATCCTTAATCCCGTATTACACCAGGATACTTATTCTAAGCACCATGCCCAAGTGAAATGTTCTTATTATAATTAAATAATTTCTTCATAATCCTTAATAATAATAACAATATAAGAAATCGGTCAGCTATCAGTTGTTATTAGCTTTATTCGCAAATATACAGAGTTTGGCTTTCCGGTGCATCACTAGAGCTGCAGGAACCTCACCAACAGTTGCTATGGAAACTATGCTAAATATACCCCTCTTGGGTATTTATATCAAAGAGTAGGCAAGAAATGGGGGATACGGCTGAAATGTACTGGAAATTGAGGAGGACACTAGAATACTTCTGGCCATGCCAGAATAACAACCAAAATCACAAACCTTATCTTTGAAATGAGCGATCATATGATGATTCTCAAACTCTCCTTTGGCAAATCCTTTTAGGTTATCTTGGACTGGGATGAGTGGAGAGCAAAAGAGAGACCAGGGATACAAAGCCAAAACTGATATGCAGACCCGTCAAAAAGAATCACAGGTTCTGGAACTGGCATATATGGCGAAACTCTAAATCACGACGAATATGTGGTATTGGGGCAATCTATCACCATATACCAAACGGAAATAACAAAAATAGAAACACGCGCCCGTACGGCGTTGGAATAACAATGTAAGGGTCAGCTGATCAATATCTTATCCGCTAGCCAATCGGTCTTGAGAACATTAACATCCTATCAGATAACCTCAACACTAACTTGGAATTGCTGGGAAAACCTAATAATCCTGGCTAAATACAACAAAGTTACTTTGGTGTGGGTGCTGAATCATAAAGACATAGCAGCCACCAAACTTGCAAACAAATTTGCAAGGCTTTGAAATAATATTCACTGGAGCTCAACCGGCTCCGGGAATAAATTAATATAGTTGCGATACTTTGGGCAACAGAGCGACTCCCTCTCAATGAACCTACTTATTTTAGTAATGGAAATGATAATAAGAGGAAGCAAGATCCAAACAAGAGATTCAATTTACCATAATAAAGTTCAATAGGTGCTTTCCATTCACTCATAAAACCAGTTCGGTAGTACTTCCGGTATACTCTAACTGCAATTTAAGCGTTTCTTTGCTAAGGAGCACGAAACTCCCAATGTACACAGTTTTACCTTCCCTTTTCCCCTTATGCACTAATTTAGTTGCTAGTGTTTCGTGCTCTAAACGCCATTTATGACAAGGTTTGACAACTACAGCGATTTTTTTAAATTATTTGTGGAAAAATGTCTCTTCTTGCTTTGGTAAATTAAATGATTGCAAATTAAATATTACTATTATAATCGTTGTAAGATTTTTTTGACATTTTGAAGTAAGATCTCCTTGCGGTCACGATTTGTTGTTTACATCAAACTCTGATTTCTAGGTTGGGTTCCTTTCCCGCCTCTCTTTACAATTTAAAAGCACAAAAAGCGTTCCATTGGTTCTAAATTGTGTAGGTCAAGAGTAGAGTAGTAGCAGAGTAGGAGTGATAGACGGTGAATGGAAAGCACCTAATGTATTACATACGCAGATAACGTAGTCTTGGTAACGAGGTCCAAAAAGGAACTTCGAAATGCTGTCAAGAATTTCGAAGAAGAAGCAAAAAATTTGGGCTGCTCATAAACAATGACAAAACAAAATACATGGGCCAAATTTATGAGAGAAGAAAGATAGTACAAATTTGGAAAAGTTAACCAGTTCCAATACCTATTAACTTAGTGACAATAACATCCAAAAACGAAAAAAGGGTTGCAAAATAGACAAAAGAATCTTGAAGGATAATAATGCGGTGGGTGCACTATCAAACATATTGAGAGCAAAAAATATGTCGCGAGCAGCTTACGAGACGACAATAAGATCAGCTGTGCTGTTTGCTAACGAAACAAGAGTAATGACAAAGAAGACGAACAAAAATTGGAAATGTGAGAAAGAAAATGTTTGAGAAGTATTTTCGATGGTATAAGAACAACAGGAGGTGAATGGAGGAGGCGCACTAACAGTGGGTAATGAACCTGAACAGCAAAGCGAAAGTAACGCAGAAGATACGAGCACAAAGGCCGAGATGGCTAGAACATATCACACGAATGCCCGAACAAAGAATTGTAAAAAAATTGTTACATGAAGAGGCAGGCGCGAGACGGAGAAGAGGAGGACCAAAGAAGAAGCGACTTGATGAAATGAAAACGAATGTAAGTGCAGTGGGCATAAAAAAGTGGGAAGAAACAGCAAAAGACCGGAAGAAGTAGAAACAAGTAGTGATAAAAAAGAAGTCAAGGGCGTGTAACACTAACTTACATACTTTGGGCGGTGGCTGAGTGGATCATTCCATTGGAACAGTGTTGAAAGATGGACACGCAGACAAACGGATGGTACTATCTTAGCGGTAAGCAGAGGAAGTGTTGGCTCTTAACCGAGGCCAGTTTAGAACAGGGACGAATCTGTTGACAAGACACGGCTTTCAAGGTAGTACCTACATATAATAGGCGTCTTCAAAGATGAACCTTCAGGTAGATTATGCAAAGAGGAGGACGAGACAGCCCATCACATTGTTTTTGAATACGTTACATTGGAATGGTAAAGACCGCCATTGCTGGGAGCAATCGACCCGATGACTGATCTGTCAGATTTACTAGGTATACCACATCGGGTACTAAATCTAGTAGAAGGGCCTAACTTGTTTATACAAAGAAATATACACTAAGCACACCATCTTACCATGTGGTTCTCTGTTAGGATTTTCACTTTACATTGTAATGTATGGTTCTGTTCAGTATGTTTCTCATTTTTATTGTGTATTTTAGCTTGTTTAAAATTTTTCCAATGTAAGTAATCAGGCTTTAAAGTATTTTCTAAATATTTCATCAATAATATTGTAATTTTCGTCTTACTATTGTGGTACTTGTAGTCTCTGAAGAAGCAATAAATTCATTGCGGAAGCTTAGATGGATAACAAGGAATTTCATTCATTCTTCCATTGGCTGCATACCCAATATTTTCTCCAAATCTCTAACAAGTACAGCAGGTACTTCTACCCGACATAGAATTTTATTTTGACACTTTTTATTTCACTGTTGAAACAATACAAATAATGGTCAGCTTAAACACCTGTAGTATACCTTGATCAGTGCTCTATTTATTTCGTTTCTCTTACAATACAGGCTGACTCAAAAGCATCGGAATAACTACTCAGAGGTGATAATGGAACGTCCACTGGCCCTGAAAATGTAAATAAGATATCTATAAGAGCTTTTCTTATGAACGATTAGGAACATGTAGAATGGATGGACAATATTCGAACATTTATTGTGAATTGATTACGTCAGTGTCAGTTTTGTAATTTGACATTTCATTATTTTTTTGGGTTTATAATGGCTACAATTTTATTCTTCATTAACGTATAGTCACAGTATAAACCTTATCCAGTAGTTTCACTAAGTGTCGGCGCTTTTGATGTTTTGTCTATCAATTTAAGGAAATTCGCGATGGCGTTTGGCGATATATTTCCAACTAATAATTGCAAAGTGGGTACGAAAATAACCTATATACTCAAACAGACTGACAATTGAAAGAAAATCGCACAACATCTGTCACTTCTATAATAAAATGACAAAATGGAACGGCTTTGTAGGTTAGATTTTTGCTTGTAAACAAATCCAAATAGTTTTAGTTACAATTTCACCCACATAATGCAACACCGCGAATTTCCTGGTGGCGCCATGTTTGAAACCCATGTTACCGGCATATGAAAAATAGGATAGGGTATATACTGTGGTATAGTTTTATCTCAGCGTAAATTACACATGTTACTAAATTATCTCATTTTCAAAAACCATTTTTAAAGAATTAAAACTTCTAAAGAAATTTCGATTGCATTTTTGTCGTCACATAATAATTCTTTTCCCTCCTAAAAGGTGATCCGGTACTTTTGAATCACCTAAAATTATTTGAAAAAAAGTTATCACAACTAATGTCGGCTACATTAGAATCGTCATCTATACATTCCCACAGCTGTAAATCCCTTACTGAGCTTACCCTCAACTTGTATAGGAGCAACATTGCAGTTGTTATTAGATTTATGATTTCTGCCTCCTTTTTAGATTGTAGCTCGATGGCATTTTGCCTCGATTCACAATAAATTTCCAGCTGTACGCGACCGAGAGCAGAACCTAATTCACA
The DNA here is from genome assembly GCA_004143645.1 of Protaetia brevitarsis. Lineage (NCBI taxonomy): Eukaryota > Metazoa > Arthropoda > Insecta > Coleoptera > Scarabaeidae > Protaetia > Protaetia brevitarsis. Next base: position 4,832,899 of record RXPK01000114.1, read on the forward strand.
TCCCATGCGCTCCGGAATTCAATCAGTCAATGGAGGCAGTCAGTCTGCCAAGCAAGACTTCTCAGTCTTCTTCGTTCGAGTCATTAAAGCATGATTTCGGCGCGAGATCACATAAATAAAATGGGTATGCGATATCTCAGCGAGGTATATTTTTAGATAAGTGTATAGGCTGCAAGTTAAAGTCGATATTGATTTGCTTTTTCGATGCATTTTGTTCATTTATTAAAGAAAATGTTAATTACAAAACATCTAAATCTACTAGGTACTTACGATAATCCACGTTTTTACGGGAACTTTTTATGTAGTTGCATATTTATTTTTATCTCTCTCTTACTAAATATCATCATTTTTGTTTCGTTTGTGTTTACTACTCTTTGTTTACAAACTTCTCCTTCCTGCCGTATTTAGAAATTTTCATTAAGTTGAGACTTAAAACGAAACAAGTACTCCGCTAAATCTACCTGTGCTTCACACTGCTTCTGTGGATTTTTGCTTTAAGTTGTTTTAAAACATCAAACAGACTCGGAATAAATAATTCCACTTCCGTGAATCTTTCACTTGCTGCGAGGTAATTTGACTGCAAGTTGCTTGATCTTACGTAATTTTTATTAATTTAATGCACTGATGCTCTTTAGCGACTATCTTCCTTAGCCTTCCAACAAAAGATGTATTCAAATTAAAAAATATCAAGCGATTTCTTTGCTTGTTACTTTATCATCTACAATAATGTGTAAGTCTTATCCTACGTCTTTCGGTTTGATCTAAATCCACCGTGACACTCCTCTAATTATTCCTGTATTTGCATTCTTAAATTCATCTTTAAAGCCCTCCAGGATTACCTAATCCCACTTTTCTTAAAAAAAAGGTGGCATGTAAGATGGCTACCAGATGTGATAAGTTTGGTACTTTGGTTAGATTGACTTCTTTTAATCACACACATTCGTGGGGTTTTGTGGTTTATTTGTGACAACGAAAGCGGCGCATAGCGTCGGATAACAATATTACAACCTAATGCTACTACATACTAGCTATACTATTAATTAATGAATAGTCAATAATGTTCTTATGCTATCCTACTCATCTATCTTATATCTAACCTTACATAAACATGTTTTGCGTGTTTGTATACTTTGTTTATAAATATTATTTAACCTCAACATTTTGTTGACTAACGAACAAGGTATACATTCAAGCATGTGTACACCTTGACCTACATTTACATATTTATGCTTACGTCTGTAATAATTTCTTGCAATGCAGTGCAAGGGCACATACTATTGCATTACACAGGTGTAGCATCCTTAAGTTGTGCAGTGCTGTGCTACTTGAAAGAATGTTGATAGGCGTTTCATTTCGCCTGCCATATAGTCCAGTTGCTACTTCATTTGTTATCTTAAGCTCACTCAGATATCCATTCCATAGATCTCGATCTCTTACTTATACTGTTGAAAATATTACGGTGTTGGCGTTAATTTTGCGCTAGTCAAATATTTTAGTGTTGATTTTTCCAAACTTTGCCAGACGAGTTGACTACGCGTATTTAATAGAACAGAAATGACTAGAATTTCGTGTGAATTCTTTGTTCAGATATGAGGATTGACTATTTTTCTAGACATTCAGAAGCGTCAACCAATCAGAATTTTTCCCTCGGATAGAAATATAGAAACCCCACCTATTCTAATACAGTATTGCATTATACGCACCACCTGCATTGCACGTGTATCTGTTTTCGTGTTTGATTCTCTGTATTAACATATCCAAACAAACCACCAAATGTGACTGACTTGCAAAGTGTAACCTTGTGTTATTAAACGTTAATTCCAGTGGGCATAAAAAATTTCAACATCTTAAAGATGTATTGTATTGTAACATCTATTTACGCAATTAGTTTAGATTTGAATCAAATAGCATAAACATTCACTTAATTTTATAATGGTTCTCAAAAAATCATTTTAAAATTGGTACGTTTAGTTGAAACCAAAACTTGTGAATGAGTGGTTTTGCATATTTATAATTGAGAAAACGTCTTAAAGAGAGAATATTATAGCACTAAGAAATAGGAGTTGCATATTAAAAAGACGTTGTGTTTAGAAAATGGTGTTAAAACACCCAATAGATCGCATTCATTTAGTTAAACAACTAGTAAATTTGTCTAGTCTAGATTAAATAAAATGTGACTAGAAGTATTTTATAATTCCACGTGTCAGTTGGACAAAATAACTCCTTAGCAATAGACAATACTTGACTATCTTTGCTCGTCAAATTTAAACTTCTATAGTTCTCGACAAAATAACACGAAAGGAGTGTGGACCTCTCCTGACTATTAAATTAGTCAAAAAAGTGTTAAAATTTTCAACAGGTTAGGATCCCAAAAGAGTTTTACCTTCTCTCACTTTCTAGAGATTATCTCAATCCTTGGATTTCCTGTTTTTTTTTTTCTTAATTTCTCCAGTGTTGTGTTATTGCTTATACCGCAAAAGAATTCGAGCTCTAAAACTTGTAGTCTAGTTCCTTTTTAGCGGAATATTTGTTATTCCATTTGCTTGGAATCTGTTAGTCCTGCAACTTACCTGCTTCCAAATTTGTTCTTCTTGCCTAGCCTATTCAGCTTTCCTAGACGCAGGCCCCATTTTGGGACTGCTTACGTGTGAGATCAGCATCACGCTGACTGTTTGATTGTCAGTTAATCTCTTGTTTGCTAGTTTGTCAATATTGAACTGGATGCATCTTTCAATGCTCGCCTGTAAGATCATCAGATATTTTTCCAAGCTTTTAAAATACTTGATATTAGACCACGTATTCTATTTTAGTTCGCTTTGGCGTTTTGTAGGCAACCGTTAACTATAGATAGCCAGCCAATTTTTAAGGCACTAAATGATTTAGTGTGTGGTATACAGATAAATATAAGGAACTGCGATAATGAACGCTAGCGTGAATCGCTTATAGCGATGAGAGGAGAGGGTGAGGCGAGCATAGTTGGAGGTTCAAGCGATACCTTGGTTTGGTTGTATTCTGATAATTACGAAAATTAGTGAACGGACGCTCCTGTACACGTCCAGGCATCCACAAAATCAGATGGTGGATATCTGCTTCTGGCAATTCGTTCCAAGCAACTTGAACTTCGTGGATTAACGAAGTGTGTCAAAATCTGTGGAGGATGGTGTAAAGTGGACGGTTTCCTCCCATGATATCCACATATATTCAGCGGGGTTTAAATCCGGTGAACGGGGTGCCACGGCAAAATATTAACGCCTGCTTCTTGGAAAAATGTCCATAGTTCGACGAGCAATAGAGGGACGTGCCTTGTCTTACTGCAAAGGCCGTGTGGACAGCCATTCATTCATTCATTATTAAGTTAGGGTGGGCACCTAAAGTCAGGGTACTTGAGCTAGGTGCTCATTGTACCATTCTTATTAAGTCTCTTATTTCCACACGAGCAGCTTGGTGTTCTCTATAAAGTCCAGTATCTTGCCCAGTGAGAACTTGAGAACTTTCGAGGGCTCCAATAGATCTCTTCCGAAATAATTCCGCCTGAGTACTTTCAATTATGTGTGAACGGCCATCTAGATAAGGTAGTAAAGTTGTTTGTAGAACATCATTAACATAACGCGCAGTTGTCATACTGCCTCGAATAAAAAGAACTGGTGATCGGTTACCATGGGCAATAGCCCCCAAACCATTACTCCAACAGTCTTGTGAGCATGCTTCTCAACAGTAAACCTAATATCACGTCGCTCTCCACGCCGGCATGGTACCCGTCTATGGCCATCGTGCAAACCCAGACAGAATCGCGATTCTTTTTTGGGAAATATGAAATGTATTTTTATATGATCCCAATAAATAGATATTATTATTTTTCAAAATGATCTTCGCGTTCCCGATAATTTTGTCTTTTCCTTCTATTTAAATAAATTTCGTACATTTCCAGGAAATCTTGTTCTTCTTCACTAAAGTCATTCAACAAGTCCATTCTATGACTTGGTAAGAGCGTCAAATATCCGATTAAAAAGATACGAGAAAGGAACGAAAAAAATGAAAAATGGCACACACAGCTTGAACTGGCTTGAACCGGCAAAATTTGCGGTTCAGTTTGAACCAAAACGTAGCGCTTGAACGCCGATCAATTTTGTTTAATTGTGAATAATTCTCTCTAGAACGAAGTTCAGGGTTGAACCGCCCTTGAGCTTGATTGGTACAACCGGCCCTAACACGGTGATAATTTTGACATCTTCGAACTCTAGGCATTCTGTTACACAGCCGGACGCACAATTGTTACGGTTTTTTTTGCTTCGCTTACCTCATATTAGTTCTCCGCTAGCCTTTTCGACAGGCTTTTGTAACTCCATTTCCTTCTTTACTTTAAGAGATACTCCTACGTCTTGTAATTTCACGATCTTAAACATTATCGTTTATTTTTTTGGCTTTCAAATTGTATTTCTTCCCCCTGTTAGTGGGGCCTTGCTAGAATGTGTAATCTCTTAATTCTCATTTACTTACAGTTAGATTCCTATACTTAAAACGGTCTCAGATTTTCGTTTAATTTCTGGAATTCCTGTGTTTAGACAGTGGATGATATTTCTAGGTAAGGTTAGATCTATTTGTTTGGACAATACAATCTTTCACGCATAGATTTGTTTGATTGATCGTTGTTTCATTTAGATCCCCTATTCTGTGTTTACACCTTTTCGACGTTAGAGGGCACCTCCATGTCTTTATTCTTGTTTTAATTATCTGTCTTCTGATTGGTTGCGTGACGTATTCATTCTGGTGTTTGCTGTTCCTTCTTGGTTGTTGATTAGACGCGTTCTCACCAGTAATTCTTCCTATCTTTGGAAATTTTGGATATTTTCACACATCTGTGGATTTTATTGGAAGGTTGCTTGAAATAATCATTGGCCGTATCTTCGCTTGTGTTTGAAGTGGAAATTCGTGATTATTACGGCGGATGAGCCTGATATTTTGGGATATAATTTGAGAACCACGCGTCTCCAACGCCATTTCTGTATCTGTTTCTTCTCTTCGTTGAAAAACCTCGTTAATTAACGGTAAGCAAATTTTGTTACTTCTCTTATTTTCACTAATTATGAGGTTTCTGTTGTTTTTAGAGGTCTTTTTAATCCCCCTTAATTTTAATTTTGGAATCTTCCCATCGTTTGTTGTGAAATTTGAACCACCCACGTGCGGCTGAGGACTTCTGCGACTTTTTAAGTCCATCGGATAACCTTACCTCCTTTGGAATTACACGGACCATCTGGTTTCGGTTATTACCGAGTCAGCCCAGAGGCTACGATCTGCCTGTCAGAATAGGAGAGGATCTCTACGCCCCGCTAACAGCTGATCGAGGGCAAGCTAAGTTGCACGTTCCTTCTTTTGTAATATCTCTCGCGTTTAAAATTTAAAAAACCACCCCAATCATTTATTCTTTTTCTGCGTTTTCGATCACGAACCTGTAAATTTCATATGTTATATCCTGGATCGGAGGGAGCTACTAGTTAGTAACTCAGTCGAACATTACGAATTCATTTAATCCATTCAAGTAATAATTATTTATCATGTCATTTATTTAACTTTTCATTTACTTATCTTTTCAATATAACTGTTTAAACACCAACCGATTGAATATCGGCTTGCCATATACAGGTGATTTATTCACGATCGATGTAGTTAATTCAAATATTTCGTTTTATTTTTGCTTTTATTTGTAACTCTAACAACGTTCTTTTGAATTTCAATTAACCTATATTGTAAGTATTATTTGCGAATTTATGTGAACTGATTGCGTTGGCCAAAGCGTTCGGTGTTCGTGTCCTATCGTAGGACTGTTTGATTGCATCACAATATTTAATACATAAATACTCGTTGATAACGTTTAATGATACAGAGTACAACAATATTTGTTTATTTTAATTATATGTCAAGTTTAACAACAATATTTTCTTTTGAATTTTATGTCAAATACAACAATATTTTCTCTTGAATTTATATATTAGATTTATTAATAAAATTTTAACTGTTTTGTCAGTAAACCCATCCTTTTATTTTTTATTTGTTGTATGTGTTTTTCGCAAACCGCTTTTACCCTTCGATTTTTCATTTACACCGTGGATTCCTGCTTATTTGGGGGCATGACAGGGTAAGTAAACTTAAGCAGGTGGCGCCGAAATTTTTATCCATCTTTGGGTCTGTGTTACTATCAACCCACTCTCTCGCCGATGAACCGGCTAGTACCCTGCATGATTGCCGAATATCATTGCACTTATCCGAAGGTTTGTAAAGCGGAAGTGCATCACCTTTTCTATTTTTATTTTGAATTCTTGCCTCGCGATTTTTCCTAGTACTCTACCGTCGTTTTCGGTGCCGGTAAATTAGGTAACACAATAACTAAACATTTCTTTACTAGTCAGCGTTCACAAACAGGTTTCTTCGCAAAAACTTAATTTTTCTTTACTCAAAAAATTATCCAAAATAAAATGTTCACATTCTTACTATAGTTTGCCTTAAATATAGTCATTTTGATGCCAAAGAATCAAACTAAACAAATTATTCCTACTGGGTGTAATACTTCTAATGTCACCGAGTTCTTTTCGAGATTTTTAATTTTTTTTCTTCTGTTTTCATTTATTTTACGTAAGTTCTTTCTTTTTCTATGTTCCGCTGCTCTGTATGTAGTAGATATTACTTAGGGAATAAAACTTACTTTATAAATCACAGAAAAAAGGGCCTATCCTACATCAAAACTAATTTTCTCTCATCGATTAATTTGAATTTTAACCAACTCCAAATCGAACTTTTCTCTATGAAGTTTTATATCCTATTAATTCACCATCTACTTTAGTTCGCGTTTTCCATACAGGAAAGCGACATTTCAGCATCGGCGACGGGGGCTCATTTACATCGCACGCGGTCGCTTCAAACCGTTCCTCCCCACGCCCCACTCCCACATCACCCGTTATAGACGTATTATTCGCGCTCGTCTCCGTCGACGATAAATATATAACGAGAATTTTTTCCTCTTACTTTTTTTTTTTATTGTAACATCTTTTCCGATTTTTATTACGGACGCGGCCGTCTATACCACGTCCGGATTCTAATTTTTCCGGTTATATTTCGCAACGCAGCGACCGAATAGGGGCAGACGGGTGGGTCTCGGCTGTTTCCTTTACTGCGGTGCGTTTGATTGATGCTTTCGAAATTTAATTCGACGCCTCCGCGGGCGGTAGCAGGTTTTCTTGTTTTTTTTTTGCGTTCTTCCAAATCGATTTAGAGGTGCCTCCGATGATTGAATGTTAGAAAATAGAGTAAATCTATGTTTAATCGACCAAAAAATGACAACATTTTTTCAGATATGTGTAGTAGCGTGAAAATTGGGGTAGTAGAAAGAGATTGCTAATTAACAACGCTCAATATTTCATAGTTTATACCAGCTTTTACATACTGATACTTGATAAAATTCTTTCACGAATTTGGGGCAATTTTTTGGGGTATTTTACTTTTAGATCCTTTACATAAGAGAGATGTGTACAGACTTACGTGTAATGATTGCCCAACAAATTATGTGGGCAGAACCTTTAGGAACTTTGGAACTCGTAGAAAAGGACATCTGAGGTGCTCCAAGCCTGGAATGACGAGGGGATCGTTGTTGCAAGCACCGTAAAAACATAAACATACTTTGCGCTCCGTTCAGAACACTATTTCCCCTGCAGTAGGGAGTGGGGCCAAGATGGAAACATTAAGATCAGGATTGCAATTGAGTATACAAGGTCTAATACGCTGTGTAATCTTTAAACATTATCTGCTGATGGGATGAATTACAATTTTGGATGGTACTCTTGATCTTCGTGCAGAAATTTTGGAAAAGAAGTGTGTAAATACGCCATCTTGCTCCACCATGGGAGCAAGATGGGGTTCCAGTTAAGAATGGGTCGTATCATAAATCTAGGTGAGATAAAAAAAAATAGATTCTTAAAGTATTCTTAAAAACATACAGGAAAAAAATGTTTAAACTCTTTAAAGCAGAAGTACTTAAAATAAAAAAAAAATACAATAACGATAAGAATATTAAACTTAATCTTCACAATTGAGACAATAGAAGACGAACTCATCCACGTTATTCGCACAGCCGCCATGTACCCAACCTCGCCATCCATGGCATTGTATCAATATTTCCCCTTACATTACTAACATTGAGCGTCATCTTCCTCAACAGAAGAACTTGATAATTTGCTTGACGTTTTCTAAAAATCTATCTCTTTGTTTTCCTTGCAAAATTTGGCTTCTTGATCTATTTTCTTCTTTGTCATTTTTTTTTTCCTTTACCTCTCCCTCAGCACTTCAAGTTGCCTTAGGGATTCTCCAGACTTCTATTTTCTTGTAGCAGATTTTTATACGTAGTGCTTGTAAGGATTGTTGTCTTTCCCTTGTTACGCCTTGATTGAACCTGTACTTTATTCCTAACATGGGAAATAGGCATTATGTCTTCCAGGAAGCATAACGGCATATCCAGACATAACGGATCAGACTGAAGAGTGAGATAATGATGTCCTCATGTTGCCCCATACATAGCCCATCTGCCTCATTGGACATGTTCTGGTATGTTATAATAACATATTAAATATTTGAAATAAACAAATAACACACTATAGAAAATACATGCAAAACATGTCAATTAATAAGCACAAAAAAGTGTAGTTGTAAATAATTTACTTATGTTTCCGATACTGGCCATTGAACTCACCATCAAAATAATAACGAAAATTCTGGAAATTGCAAAGTTCACAGCACAAACAAAATAACTTGTCATTACGACTAATAAAGTTTCCTACATTACAACAAACAAAACAGCACTTGTCAATATTAGGACTGCTGATTATTTGACAGATGCTTACTGGCCGTTTTGTAGATAGACGAATGTCCTCATCATGACTCGTAAGCCCCATTTGCCCCACCCTCCCTACTTTCAAAGCGGCAGGAAACTACCGTTTTCCTACCTAGGCAGGCAAAAATGTCACTAAAGGTTGGCCACACTAGATTCCACATGACAGACGTATAATAAATTATCATTAAGCTACTGTTCCACCTGGCTAGATGAACTAGTGTTTTCATTGTACTTATTATGATAAATCAGTATTAAACTAGAAAGAAATGACAGAAAAAGATTATTCTCGGAACGTCAAAATACAAGGTATGTAACATGTGTGCCAACTTTGCACTGTCAACTTCCTAGTGTCAAAATTTCTTTTCTATTTTCAACTCAAAATTAAGATTTGTCGGTCCAAAAAAGATTGTGTATCACACGGCCAGAAACTCTTTGGCGAGTATTTCTACTTGTGGGCAAAGACGGTAGCCAAGGCCCACAAACCATACTCACACTCGCAAAACTGTAGTTTCTGGCCTAATAACTATTGACATACAAAATGGTTTTCAAATTTTGCATACTGGTGAAGCTGGAATTTTTCGAAATGACTTAAACGCTTTAGAAATTGCTGGGCATCAAATTGAGGGCAAAGAATTTTCTCTCAGTGCACAGATTATTTTCGATTCTAATCCGACATTCAAAATAGAAAGATGAGAGGTAGTTAGGTTACACATATGGTTTTTACAGTTTACTTTCTTTGCTCTTCTCTTTTAACTCTTTCATCTTTTACCTTTTACATGTAAGTGGCGTAGCGGCGTTTTTTTTTTTCCAGATCCTCCCCGCTCTAATATATTTACTTGTTAAAAAAAATGGATCAATCGTCTTGCTTCAGTCATTGACTAAAAAGATACATTTGATCTTTATAGTCTTATTTTAAAGTATAGTTTGTCCGTTTGAAATGTTTGTTCAGTTTCTTCAGTTAATCTGAAGATGTGTTAAGTGGATGAAACCGGTTGTATGATATTAAAGAATTTATGAGAAATTGGAACTTTTTCCTATCATTTAGCTAACTACATACACACCTTTCAGTAGATAAAATAACAAGTTTAATGATAAAAAAAAACAGCTACAATAAATATTCATTTTCTACACATAACGCCACTCTCCTTTCATGTTATTGAAGACATTCCTTAAATTATGTGGTGTAATTATCTCACAGTAAGTTCTTCAATTGTATGAGGATGATTATAGGTACTCTATTTTCTAGATGTAGCGATAAATGAAATAATCCATAATCGTCAAATCGAAGAAACATGGTGGACAGTCTACAACCAATCCGGATTATCAAAGAAATTCATGCGTATTTATCGTTTCGCCGGGGGGGCTGTCACTGAGATCATCCAGGAGGGCGTCGCTAAAGCGCTGTTCTTGGTCGCGAAGGACTGTGTATCTCCTGTGTTTGCTTTCGGAGACACTACGCGTTATGGTCGGCCCTCAAAACAGGGAAAGTTGCGGCAATTTTCATCTCCAGACCTTAAGCTCAACTTAGGATCGCATGAAGTAGGTTTCGCTAGCGGTTTTTCCAAAGCTGAGGTTTTGGCGATCCTGCATGGGGCCGAAGAAATTTTAGCAAGGGGCTTAAGGGACGACGCATTGGTCTTTACAGTTGATAGTCAAGCTGCCCTTCAAAGCCGCTCAGCAGTTTAAGATCACTTCGACCTAGTACTTCAGTGTCACAATGCCTTGAAAACGATCGCCATTGATATGACTTGATATCAGAGGGTTCATAAAGATAATCTGGGAAACGAGGCTGCGATAGGTTGGCAGACGGGGTTCGTGTTCTCCTTACATGGGACCGGAGCCTGTTTTCCCATTTCTTCGGCTACTCAATACCCTATAAAACCAGTGGACCACCACTCCTACACGAAAAGAGATGGCATCCATAACCACCTGCTGTCAGGCACGCAAAGCCCATACCAGGCTGTCGTCCAGACAGCAACGATACTATCGCAGCTCCTCGCAATAAACTGTCAAGCTGTAGGTATTGACTGGCCCTGCAAACCTAATAACACATGCACGCGCATGGGAACTGGACTAGCAGCCACTCTGCGTGCATGTTACCTAGAGGACGAAGACACCGAGCACATTTTGTGACTGCCCGGCGCTTGCCCACAGAGTTCCATCCTGAGGATTCGGCCCAGTATGCAGCTTTGGCGACCCTCAATGCTACATGCTCGAGTTCATTCTTCGCATTGGTTGGGCGAGTAGCTGCGGGTGAGTGACGCCGCTAAGGGAAGGTAGCCAATGGGCCGCGGTTAGAGTGGCCTAAGTGCGCGTGGCTAGCCACCATTCCATCAA
>RXPK01000114.1:4848899-4892983 GCA_004143645.1 Protaetia brevitarsis
CTAGCTTTTGGGAAAGAAATCAGACCACATGATTTCGATATATCTTTTTAGCAGAAATTTAGAAATGGAAATCAGCGATAGGGTAACATAGAATCAATTCAACTATAAAGGCAATTTCGGAGAATGATTTGGCTCATAGACACTTCAAAAACTAAAAACAGGACTAGTACTACTCAGCTGGAACCTACGGCGGGGTAAGAAATACAATAATCACCCTTTTACTGGGAAAATATGCTACGGTCTTTTAAGCAGCGGCATACGCAATATTGCATTATAGAATTGAAATCAATCAGAGGGCTTATGAAAATAAGAGGATCTATATTGCAACAGACAGTCAAGATTGTTTTGGCAATGTATTTGAGATGTGAATAGTCTGGCAGACCGCAATAAAGTCACTTTATTATAAACAAGGAAAGGGAACGAAAAGGCCGATGAGTCAGTAATGAAGGGGTAATCGGCTTCATATATAGGACCAAAACCTGTTCCATGAATGAGATGAAAAACACAGTAGCGGCTAAGGAGTTGGGGCAAAGGGAAGCACAAAGAACATTGGAGTAATACAACTAGGCAGATTCATGAGTCTTTATTAAGAGACTATTAAAAAACAAAACTGAAGAGCTTCTGCAGCTCAGTAGGAATCATAACATATCTCCTTATAGGCCACCAAGTACTGGAAAGACACATATGAACATTGGAATCAATATTAGAGATAACAACTGCAGACTGAAGAAATGGGATGACAAAAAACGCTTCCAACAACCTTCTGTGAATACGAGGCTCTGGACGCAAAGATACAAGCAATTTTTTGACAAGCCAGAAATGAATCCAGTGGATTACTTTGATCAACCAGCCAAACTCCTGTATAGATTAGTGCAGGGTACTACGGTACTAGAGTGACTGGTATAATTTGATGGGTGAAAGAAATATGAGACTAAATACAAAAAGCCAAGAGGCTACAGTTTCTAGAGACTCCATGTCAGACGGCTCTCGCAATAATAAAAAAAAAACATTGATCAGCAATTGAGCTGGCACTGGAGAATCGGTTTCTTAATGCCATTAGGCAAATGGGAGACACGGTTTCCTCTTCAATGACGTTGGTGTCCTCTGGTCTACGAGTGATAAAACGCATTCACCAACCAACCCAGCTTTGTTCTGATTAAGACTATTTACAATTTCCTGTTTAGGAAATAGCACAAGGTTAGAATAGGATTAAAATGTATGTATCTAGAGAATAGCACAATGCTTTGAGGTTTTTTTTTATATCAATGACATATTGTACCTAACAACACTTTTGTTTCATACAGCGATGATTAGTTTTGAATATTTCAGATGTCAGTTAGCGTCAACAATTGAGAAACCACCTTCACATAAACCAGCAATTTGGTCTGTGTCGAATTCGTAATTTCTACGTTGCCGCACTGTAGTTATAATTAAACTCCTAAAACAAGTTAAACCAACTTGGCAAGAGAAAACGGTAGATAGTGGATCAAAAATCGCAAGGACTACTGTTAGAAAGGGTTGTGAAGTGTCAAATTTGCTATGACCACTTGATCTAGAATATTGCAATTTCCATGTCATGTATATATTAACAGAACTCTATAATATAAGTGGAAGAATAATTGAATGAGAATTTAAGATGGAAATCTCAATATTAACGCGAAGGTATTTCCTAAATTGTGAATCTGAAACTACAATATGCATCTATAAAGGATAACAATAATTGTAGGAGGACTTTTAAGCCACTGTACATGTGTTAATTAACTAACGCTAATTAATAATTAAGTCACATTAAAAACGTGTGTAACACTCGATTGATACTAGCATACCTGTGTTTCACCTTACCAAGGATCTTCAGTGCTACTGATCAACCTAATTATCTGTGTTTAGTACTAGCAGTTTCTTTCTACCAAGCTTAGCTAAGGAGCTAACCAAAATTTTAAATAAATAATTATTTAAAATATACGTATCCAATACCAAACACGAGCAAATACAGTTCTTAGTGTTGTACGTTTACAGGTTTATACATAACCTTACAGCCACTATAGCTGTGTGTTGAATCCCACAATAAATCACGTTTGTAAAAAGTTAAGCACAAATTATAAAATTGTACAATCAACATAAATATATTTATGTCCAACAATAGAAAGTGTAGTTTATTACACATTTTTTATACGTATATGGCTAATATTATTTATAATAATAATAACTTAATTCATATTATATAATTAACTTAATAATTCTTCTAGATCATGGTTTTTTACTAATTATTTACGTCAGTAGTAATTGCAATAGACACACAAAAAATAATTACTCAATTTGAATATAAATGCATCGCATTTAATATAACATAGTTTCCTATATAAGCATGATGATGTATTTATATTGAGAATAAAATTTGTTCAATTTTCCAAACCCGTGACTTTGTTGGACGAAACATTTTTTTAGCTCAAATGTAATCAATATGCTAAACAAATAATATTTCCAACACAAAAATAATTATTTTAGATTTGAGTAAATAGATTTTCTCAACTGCTCAACTGGAAAACTATCATATTTATGCCTTAATAATTTATGTACATTTGATAGAAGTATAAAAGGTATTATTTGAAGTATTGCCATTATTTGCTTCCAGAATATAAGTATATTAAACTCATAATACTTACCTGCTTAATCTAAGCATTTCTACTATTCAAGGGTAATAATTACATACTAATTTTGTGTCTGTAACACCAAAAAACCTCGTTAGGGGAAATTAATAAATAAGAAATAGTATGTAATTAAATAAATTTACTGTCATACTTTATAGTTCTACAATATTGGGGAGAAGGTAGCGTATCGGGGTACTCCAGGAGTGCGTACGGGATATTGATGCGTAGAGATATAGATGTTATGCGTATCCGTTGTTGCGACCGGTGTTCTCGGGATACTTTCCACTCAATGCCTGGGCCTGGTGTCTAGTCGGCGTTGGTTACTGATGTAGTTTGAATTAGTATAATAATTTACTGGTATTACCTACTGAAAACTAATAACTGGTAAATACCTGCATAATATGTTTGTTAATGTACACAACTACCATGTTCATATATTATCGAGACAACGGCGCTGACTCTAAGTATTATTTCAAAGCTTTTCAAATCAGTAATCCGTTAATATTAGATAACATGTACGTACTTACCTTCGAATATTTTAATGGTAGCATCTGTGCATCAGCCCCATTCACTAAGTAGCTGTGAAACGGCTGGGGTATCCATTTAGATTTACTTAAACTCACTGTTCGCTGGTCAATCAAAAAGTGACGCCAGGTAAAGCGTATATATATATATAAAAAACCCCAAAGCCCTCTATAAAAGAGAGAACTGATGACAGATAAGTTTTAGTGTAATAAATGGTGGGGTAAAATTTGTTTCAAATGTTTCAATATTATGGTAATTTCAATTTGATATTTCATGTTTTCAGTACAAAACATTTAATAATTTTATATAGTAATTCATTATACCAAATGTGTAAGAGATTTTATTTTGAATCTACAGATTTTCTCACTATGATTGCATAGATTTATTCCTTACAACAATAATAATGTTCATTTGGAGGAAGTATACTTCAATGCAAATATTTATACTATTTGTTGTAAGAGTATATTGTGTTTCCAAGAGAATTTAGTCTTATCTAACCAACAAGATTTAATTCATTTAAATATATATTAAATTTCGATTTCTGAATAAATAAAAATATTCAGATTGATAATAACTTTTTTGTGTGTAGAGACTGAAGATAAACAGATTAAAATTTAAAAATTAACAAACTTTTTTTGAAAGTTTACATCAAGAATAATCCTGGAAGAATTTAGGTGTGAATTGGTTAATAATAACGGTTTATGAACTTGACGCCAAATGTATCTGTGATAATGGGATGGGATGAAGGATCCTGTAATTTTCTAATTGTAAGTACTTGCCGGAATTTTGCGCAACACAATTTTATTCATTAATTAATATTAAATTTGGCATTGTTAAACTGCTAATTAATAACAAAAAGAAATACTACAATTCATATAAAGGAATCATTTTCTCCCCATACAACACTGCTTTCCTGGAGGACATTGAACATTCGCGACAGCTATTGGTGGACAGTAACCTGCACATTCGCCACCGATACTTTCACATGATCTTGCTATTGGTTCTAATTCTAAAGGGGATAAAATTAAATTAAGTGCAAACTAACAATAAGAATATATATTATATCATACCATGGCAGCATTCAGCTCCATATGCTTGCTGTTTTGGGCAGAGACCTTTTATAAATGGAGCCTCTGGACAATATGATTCATATCTACAAATACCACCAAATAAACTGCACGGCATTTCAGGATCAAAATCTAAAATTGAAAAATATCTTGTAATAATCTTACATTAAAATCAAAGATTACGTAGCTACGTCATTAAAAGTTTCTGTTAAATATTTATACTAAAGTCATTAAATTAAGATCGTATAAAGTATTTTTAACTGATTAGTAATTGTAAGTATTTGGAATTTTTTAATAACTTTTAATTTGATTTTACCACATTTTATTTATTGATAAATTTTGTAAATATTACTGAATTATCTTTGAAAGATTATCCATTTTAATTTTCTCATCATAGTATGTTCTTTAGCTGGCTTGAGGATGTCCGTATAATCGGACAAAACCGGTCATTTTATTGCAGAATTGTGTGAAAAAGTGGACCTGTGTTTCAATTAATTACCTTCCTAATTATTCGCTTACACAAAGTGAAAAAGTGCATCGTCCTAATAAAAATGCATCATCAATCGCATTCCCGAGCACTGCGACTTGACCTAAGACTTCTACGTTAATATCTTAATTCTCGATAACCTTATGCAAACGTTGTTTTTTGTTATGTACAGAGCCCGTTTCCGTAAATTTTTAGATTGATATCAGTACATACTTGTGTCGAACAGTTTGGCCTGCATTTGCCATGCAAAGTCACAAGTCACTAATTTTATTCGTTCTTGGATAGAATAGACCATATTAAATTACAGTGAATTCGCGATTCAACTAAAAGTAAACTCCATTAAAGAACATTTCACTACACAATGCAAACGTGTACGAACTAATACCGTACAAATGTTTAAGTGTCTAAAGCTGAAAACAGAAGCAAAAAAAGTAGAGAGAAAAAAAATGCTAAGTGAATGTGACAAAAACAAGTAAGAGTGTTGCCTTTATTGCCACAAAAAAATTGTGAAATGTCCGAAGAGCGCACAGGGAGAGGTTGCAAATTATGCTTTGGTTTTTGCTTACTGATTTAAAAAAAAATACTTTCTGGTACAGTTGCCGCAAAGAGAATTCAAAATTCTTGTTAATGAGTGGGCACCCGACCAATCTCCCCCATTCTAATTTTAAGGATGTGGACTCCTAGTGCGCCCTTCAAGAATGATTAAACCGTCAGACCCGTGATTAAAAGTTGCCTCCCTTGATGTGACAATTGACAGGTTTCGGAATTTTATATAAATCACAACAGGTAAAGAATTATTTGAGGTGGCTCGTTTTAATTGAAATGCCTGTTTATATTGATCTGTGATTCATACAATACTGAGAAGATAAAGATAAACAAAATAGTACTATTAATATAGAATTGGCAATTAATAATGGGACATACACAAACACAAAGCTACATTCGCGGATTATCGATTTTACGCATTGGAAATTAGTCTAAACAAAATGAATCGAGGAACACTTGAGTTAATGAATAACATTTTATTTACCTGCAGTAGTAAAGGCCCAAGCTAAAACCATAACAAATAATCGAGCGTACATTTTTAAAATGGCGATATTGTGACACTGCTATTAGCCTTTATAATTACATATGCCAGAAGTACTTTAAAACTTAATATCAGTGTTGAATAGATGTGGGTGAAAGCTACACTAAATTTCAATCGGCAGCGATGCAGTACCTCCTTTAAATGAGTTATCATTTTTATTGCATAAAATACCGTGTAATTAAACTTGCATATGAATGCACAAACATAAAAAATAATGAACAATAATACACCGCTGTTCATTATTTTTATGTTTTTAGGGCCGAACTGATTGCTGATTTCTGATATAAAGAAGTATAAAGAAGTGGAAATAAATAGTTTATATAAATTATGAATGTACATTGCGAATATCAATTAGTAGTATCTAAAGAAGTTTAGGTTATTCAGTGTTTCAGTAGTATCTATTTTTTTATTATGGTTAGTGATTTATATTAGTGTTATTTCATTTTAATTAGCCTAACTGTAAAAATAAATACTTTTTACAGTTAGGCTAAGGTTCTTACAATAATGTAATAAAAAGATAATAAAACCATAAAGCAAAAACTCTAGCATGAAATCCTCGTTTCAATTATCAATTATCATATTTTTGTGATTCAAACTATAAGTATTATTAGAAACAGCAAAAAAATAGGATATTTAATAGAATAGTCAAGAAGATATAGGAAACGTCCTACTTTCCTCATGTGTAAAAGCATTACTATTGGTTGAATATGTTTTATGCGTTTGTATTTGTTGATTTCATTAATTGTAACCAACATTATTGGTCAGCTAGTGCAACAGCAGGCCATTTTACGGTAATGCGCGCGGCATTTTTCTCTCACACTTACTTTCAATGTAAAATATCCCTAACATTTATTAATTTATTTAAAAAAAAACACATTTGCCGATATTTTTGTAGTTGTTTCCATTGTTATTTACAAAAAATATGTCATAAAAATATTCACTTTGACTTAGACTTAAGCTTGAGTTAAATTACTTATCCACATCCAGTGACTTTGGCGTATTAATTTTCAAATTAAATTTTAAAATATTTAGATTTTCTAAATATTTTAATGTGTATTTTTATTTTAATTTTAAATGTCGTGTGTTAGATCATTTACGGCGCTCAAACTTATCGTCAGATGAAGTGTGAGTGTATGAAAGAGTAAATGACATCTACCACAATTTAATGTAAATAACTATTATACGCTGCAGATCATGGAGTTCAGATTATATGCAAGCGAAAATTGAAATATATTCGCCTATCCCTGATGCAAAAAATTATTTGTCAAATTAAAAAAAAAACAATTTCACAAAAAAACTTCCAGCAATTGTATTTCGAGACTATTTTTTGTCGTAATTGCACTAATAGTTTAAAATAACAACAAACAAATACATACATATAACAATAACAATTGATAGACATAGAAAAGAATTATATATAATTAACGAAATTCGATTTATTGCCTTTATTAGCCAATACATCACTTTATTATTATAATAATGTGATATCAATTATATCGCATTATTTTCTTAGATTATTATTGCTATTGTCATGTCCAGGTTCTTTGTCAATTTGCTCCTTATTCTTTTTGGAAAAAAATATTCATCTCCAGATAAAGTACTCAATATTCCTTTTGCCATTTCTTCCAAAGTTCTTTGTGCCTTTCCTCTATTTTCATTCAAGCGATTTTTATTACCGCCATGGTAATGAATGTTCGCGTAGTGCATATCAAATGAGTAATAATTTTGCACATTATGCAAATTTACGGCAAATTCGAAACAGAAAAAGGTTGAGAAATTTTCTTGTACCTAACCCAAAAAAATTGGTAGCTAGGTTTGGCGTTAATTCAAAGTAATAACGAAAAACCATTTAATCAACTTAAGCAGCATGTGATTACAATAATTCTGAATAGCGTTGGGCAGAATCGAAAACTTTTAGAACAGAATCGAATACCGGCATTAGAGAACTGAGAACAAGATCAAGAACACAAAATCGGGAAAATATCGTTACTAATGATCGATGAACGACATGCTTATTTGATCTATTACCAAAACGTCGCTAAATAAATAAAAAAATCTTACCAAAAACTTGAGTTTATATTCATATTAGTTATAAAAATAATAAGATACAGGGTTAGGCAAATGCATGGAAACGTTTGAATACCTTTAATATGGCTACTTTGATTTTAATAACTTTTCACATTTCATTAAATGTCGGGAACTCGATGGGTATATTTACATCCGAATCAGACGTCCGGTTGAGCCGGCAATGAAGTTAACTTTTTTACTTCAAATGAAACACAATTAAACACAAGTTTAGCACCCTTATAATATATAATACAAATATATAATATCACAAACAATAACATTCATAAGACTTATAAACATGGATAGAGTGAACAAATACTACAGTATTACAAACATATGTTGAAAAATTCTTCAATGGAGTATATAGGGTTTTGGATCAAATTCTTCTTATATGTTCTTGGAACCTAGAACATGTAAGTGATTTAACCTTCTCTAGAATGTGGTTATATATGCGTATCTCAAAGTAATTAGTAGAGATCCTTGCCGCAACATGATGTCGGGGAACCACGCACTTTCTCGTTGGATAAGGATGAACATCATGCTTCACGTATTTTTTGGTGTGTTTGTGCCCATATTCAGCGCAGTATAGCAGATAAACAGCAAACAAGTATTTGGTGCTGTACAAATAATGGTCTACATGAACACATGGGCGTCGCTACACAATGTCCTTCGCGCTGATGAATGGCTCCACATTAGAATTGCGTATGTCGCCTTCGAATGAAACAATGAAAAGTAGCTATTTTCTAAGTTTGAAATTTTTGCATGCTATATATAAATATACATGGCATCTTGATGCTACACACATAGCCGTAGATATTTCGAGCGTTATCGGTTATCGGGTTAGAGATCGACAGCTAGCCGTACGAATGGAAGGAACTTTGAATTGCAAAATAATCTACAGTCCTATCATGTATAATTCACTGATGATTCATAATGCCCATGTTTTATAATTTTTTTCTTATAATTTGCATATGCCGCTGGCATGTATATCGAATCTGCCATGATTATATAAAAGATATCAAGGCTCTCCTCTCGATAGAAAACTATTAATTGCTTGACAAACGCGAAAAAACATAATAATGCTGCCACCCGAAACTAAATGTGTAAGGTCAAGCAAAGAGTACAAGAAAGTACAACACTATTTCGTTGCAAACAATGTCATTCTAACATAAATATAGACCACACGTCATCCATAAAAGCGAGATCGAGAGGCGCCTGATACCTACGGCGCTAAGCTGCTAAGAGCGCCGACGGTGTCAAATTGCCAAAGACATCCCTACGGAGTTAAGTCGTTAAAAGCGTTATAAAGTGGCCTTAGATTTGACGCTTGTGCTTTTTTGTCACCCATTTTATTAGCGTAAGATGCGTTTTTCCTGCGACACATACATTAAAAAATATTTTTATTTATGTTATTTGATAGGCACATATTAAAACTGATACTTTTAATAATGGATGCTTGAATATTTGCCTCAATATTGTGTTTAATTGCTTTTCTTTTGTCTCTTTCAACGTACCGAAATGGTGCTGCGAACTTCTTGCACTATTGAGTTAACATGGGTTTGTATGCATGCATTTCTAAGATATACCTATGTACAAGCTTGAATGGTATATACAGTAAGCAATATTTTGCCAATTTAAATAAATATATAAATAAATGTAATTAAATAACGTTCTTACCATTCAGATATATTGCTTACCATTTATAAAAGTCATATGTTCCGGCCAAAACTGATCTTCAGGCTCTCTACAAGTTACAAAAAAACAATCATTAAAATATTAAACTTACCATTTTTTTTATTTTATAATGAAGTTGCAAGTTTTTATTACTGAATATAGACTGTTATTATATGTTAGAAAAAATAAACTAAAATGAAATACTTACTAAAACGTCAATATAAAAACAAATCAAAATGCTGTCAATGATTAAAAAACTAAAAAGGAAACTATCATCTAAACATAAAATTACTAACAATAATAATACTTTTTCTACAAATGACTACACAAATGCAAGAAAAGTGTTTCTTCATTAATGTTTTCAATACAGTAAAATAACTCCACAATTTTCTTATGAAAGATTTTATTTGCGTAATTGTTTGGGCTATTTCTATCGTTTGTAGGATTTTAACTATCCGATGTTTTTCTGCAATTCGTCCATTGCCGTCATCAGGGTAGCTGATAGCCGTAGGTGACGGCAGTAGACGAACTGGCGAAACGTCGGATAATCAGAATCCTACAAACGATGGAAATAGCCCAAACAACAACGTAAGTATTCATCCATCGTCAACAATTTAGTCAACAAACAAGTTAGATGCTCTACATACAATATTCGTAGCAACAAAGAGTCCTAGTATACTGCAAATGTACAAGCGAGAAAAAAATATATTTCAGGAGAAAGTTGCAAATGCTAAAAGGAAAAATTATGAATTGCAAATTATAAACTCCGAAAACAAACAAAAAAAAAATCTGGGACATTATAAAAAAAGAATCTGGGAAAACGAGGGAAACTATTTCATACTGTGATATCCACCTTACAGTAGAAACATTTAACGACTATTTTGTTCAAATTGGTAGTAGTACACAGCGAGATGTGGACACGAATATTATAGATCCATATGCATTGCTACAAAAGACTGAGAAATCTCCTTCTAACTCTTGTTACATGAAACCGGTGAGCGCACAAGAAGTAATGGACATAATTCATAACATCAAGAATAAAAAAACCAAAGACGTATATGGACTGAGTACTGCCTTATTGAAGTTAGTACAGAAATTGCAGACTCTTTTTCTGTAATAATTAATAAATGTTTGGAAGAAGGTACTTTCCCGAGAGAACTAAAAGTAGCTAAAGTAGCACCCATTTATAAGACCGGAGATAAACACAATGCAGGAAACTATAGACCAGTATCTGTGTTGCCAACTCTATCCAAGGTTATGGAAAGTATAGTATGCAAGCGATTAGTTTGGTTTTTCGAAACTCAGAAGATATTACACCTGCGCAACATGGATACAGAGCTGGAAAGTTTACGGTCACGGCTTTAGTTGAGTCCATAGAGGAAATATTGCTGGCACAAGATCGACACGAATTTGTGGAAATAATTTTATGTGATATAAGCAAAGCATTTGACACAGTATCACATCAACTTCCTTTAACTAAGCTTAATATTATGGCGTGAGAGGTACAGCAAATAAATTATTAGCATCATACCTTAATGAAAGGAAGCAAGCAGTTAGTTGGAAGAATTGTATATCAAATATGCAACCAGTAATGTGTGGCATCCTACAAGGATCAATATTAGGCCCAGTACTTTTCATGATATACATTAATGATCTTCCACAACATTTAATCTACAGTAAAGTATGTTTATATGCCGATGATACATCTTTTATAGTCAGAAGTGATACTAGTTGCGATGCTCATCGCATTAGAGAAAATTCTCTTATAGCTGCAAAAACCTGGTGTGATGCCAGTAAACTGAAAATAAATCAAAACAAAACACAAATACTTACTTTTACGACAGCTGCACGGGACCATACCGTGAATTTCCTGGGAGTCACGATGGATGGAGGACTTAGTTGGTCGAAACATGTATCTAATATCGCACTAACCGCACACATCTAAACTCAGCACTGCAATATTCACAATCCGAAGAGTAAAACATCTAGTAACACAAAAAGTTGCAAAACTAACGTATTACGCAAACTTTCACAGTATAGCATCATATGGAATTCTAATTTGGGGTGCATCCAGTGATTTAGAACGCATTTTGATATTGCAAAAACGTGCAATAAGGGCTTTGTGTGGGTTACGGTTCTCGGATAGTTGTCGTGAATATTTCGCTAGCGAAAATATATTAACAATAATTAATGTGTACATTTTATGCTGTGTTAAATACGTACATTAAAACAGGGTGTAATTTTCGAAGATCGGTGACTATCATAGTTACAACACTCGTAATAGGAACGAATTAGCAACTTCACACCATCCTTTAAAAAGGACTCAACAATCAATAGACTGTCAAAAACTTCGATATTCTTCAAGATTTACATGTTACTGTAAGCCAATAAACAAATTCTGAAACTTATAAGAAGCACATGTTTTTTTCTGTTACAATTTCCAATGTTCTTCAAAAAATGAGTAATATTACTTGAATAGTGTACCATATTACAGTAATAATTATATCTGCTAACATCTTCAACGTTACTCAAGACTTACGTATTGTCGCCAATAAAACCAACAACTAAATCTAAAAACTTATAAAACCTTATTTATTTTATATCTACATAATACGTATACCTAAAGCAGCTATTTACTGGTCGGTTACCTACGTCTAATATCTAAGTAAATAGTTTTCGAAGCAAGATACTACAAACCATACGTTATAATGCATACTCTTATAATTGTTATATTTCACAAAGTGATACAAGGCCATATTATTTTTGATATTCGACAACTGTTTCATTTTCTAGTACATTAGCAAAGCTGCTACAGGAAGTAGTAGTTCGTTTTGATATTGATTAACTGCTACGGAAGTCTAACTGCAGTCAGCTGCTACAAAATAACAAATTGCTTTGTAGCAACTGATCACTATTGATTAATAATAAGAAACATATATTGTGAAACAAGAGCTAAACGGTATATTTGAGTCATTCCATATCAACCGAAGCACCTAAAAAAAATTGATGTTTTAGATTCTTTTTATATTTTAAATTTGAAGTCTTTGCCCAAAATTAGAAGACCTGTATTTTTTCCTAAAGCTCTACAATATCTATTTACAAAGATATTCGCGAACAAATTGTGCAAAATCAATGAAATAATCGCAGAAGTCATGTTGTTTGGTTATGCATAAATTAAAAGAGTAAAACAATATACATGTAAATCATGGTTTATTTTAAAGTTCAAATTATATATTTTCATTTAATACTGCCCAAATTAGATTGTAGGGTAATATCTCCTCTTTTTTTCCATGGGAGTCATATTACAATCTAATTTAGCCACTATTACATGAAAATGTATAATTTGAACTTTAAAATAAATTATGATTTATATGGAATACTGCAAACTTCTCCTAGATCGCTCACCATAAACTGCACTAAACTGGACGTACGTTTCAATAGCAAAGCTATCATCATCAGCAGAAAAACTGAACTGAATAACTACACTAAAAGTACCCTAATTTTACAAGAATTTAACACAACTTTACATTGTCAATTTTATGGTTTTCTTCAAGCATATGTAGAACTATACCAGATTTGTCAAACCTTCTAAATTTAAGATGAGCCAAATGCTCCTTGTAACGCGTTTTAATTGAGATTTTTAATTTGCCCAATGTATACATGATCACAATCTTTACAAGATATTTTAAAATACCTGATTTGTTAAATTGTCTACTTTATCTTTGGGTATTAAAACAAAGTATCAAGCCCAGCTGCCAGTTTGTAAAGCTGTTGCCGGGAATTTTCAAACGTGTGGAATAATGTATTTTATTTTTAATTATATTTTAAAGGAAGTAGAAGAATAGATTAAAAAATACACAAATTTATGCGTTTTTTATTCTGATTTTGTTGCAAATATTTATGAACAGTTTATAGTAATAAAAAACACGATTCTAGTAAAATAATGTTTGAGTAAATGATAGGTTCATATTCTTTCCTTTTTGTGAAATAAATCTTTATTTATATTTTTATAGTAGAAAATATTCTTCAGTAATAAATATGTGTGGTTCTTTCTCAAATAATTAATAAAAATGCAACAGCATCGGTGGAAGGGACTTTCAAATTTCTGACACGAATACACAATAACTTTTAATTAGGGTTCAAGAGTTATGACGTTATGACTATATCGTTCTGTGCGCTATAAAGAAATAAATAGTTCCTTTTTATTCGACTACATCATTTCTAACATCCGACCCTGTGCTGCTTTGTCAACAATAATGTCCGGGCGTGCACAAGTGGATAGAGTTCCAACGTAGACTATATAATATCGAATGTCTATAATGTGAATAAATGCGATTAAAATTTATACCAGTATAATGCAGTTCAAACAAAATCACATTATTTTAAAAAGTGAACATAAAGTGAATTAGGTAATGTTACTACGAAAAATAGCATCTAACTTAAAATGTGTATCTAACAAATAAATTGATTTAATGTGACATAGGAATCTCTGCACAACGATAATGGTTCTTACTTTCTTAGTTCTTGTCGTGTCATATATATTAGATTCATTCGGAATCCAAGAAACTGCGACCATTATTAGCATCACATATATCTTGCGAGAATGATTGACACTACAACATGATACCCATTGGTGTCTTCTTTCACGGTTCTTTGAGTTATTTCACTTAAATCTAACAATATAATATATAAGAAAGTATGTAAATGTTATGGCCACTGCCACCGATCTTATCTTTTACGCAAGAATATATGGTTCGTTTAAATTTTTAAAACTGCAGAGGTAATTCAAAACTAATAAAATAGATGTGATCTGTGTAGATGCGAATGTAAACAATAACAACCGCCATATTGTGAAACTGAAGTTTAGGTTAGAAATTTGGACTCCTATACTCATCCATTGTTCTTCTCTGATGTACTCTGCTAAAATATTTTTGAGATTATTATTTGAAGTGGTTGCTATGTCAAGGTTGAATTTAGAGAAACTTTTTTGTACACCTTTCGTGTACTTAGATAAAATGTAATTTAACATATTTCTCCTGTCACTATTTTCAAAGTACTCACATTTCTAATTTAAATCAATCGCATTTGTTTTTATGTTTCTAATGGATATATACAATGTCTTTTCAGAATCCATTAAATGCAACGATTTTAGTAATTTCTTTAAGTTCTTTATTATATCGTTCTGTAGATAGAGGGAAATTAAGTGCATCGGTGCACCAAAAAGTTAATAGCTGCTAGTTTATTTTTCCATGAATGAGTTGAATCTTCTGAAATAAATCTGTTATTAGTAGTGGGCTTTCTATATATGTCTATTTCTACTTTATTTTAATTTTTTATTAGTAACATGTCGAGAAAAGCAATACCGTTGTTTGTTTCTTCTTCATGGGTAAATTTAATGGAAGGAAATTTTGAATTTAGCTATTCAAGAAAATCCCTGATTGTACACTTACTAGTATCAAAAACACAAAAAATGTCATCAACGTATCTAACCCAAACCTGTGGAAAATATGCCAAAGTATTCTGAAGATCGGTTTCAAATTTTCCTATTTAAGCGTACGTCCAGTTCAGTGCAGTTTGTGGTGAAGGCTCCAGGAAAAGCTTTCAGTATGACCAGTGCCACAGTTTGGAGTATTTTTTCATGGTTTATATGTATTTTGTTTTACTCTTTTAATTTATGCATACCCAAACAACATGACTTCTGCGATTATTTTACTGATTGTGCATAATTTGTTCGCGAATATCTTTGTAAATAGATACTACAGAGCTTTAAGAAAAAATACGGGTTTTTAAATTTTGAAACAAAAACTTCAAATTTGAAATATAAAGAGAATCCAAACATCAACATTTTAGGTGTTTCCGGTTGATTATGGAATGACCCATTTTTCAAACTATATTTGAAAATAATCGCAGTTTAACAAGAGAAATATTAATGGGTATATACATGTGAACCAGTTCGGCTTACTCGTTTGCGAAATATATACGTCATGGATATTGAAATTGTTTTGCATTTCTTCCTAATTCATTTCTAATTACTTTGAAAATTATATCAGCAGG
This sequence comes from Protaetia brevitarsis, assembly GCA_004143645.1. Lineage (NCBI taxonomy): Eukaryota > Metazoa > Arthropoda > Insecta > Coleoptera > Scarabaeidae > Protaetia > Protaetia brevitarsis. Next base: position 4,864,509 of record RXPK01000114.1, read on the forward strand.
CATAAATTGGCCCTAGCCAGAGCAGCAACAAATAATTCAACGTATATTTTCATCACGTCCCTGTCGTCCGGTTAGCTGTTATTAAGCTTATTAACGACTGTCCCATAAGTATTAGCTAATAGTCGTGCAGTAAACAAAATGGATTAGGTGAGCGAAAATGACGTAAAATTTAAATTGATTACGATGCGTAAGCCTTTTATTAACGAATTATCATTATTATTCCACGATATGGTGCCAACTTCCGCGCTATTTAATGTCAGAGGTTAAACACTTTCAAAACACACAAAAATTTATTTTATATTATGTAGCATCTATTGTTTTACTTTCATAACTTTTACAACTAAGCAGATGCGAAAGATGATTGTTAACATTGAAACGTGGGTGTTAAAACTTATAGGAGGTCAATAAACCTTTTTTTTTGCTCAAGTTTGTTCGCCCAAATAGGGAAAAAAAACAAGGAAAAGGTCTTGGTCCTCACAAAATTCTTTAATATATCACACGACCGGTTTCGCTCTAACTGAGCATCTTCAGGTCAGAAACTATAGTAACTTGAATTTATAGTCAGTATTTATTCTGACCTGAAGATGCTTGGTTAGAGCGAAAGCTCATAAAATAAAATTTATGTTAAAGTGTGCTTTTAGCAATCCTTGAGGTGGGAAACTAATTTTTTTATAATAAAATTAGCTAATAATTCGTTGTGAGGGTTACGTACGCATTGTGTTATTTACGAGTAGATTTTGTATTTTGATATGAAATTCAAATAAATAAAAAAATTGATTGTTTATCAAAAATTGATTTGATAAACAATTTTTTCTGTTTTTAGATATAAAAACATGTTGCCAGGTGGAGTGGTCAAGTAATATGACGAAATTGCAGAAGAAATTCCTTTTTTGTATATAGCGGGATTGTTTGTTCAAAATTTTCAATTGAATGCTAGATTTCTTTATATAGTAAATCATTGTTACTATCATCCGCATATAATATTTGTCCGCGGCCTGCAATAGCACTTTCCTCACGTGGTTTGAATACGATTCTTTTCCCAGTCAGTTCAATTTTAAGTAATTAAATGTCCAAAAATAATAAAGACATACCTGTGAGTGACAGATAGATGATAGGGTTAATCTGTCAAATATTTTTTGAAAACTGTTAAGTTAGCGTCGTTTTTCAAAGTGTTCAATATTTTAATTGAAATTTAATACCTAATAATTTAGCAATTATCGCATAAATTGACTCAGACTGGGTCGAATGTACTAATGTCATATCAATAATGTCACATATAAGATGTACAGTTTCATCATGTCAATGTCAGTTACTTTTCGCCCTAGGGAGGAAAAGTACAACTTTTCTCCCCTGCTGGAAAAAAAAGAAATTTCACTCTGAATGAAATATATTTGTTGTCCGTATTGTCTTCGTTGTTTTCTCATCCTTTGGCAAACGCTTAGAAACGAATATCTTGGCTCGAAATAATATTTCATTGTTTTTCCATATACTACTCTAGTAAATTAATAATAAATATTTTTGACATACCATAATCTTTTTTTAAAGAACATTTGAGCTTTTTGTTTGGACTGAGAAACGCCACCGGAAAATTGTTACTTTTCCGAGACGGGAAAAACTCATTAAAAATTATTAATGCTGTTTGCTATTTGTATTTATTAACATAATGTGATGTGCAGATACAACAAAGTGTGTTTCTAAAGCAATATTAACAACAAGAAATGCATTGAAGGGGTTAGAATAAAAATAACATTTAGAAAGTTTGGATATATTTAAATCAGAAGTTATTTAACTATAAAAAAGTCAAAATCCTGTTTAATGCAATAAAAATGCATTCATTGATTAAAAAATAAGTGAATTCCAGTTCTAAAGTTTACTGTAAGTTTTTACTATTACCTGGACCCTATATACGTGATTTTAAAATTCGCGCGAAACACCGAAACTACCGCACCCTGATTTCTCCGCTGCAAACTACGTGCTTTAAAATTGTCGCACATTTTTAACATTCAGTATTTCGCGTGATACCCTGACACGTTACCTACTCTCACCCCATGCCGTAAGCTTGAATATCTAGTCGACGTTGGTCTAAGTTTTTCTAAGAAGGTGAATAGGAAAAAGAGATTCGGTCGAATTGCCGGTCGTGTCTACTGATTAAATGCAATTAAACTTTTTTTGTATGAAGGCACTTGAAAAGCAAAGTGCCTAAAAACTAATATCACCTGTAACTTTTCAGAATGTGCGAGAAATGATGCTGCATAATATCTTCTTTTGGCATATTGCGAGATGGGACAGAGTCGTCGCTTTAAATATCTAAGGCCCCTTTACAGTTCGCAATTTTGTGTATTGCGTGCAATAAAATTGCACGCGATGAAATATTAGAACACGTTCTATTCCGTACAATACCAATAAGATTGCACACAGCTGATCGAAATCCATTGACTGCGCATGCGCTATTTGTATTGCACGCAATACACAAAATTACGAACTGTAAAGCGGCCTTTAGGGCAGTGGAAACTATTTTTATAACTGTGTTTACCTTTATGATTGATGTTATCGTTAGAGTTTAGTTTCTTTTTATTCCGATATCTAAATTTTGGGGTATTTTTCTTTTTTTTTGCGAGTATAACATGTTAACGTTTTATAAAAATATTTATGAAAATGAAATTGTTTATTCCTGGAACCCGTATAGTCACCATTTTTTATTTCTTTCTACACTGTATATTTAATTCAATAATTCAAACCTTACTAACAAGGGAACACCGGCGGGTGTCCCCCTCCGATTTCGATGAAACTTAACAGATCGAAAGAGTACCTTAAAATAAGAGACACGTATTTTTTTTTATCGGCGTATCCGCACGATTTGGGGTATCAGCTCCCTCCAAAGTTGAGACGATTTTCAATTTTTGCAAATATTTTCTAAATTATAACAGATATTAATTTTTTCTTAACATATTTGCAGCATATTGCATGGCCCTAAGGGTGGCGTCGTCCGTATTCGCAAAAAGTTAATAACGGGGGACGGGATACTCCGTACCCCCCATTTTTATTACATTTTTTCTTTTTTTTATTCATCAAAAGAAGGCCGATTTTACATAGAATACGATGATGTATAACAAGTTTAGAAAATTAATAATTGTAAAAATAGAAAAAATAATAATAAAGCTTCAAAATTAATAAATTGTCTATTGATATAAATCAAATGAACTATAACAGAAATAGTTTTTTATCCTAACGATAATTTCCAGCATAATACATGGTCTCAAGGTAGATATCTTAATAAAAAGCTAATAACGGGGACGGAGTACCCATACCCCCATTTTTTTAATAATAAGTTTATTATTATTCTCAAAAAAAGATCGCTTTTACATAGCAAACAATGGTAATAAATTTGGAGGATTAATAATAAAAATAATTTAATAATAATAACTATAGTACATTAACAACAATTATTTGTTATCGTTACTCCAATGCTCTCCTTATTAAATATTTCTTAATTAGAATTGTATCTATTCGACAAGCTATGGTCAAACCTTTCTTGCCTACTAACTTATACTAATATACTATACGAAACTTTTATCGGTGGTAGAATATAAATCGTTTTATCAACTGCAGTTAGTGACTGCGTTTTATATATTCCCTTAATAAAATGTATTCATCTTAGAATATCATAATCCTTTACTGCATATATATGAACAAATTTGCTACACAGGACGAAGGATTAAATAATATCTGCGCAACTGTCGTAGCGACTTTACTTTTTTGAATTTTTTGTGGAAGAAGGGGATAGCGTTATAGATCCTAGATTACAAAACTAGAGCCGTCGACTACTGAAAAGTGGTAATACCAGCCACGTAGTTTGGCATGTCATCCAAAAATTCAAAAAAGTAAAATCGCTACACATTGCCAGATATTATTAATCCTTCGTAACTGATGTTGTAGCCAAATTTGTTCATATATACGCACTAAAGGAATTATGGTATGCTAAGAATGAATGAACATTTTATTAAGGAAATTATATAAAACGCAGTCACTAACCGCAATTAATAAAAACGATTTTATATTGCTACCCACCGATAAAAGTTTCGTATAGTATATAGTATAAGTTAGTAGCATAGAAAGGTTTGACCATAGCTTGTCGAGTAGATACAATTCTAAATTAAGAAATATTTAAGTAAGGAGAGCAGCGGAGTAACGATAACAAATAATTGTTGTTAATGTACTATATATTATTATTATTATTTATTACAATAATTTTGTATGTGATTCAATCCTCTCCAAATTTATTACCATCGTTTTCTGTAGTGTAAAAGCGATCTTTTTGTTGATGAATAATGAATAAACTTATTATTAAAAAAATGCCGGGGTATGGGGTACTTCGTCCCCGTTATTAGCTTTTTATGAAGATATCTTACCCTTGAGACCATGTATTATGCTTGGAAATTATGTTAAGGATAAAAACTTATTTCTGTTATAGTTCATTTGATTTATATCAATAGACAAGTTTGTTAATTTGAAGCTTTATTACTATTTTTGCTATTTTAACATTATTAATTTTCTAAAACTTGTGTATACATCATCGTATTCTATGTAGAATCGGCCTTCTTTTGATGAATAAGAAAAAGAAAAAATGTAAAAAAAATGTAGGGTACGAGGTACCTCGTCCCCTGTTATTAACTTTTTGCGAATACGGACGACGCTACCATTAGAGCCATGCAATATGCTGCAAATTATGTTAAGAAGAAAAATTTAATATCTGTTATAATTTAGGAAATATTTGCAAAAATTGAAAATCGTCCAAACTTTGGAGGGGACTGTACCCCAAAATCGTGCGGATACGCCGAAATAAAAAAATACGTGTCTCTTATTTTAGGTACTGCTTTCGGATCTTTAAGTTCATAGACAATCGGAGGGGGACACCCCGGTGTTCCCTTGTAAATACTTCAAAAAAACTGTTCAATCACTTATTATATTTCGCATAGATACCATATGTTGCGCCTCGCAAGTTTTAACGAAGGAAACCATTGCTTTGATTGTTAACTTACAATTAGTTACTTTAGTATTATGTCAAAAAAAAAAATAATTTTACTGTCGAACATTTGAAAATACTTAACACTCCTCCAATCCTAGTGGCTTCCACTAGGAGTTCCGAGAAATTGTACAGAATAAGCAACCGACTTTTATCCGTGGATTCCATTCCAAAAAGATGTATTTCACAAAAATAAGATTTACACATTAACTAAAAACAATTGTCATTTATACATCATTCATTAAAGAAAGAGGATTACTTTGGATTTAACTGCGTTAAGCGTCTTTCTGTGGGCGGTCGACGAAATGTCCGTAACGACGCGATTCGTTTATGTAGAACGATTTGCCCGGACCAACTTTGAGATCGCTACTTAGGGATCTAACTTATCTCATCTAGTTAACATAGGTACTAAAGTCTTTTTGACATCAATTGGGTAATATATTATCAGAGGTTGATTAACTTTCAAAATCTACACTAGTAAGTTGGATCGGATAAATGTGTGATACGAGGTAATTAAGCTATCCTCCAAATTTTAATCCTTAAGTATTCTGTATTTACAGTGAGTTGCAGGATAGGTGTCACAAGAGAAAAAAAGACATTGTACTAGTGAGTCTTTAAAAAATATATATTTTTCTTAAAAGTTTTTGCTCGTTTTAAAACTTAAAAACAATAAAGTTTTAAAATAAATCTAAAAATGGACACTTTTTTACATTTTATAGGTAATTCTCCTAATGAGGAATATTATCGGCATTTTTCAAATCATCAAGATACTTTGAGAGATTCTCAAGGTATAAAAATAGGTTCGTAAGGTTTGTGTGTTGTTGTTTAACTCTGTTTTTTTTTAGTGAAGTTAATAACTTCTTAGATAGGACTGTGTTTTGGATCTGTAGTTCTTTTATTGTGAAACGAAAGGTTGTTACAGCCGTAAGCAAATTAGCATCTCGCTGACTTAACACCTCTACTGCCAATTTGATTGGTTCAAGAGCCTTGTCAATATCACTAATAATTCGTTTTCTGCAATCCAATAACCAGATCCTAATTTTAAATCAATCAAAACGTTAGAGATACATGATCGTAATTGAATATTGAATAAATCTTTCTATCATTACAGCAAGATACTCCAACGTATTTTGCAGTCTAACAACTACAATTTTGCGTACTTTTTTAATCACGTCGTTATAATCTGATGATAAAGCTTTCGTCCCCGTAGTGACATTAAATTTGTCCATCTCTTTTTCACTATCACGATCATCTGTATCAGCATTATCGACCTCTGGTTGTGCTTCTGGTATTGTTTCATTCTTAGATGAATAAATAACGTCCAATATAGCGGACTGCAACCCATGAGTGTAACAAAGTTGTGGAGCAGGGATAAACAATCTCTCAATTTTTTTTGGAGTAGTAGTACGTTAGCACCGTCAGTCGTTATTGAAACTATATCAGCATCAATCTAGACCAAATTCTTACAATTTTTCTTTGACAATTTTTACACATAATTCAGCTGGTAAACTTCCCAATATTCGAACTACACGAATGCTCCAAAATACCGGTTTTCCACCGACAAATGCATGCACATTTAGATTTAAATGTTGCCTGTTACGATTGGACGTCCATTCATCGAATGTTATACTGAATTGCTTTGTGTTTTCAACAATGAAAACTGTATAGTCAATTGTTTTTTCACCTCAACTCCATATTAACTTTAAAAACTATAGCCTTGATGGAACTGGGGGATTTGGGCAACATATAGCCAGATTTTTCAAATGATGACTGCATATCTTCTAAAGTCACGAAAACTTTAAATGGCAATCTATCTTTAGCCACCATATGTGATACTTTTGTCAGTCATTAACAAAATATTGTGTTATTTTGGTTTTTTTTACCGATGGCTGAGATAAAAAAAAAAAAAAAGTAAAAATGGCGGAAAGTGGTAAGTGCGTTAAATATGGCTTAAAACAAGAAACAAAGGCCGATAAAGTTATTAAGTGTAACGGGACATGTGATGGGTTCATACATTATGTGTGTAGTTCGTTTAAGCCGACTGAACTAAAATTTCTCGAAATAAATAATAAGAACATAAAATGGCATTGTGATAAGTGCTGTGTAAGCAAGAAACAACAAGATGAAATATATACAAAACTTGAAGAAATGAATCAAAAACTATTAGTGCTTACGAATATCATTAATGAACAAACTATTAAAATTGAAAAACATAATAACATACTGACTAACCTTAAAACTACGGATGATCCGCGGCAAACCATTGATTCATCAAGAGAAACTATCTTGCGCCCGACAACAAGGTCAAGAACATTAAACACTGATGTTACTGATGAGTTCACAAAACTACATTTAAAACTCACAAACGGTCTGCAAGACGCCGAAAAAGAAAAAGAGAATGGAAATAACAGTTTTTCCGCTTCAGAAATCGAAAAACTCAAACTAAATACAAATATTTCAAAAAAGAAAGATACTGTTCAGAAAAGAAATATAAATATTGACCATACAAATACGAACGTAATTATGACCACAACAGTAGAATCCCCTAAAAAAACTCAAGTTAGAGAAAGGTTCACAAATAGAAATACAAAAACAATACGCGGGCAACGTACGGATACCATAATTAAAGCTGAGGAAAATAGAAAATGGGTTTTCATATCACAATTAGTAAAAACCACAACGGAAAATGATATAAAAAATTACTTAAAGGATAATGACGTTAACGTGTTACAATGCAATCGACTTGAAATAAAGAATAGCGAAATTGCAGCATTTAAAGTAGCAATCAAAGAGGAATTATATGAGGGGATGTTTGATCCAGCTCTGTGGCCGATCAATACTATTATTCGACCCTATAAGCAAACAAATTTTCGGAGGACTGCGCTAATTCCGCAAAAAAGTAATCAAACATTACAAAAATAATAACGAAGAAGATGAAAAAGAAAAATCTAAATTTACACTAATACATCAAAATATAAGAAGTGTAAGAAATAAATTAGATGAGTTGACAATTTTTATTGACGAAAATGACTGTATTGATGCAATTACCTTAAGTGAACATTGGCTAGAAAGAAATGAAACTATACATATTGAAAATTATGAACTTGTTTCTTGTTATAGTAGAACTTCTAAGCGGGGAGGAGGATCTTGTATTCTTCTGAGGGCTGGCATAGAACACCAGGAGTTTGAAGAGCTGAAAAAAGAAAGCATGGAATCAGTCATAGAATGCGCAGCAACCATACTCACATCTTTAAAAATTATAATAATTAACATATATAGACCTCCGCATGGAGACATGGAAGAGTTTTTCATTAGATTAGAAGAGATTTTACAAAAACTTAATACAACATATGACATTCTATTTAGTGGGGACTTCAACATAGATATGTTGAGTGAGAATAGAACCACAAGTAGATTGAGAGATTTATTTAAATCTTATAATTTATACCAAACAATAGACCAAGCAACAAGGAAAACGGCCACCAGCCAAACACTAGTAGATAATATATTTACGAATGTCAAAGAATATCAATCAGAGGTAGTAACTTCAATGCTTTCAGATCACACGGCACAAAAAGTTTGTTTTATAACATACCGTGATAAAACTCAAAAGACACAAACTAAGAGAGAACAAAGGTTATTTTCAAAATACAAACTAGAGTTGTTAAGAAATGAATTATTGGACAAAATTGGGAACAAGTATATTATGCGGAAACAATTGACGACTGCTTTAAGCGTTTTCATGAAATATTGACGGTTGCAATAAATAAACACGTAAAGAAAAAAACTATAGATTTAAACAAACCCTTCAAAGGAGAATGGTTAACAAACCATATAAAGATGCTAACAAGAATTAAGCGGCAGTTGTATGAAGGAGTGGCCAGTAATCGAATACCCCAACGTGAATACACCACCTTTTGTGAGAATCTTAAAAACGAAATAGAAGAATCTAAAAGGAGAGTATATTTAAAACATATAACAAGGTCCAACAATGCAATTAAGGGTATATGGGATGTAATTAACCATATACAAAATAAAAGTGATAAACAACCTACATTTAATTTAAATCTATTTAAAAATCATGGAATGAGCGATTTACAACTTCTGTCGAAAATAAATGAACATTTCATTGAAATTGCTAATGATAATTCTCAGGATAGTTTAGAGATGGGTAGTGGCGTAAGACAAATTGAACACACATTTTCCTTATATCTCACGGATGCCTATGATTGAGATTATAAACACCTTAAGTAATACCAATGTGGTTGGGTATGACGAAATTCCGGTTTCTTTTCTGAAATACTGTGGCGACATTTTGGCAGGACCTATAGCATACATAATAAATAAATCGTTTCAGACCGGTATTTTTCCTGAACGACTAAAATATACACTAATAAAACCAATATACAAAAATGGGGAAAAAACAGATTTCAATAATTATAGGCCAATAGCTTTAGTATCGAATTTGTCAAAAATATTTGAAAAAATAATACACAAGAGGATTATTGACTTTGCTCAAAAAAATAACATCTTCAGTGAGAACCAGAATGGATACATAAAAGGACGTTCTACAACTCGTGCCATATTTCAATTACTAGAGGAGATAATAAACGTATTAAATAACAAAGAATCGGCAGTCTGTGTTTTAATGGATTTGACAAAGGCATTCGATTGTATAGATCATCAATTGCTGCTAGAAAAACTTTATTGCATGGGATTCAGGGGTCTAGCACAAAAATGGATACAGTCGTTTTAGCAGACAGTATCAAGAGTGATAACAACTGACGAAAATGGGGTAGTACTTGAATCAGAATGGAAAAAAAATACAGAATGGAGTTCCTCAAGGTTCAGTATTGGGACGCACTGTTCCTGTTTTATATCAACGATCTGCCAACCGCAACAGGAAACCTCACTTTGATGTTTGCTGATAATACTTCAGCAGTAGTCAGAAACAGAGAGGGTGTTAGCCTTGTAAACACTCTCGAAAGTGAAATAAGCTTATATAATGATTGGTTTATAAAAAATAATTTAAATCTGAACATAAAAAAGACCAAAATATTAACAATTAATAACAAGCACAATTTAAAGGTTAATATTAATAATGAGACCCTTACCTGTAGTGATGATGCCAAATTCTTGGGGTTGATGTTAGATACTGCGTTAAATTGGAAGCGACATATAGAAACGCTTGCAGGGAAACTGTGCTCGCAAAGCTATGCCCTAAGAACTCTAGCTAAAAGTGTTGGTGTTGACGCGGCGGTAACATCATATTATGCGTGCGTGTTTTCCAGACTGAAGTACGGTATTATCTTCTGGGGTAACTCCGTGGATGCAGAAAGAATATTTGTGCTGCAAAAAAGATGTATTAGATCGATGTATGGCCTTGGTTATAGAGAAAGTTGTGTTGGTGTGTTTAAAGACCGTAAAATACTTACGCTGGCATCTATCTATATTTTGGAATGTGCTGTTTTCGCCAAGACCCACTACAAAGAATTCTTTGAAAATATGAAATAGATCATAATTATAAAACAAGAGCTACTTACCAAAAAATTTTGTCACCACCATTCACACATTTAACAAAAATACAGAAAAATGTAGTTTATCAATGTATAAATATTTATAATCATGTACCACAAAACATAAAATTATTAACTAATGTACAATTTAAAAACTACTTAAAAAAAATACTTATTTAATAAGGCAATTTATGATGTAGATCAGTTTTTTAAAGAGATAGTTTCATAAATTGTTCGCTTAATTTAAATGTTCTGATATTTTAATATGTTGTTTGTATTACTATAATTTGACGTTTTCTATACTGTATGTATTATGGAAATAAATATTATTATTATTATTATTATTATTATTATTATTATTATTTTTTATTATTATTATTATTATTATTATTATTATTATTATTATTATTATATTATTATTATTATTATTATACGTCTTCAACATGATCTGCTTGGTCAATTGATGTTGGGCTCATGGCTAGGGCTGTCGGACCCGTCTTTTCCAGGAGTCGGGTACCCGTTTAGTGCACTACCTGTTTCCGGGTTATACGGGTATTGAGCTTTACTCGAAATCTGGTATTACCCGAAATCGAGCTTTACCCGAGCCGAGTATTATGCGAAATACGGGCTTTACCCAGGTACCCGAAACTGGGTAGTTCGTAGCCAAAAATTTCGGGTACCCGTGTGCCCGGATACCCGAGCAACAGCCCTAGTCATAGCTGCTACTTCAAGGCATTGCTCGTGACTAGTTGTGGTTCTTACGGGAGCACATCCTTTGTTCGAAGTTGGCAGCTTGTCAGAGACAACAGTTTTAGTGCCAATTTTATGCTTAGTTCGTAAATAAGTATGTAATCCGGTTCTTGACCTACCACTAGTTTTAATAACAATTAGACATTGTTTGCACTTCGCTGATTGACGGTCTTCAGAACGAAAAAAAATTGTTCACTCTATATTCAAATTTTTAAAGTCTTTATACATAGTTATTTGATACACAAGCACAACTCAATATGTAAATATATTAACTAGTAACAAAATAACTAACGTTGTTGCTGTATGCTTTATCCAAACCTGCAGAATGTTTATCCTTCGTTAATTTAACGCAGCAAATAAATGAAGAGTTGAAAACTCTAATGAACTAAGCTCCGTCACTACTAGTGCGAGTGAGATGTTACGACTGCAACAAGCTAGCACACGCTGATGGAAATTCCCCGAATACACTGTGAATTACCAAGATCACAGAATAGATAATACAAAAGTTTCACTCCGGTGATTAAACGAACAGATATCTATCCTTTTTCAATCAAGTCTTGGCGTTTCTTTCGGAGCGATTGTGCACTGTTATATTTTTATACGCAGACTCGTGGCGTCGTATAAACACCAATAAAAAATAAAATCGTGACCATAAGGAAAAACATAGAAGTGAAACTTCTGCTTATTCTTTATTCTGTGCCAATATATTTACCACATATGTAATACTATATAGCGCAGGTTCAATATGCTCTCGTAGCGCTCACAAATATACGCATGCTTTAAGCGGTAATTTCAAATTTGGTTGAAGTAGTTAACCGTGTTGACCTCAATCTTCAAGTTACATATTCTGAACATAATTAAATGCATTTTAACTGGTTTTCTTGTTACGCTCCATATAGTAAGCAGTATTCCATATATGGTATTTACCTACTAATGTGCGACAGTTGCTGACGGGGATTCCCCTTCGTGGCTCGTTATTTTAGTACCGCGAAATTCGCATCCGTAATTTCGCTTTTACGGTATTGAAAAATATTGCGAAATTTCGCAAAACTACGGTAACGATATAACTGTATTGCATGCCCTAGTGGCACAGTGTCCACTGCACTGAAAGAAAAATTCATGCACGGATTAGTGGCGTCGTGCATGGTTTTTGATTACGAATTGTGAGTTTTTATGCCATCTAGTAGGAAAATTACTATGCCTGCTACTGAGTATTCATCTATTCGTGTAGGTAGTATTATTCTAAAAAACATGAAAGAATAATTAATGCACGAATCAATGGCAATTTATTTACCATTGATCCATACTTAAATTTTTACTAAGAATTATAAATTTTCATGTGATTTAACAGGTAAATTACTGTCTATCGCTGTAAATTATTATAGAATATGACTTTTCAGGTATAAAACAATGCAGCATTCCAATTGAATTTTCCAGGTTTTGTGATCAGTGCATGAGCTTTCAGGTATAAATAACTGCAAAAATTCAACTGAATTGCAGTTACTCCAAATATATTTGTACTATACATATCTGAACTTGCAAATGATTCGCCTATGAAACACGTATTGTCTTTTTATAAAAGAAGACAGCGTGAGGATGTCAGCTGCTTTAATATGTGCATAGAATAGCCAAGTTTGAAGTGTCAATTCCATTCATACTACAGCAGTTTGGCTTGTATGTGCTTACTTGACCGCATTGCATGGACGAGTACCTACTAACTGTAAGAGTTATTGATTATTGTAAAGCACTTCGAGTACACTGAACTATCCCAGTATGCTTGTTGAAAAAAACATGAAGATGAATAATTTAGGATTGCATTTCAAGATGGCCCAGTTTAAGATTCTTCTCGCAATTACATACTAATAAGAAGCATAAATATGTATGACATATTTATGTCTTGATAGTTTGTATTTTTTTAATAGATCGTAAGTACTAATCAACGGGTGGTTGCTTAAAATTATTCTGTTATTATTAGAAATTTTTATTTATAAATACGAAGGTTAAAATAAAAAAAAACTATAGTATAATCAAGTTAATTATATTTTTTTTTTCTATAAAAGCTCTGGCGTGGAGAAAATACATCAATTAAGTGTAATAATAATTTGTACGTATTTTTCTTGTATAGATTTATTGAAAAGTCTATCCCTCTCAACCATTTTCATTATAAGAACGTGTCTACATATGTATTTATTTGAATGATACTGCAGTTTAGGAAAATGATGGAGAACATTATTTATAATCAGATATATAACTATACAAATTACTATTATTCCAAAAGATTTCATTGTCGTTAATAAACATGCATTAATCCAAAAAGTTATTCTTTTAAAGTGACAAAGAAATGCGTTTTCGTAAATATGAAATTACAGGTGTTAAAAATTAATCAGTTATTGTTCAGTAGAACAACAATACGACGTTAAATGCAATGAAAACCATTGCGGGAAACATTGCCGTAATAGTGTTTAGAACATCATCATCTAGTACCTATCTACTACATTGTCCGTAGGTGTAGACTCACTTTGTATGAAAGAAAGCGTTTCTTAAAGATGAAGTTTCATTTTAATTTCTAAGTATGCTCTAATACATCAAAAGCAAACAAAAAATCACAAATCATTAGAAACAAATATTGTTAATAAACAAAAAGTGTGCAATAAATACAATTTTGTTAGAATATTTTGCATATACGTATATCTAAAATTGTAATTTTATGTTTTAAAGTGTAACATCATTGATAAAACTTGATAAAATCGTTTACCAACTTATTCGTAAATGCACACTTCTCACAGGAAAAATCGGGACACCAGCAATCCATAATTACACAAAAAAAATCGGAATCCGAATATTTCAATAATCGAAATCAACGAATATTTTAATTCGGAAACTCACTAACCAAAAGTGTTAGCTATATTTCAATAAAATAGAACGACAGTGAATTACACAGGTGATATTAAGATATATTCTGAAAATACAATAAACGGAGTCATAAAATAAATAATTTCTTTGCGAAATTAATTGTTTTAAAAATTTTGTAAATAATCTTAAAATGTTTTGGTAATTTTTAATACATTAGTAAGTGTTTGTGTAATACAATATTTAAGAATACTAAACAACAATAATAATGAATACATCAATAATAGTATAATCAATCAATGTGAAAATCACATTGTTGAAAAACTCAGGAGGCTGATTGATATGTTGTCTATTGCTAAAGTATTACTTGGGGCATAAATCAAACTAAGTAACTAATATCATACCCACTAAGCAAAATTTAAATTTCCCACAATTATTTTTAGTAACTTCAACAGAAAGACATCAAAGTAACTAGTAATCTAATACAAAACCATTAGTAATTTCGTGTTTCATTGTGGAAAATTTAAATTTTGCCCAATGTGTAGTAGTACTAATAGGTAATATAATTTTAAAATCCCATTGCCTTATGTTTTCTTAAAAAATAATTATCTCTTCATAATATCAAACAAGTTAAATACATATACGTATTGCTGCGGTCTGGAACCCGGGTTTCCGGAAATTCCAATTTGTATTTTTATTCATACGAGATTACCTTTATCAATGCAATGATAGAGTTTCCACAATTTTAATATTTTATTTCGAAAAGATTTTGTTAATAGAATTGTTTGTTAAGTTTAATGTAATTGTTCAGTTGTGTATTTTAATTTCATTCAATTGTACATATTCCCTTCATCAGTATTGTATATTTTGTAGTTTCTATTCAAGAATTTTCTTTGTATTTTATGCGCTGCATAGCCACGCATCTATTTGTTATATGTATGCGATGTTTGGGCCCCTGAAAGGGAGTTCCTTAAATGATGCCGGAGTAAGTACATGTTATTTATTTTCGTTGCTGCCATTTTTGGTAAATTAATTTTTATTTAAATGTAGTTCGTTTTATTTGAAATTTTTATCATCCTTCAAGGAACTCTTTTAATTAATAATTGCTGTTGTATTTTATTGTGTACACAAGTCGGATGTAAGATCAGTTATTTTATAATTTGTTGTAGAAGAAATTGTTTTTTTAGTTTAAAGAGTTTATTTTTTTCGTTTTCTAGTTTTCAATTTGGTTTTGAGTAATTAATCACCTCGGAATAGGTGAAAAGAAGCTTTGTGCTTGTGATTTATATAATTATATTTTTATACTTGTTCTATCCACGTTTAATTTAATTTTAGTGTGTTGTAATTTTGAGACCACGTGGATTTTTGTGAAATAGAATTTTCTTCTAGAACAAATCTGTCTTTTGTTTGTTTAGAGGATTTTGAATTGTCCTCTCGTAATTGTAGATTCTTGCGGTTTTTGTTTTCGTCCAGGACTTTCAGTCCAAGGTTAAATTTTCTGCAAATTGTAACTAAATGTTTTTTTTTTCTTTTTTTTATAAAAATAAAATTTAATGATTGTTAATGTTATTCAAAATTTCTGTTCTTTTATTTTTGTATCAACCATTTCAATTGTTAGAGTAATTAAAGATAGTCAATTTACTTACGCCCACATTTTACTTTTTAAGATTAGTTTAATTGCGAAAGTAACCCTTTTGCGCCTTTTATTTTTATCCGCTGAGCTAGTAAATTTAAATTTTCATTTTTTTTTTTTTTACTTTTCATTTTGCATTTATGCTGGTACCATCAGTACACAGCAGTATGTATATTTCTAAATGGTGCCGTCTACTCAAGAGACCTTTTAGTTGTTATGTATTTTTTTGCATTAATATTTCCGTATCGGTATTTCTAAGGAAACACCGCCACCGAAATTCCAATGTGTTTATTTAATGTATAAACCTTTTTCTCTATATATATTTATATTTCCGTTTAGATTTTTAGTCGTTACCCTTGATCGCAATAATACACACAAAAAAGTGGCTTTGATAAGTGCATATATCCTCTGAAAGCTGCATTTACACCAAAGAAATTTTAAAATTCACGATTGCTGGTGTCCCGATTTTTCCTGTGAGAAGTGTACACACCAGCACCGGCATTGTGAAAGTACAAAACGATTCGAGTACACCATCTTTATTCGAAGGGTGTGATTATGAATCAAAAAATTAATATTAGTTTTTCCTTTGGATATCCCCACGGTTCGTATACACTAGAATCGTGTCTACCCGATACGAGATTTTGTAATCGCCCTTTATTTATGAAAACTACATTACCAGTCCATCTCCCATTTACGGTATTATCCCACCTACCCTGCCAATCATTATCAAGTTTATCCCTAAAGGCTTTTTTAACTACACTAGCCGAAATTGATCAGCCCTCTCATTACCGATTGTACTGTACGTGAGCCCTAATTGAATATCAGCTTCACGCAACATATCCCAAGTATCTAACAACAAATCAGTCGGATTTTTTAAATCCTCTAATGCCGCTAATACGGATAAGCTATCTGTTATAATTCTCTCGTCCCATATAAATTCTCACTCGCACCTAATATAAACTACTGCCTGATTTATTGCAACTAATTGTGTCTCAAAAATATTGCAATGATTCCATAATTTATACTGCTGATTATGTATTTCAATACCCCTATTATAAACAACAAAGTAAAACTCCATAAAAAATTCTAAATCCTCTCGTAAGGTGCCTATAAATTTATTATAACTAATACTTTTTAATTCCGTGGGATGAATTCGCCCCCTTATATCTACTCGCCTTTCTAAATCGCCCGGTTCTAATCTAATTTCCGTTGCCGTAATCAAACCCTCAAATCCTATTTTATTTGCGTCTCTACGAAATTTGAGTTCCCTCAAACGTAAATCTTTCGCGGTAATATATTGAATAAGCGCCTTAAAATTTAATTTATCATCTAAAATAACCCCAAGCATTTTACCAAATTCTTTGCAATGAATTCTACCCTCCTCTAATTTAAATATAGGCTTTCTTTGCCACGGGTTGCCAAAAAATACCGTCTCTGATTTGTCCGCATTAAAATTTCATTTATTATCTAAATTCGAATTTAAAATATTTGCTCAAGCCTGATTAGCCCTATTTTTTAATTTATTATATTGCCCTGCATTAACTAATAACGCAGTATCGTTCGCGTACACGACTATCTCCCAATCCTCTGGTAATATAATTTGAAAGAGACTATCCTATAAAATATTCCAATACCCCGGTCCCGAACGCGAACCCTGTGGACAATCCTTAGTAGTTTTCCTTGTAAATTAATCCCACTGCAGTTTTAGGAATCTATAGATATAAATGCCGCCTTATGTTCGAAAATGGTATTGAGAGTACTTATTCCAAAAAAGAAATAAGTCCTGTGTAATAAACAATATTATAATTTAAAAAACAGCTTAGATACGAACACTTTATTTTTATTCATATCCATTTAATGTATGTGAGGGAACTGGGAATTGGATTCGGGTTTTTGTGGCGCAAAAACACTTATACACCTGATTTTTAACATCAATTATTCCAATTGTTGTTGTGACAGCTTCAAGCGCCGTGAAATATTGACGTATTCGTCAATACACATTTATCGACGATGTATTTGCAAAAGAAAATTCCAATATATTTAGTTTTTGTCTGGACATTTACTGCTCGTAGACAATCCTGCGACATGGTACAGACAAATCTCGTTTTTTTTTCATGTGTAACGAATTTTAGTCGGCTACCAGACAGATTGATGATTATTTATGTAATATATGACAGAGCTATTTTTCCAATATTGACGAATTTAATGCCTAACGATAGTGTTTTTATTAAACGCACGAAGCTTAGTATCTATTCTATTATGAAAAAAAAAATGCGAATATTTTAAGTATATTTGCGTCAGCTACTCAACTACCACCTGGCTTTCGTAATATTCATCCTTCTTACTTTCTTGTACGTTTTTAATAAACGGTATAAATAAATGTAGCAAATAGATTTTACATATGGTCTCTAAATCTTAGACATGATTGAAAACGACTGCTCATTCTTTTATTGCTACATGGGGAATATCTATAGTTGTGTGGATGTAACTTGTAAATAAATAAAGACAAGTTAGTTGCGTTTTTCTAATTCTTCGAATTAAATTGTCTCAATTTGAAATACGTAAGAGACTCCGGGCATGGTTTGCACATATGGGGACTATATAAATAGCTCATCAGGCCTTGTATGCCTAGGACTTTATGTTGGTGTCTACTTTCTTTTCAACATTTTCTTCATTAGTTCTCTCCTCCTATTTTTCATGTCTGTTCTGTTTTTATTTCCTCCTTAGGTGGTTTATCTATTATCTCATTTTCTGCAGTATAATACTGTTTTAACGAATCTTTCTCTTTTGGATTTAATAATTTTTGGAAATATTCTTTCCATCTCTCTACAACTTTACACTGTCCCATAATTAGTATACCTTAATTTTTTCGTTTGAATGTGACTCTTCATTATCGTTTTCTGTTGGTAATGCTGTAAAAAACCAACCCGTGTAAACATGGTCGTTACGCTAAAGCTGTGGAAGTTATGTGAAATTTTCATATTTCGACATCGTATGTAACTTATCAGAGCAACAACATAAAGTTCCCCTGCGCTATATTTTTTTTTTTGTATGTGTTATTTCTTCTGCTTTTGCACGTGATAAAATATTTATAAATGTTCCATACAAATCTAATATATTGTTCTGATTTATAAATAAAGGATGTCGTTATGGCATAGCGAAGATACAATTATCCAAATGAAACTCTCTCGATTTATGCTCTTCCTGAACTCTTCTGCAGTGCTTGAAAACGTTTGGAAATCGTCAGGATTTTGGAAATGTGGTGTATTATCATTTCATGGAATATTTTTCCAGACTATGATCCGTTTCAGATCTTCGTCTGGTCCTCTTCACAATAGAACTTGTTTGGAAACTGGGTTTCGACCAGGAAATGTTAGCAGGTTCACTACCGTTTTAGGTCCTTTTGTACCGCCTCCAGAATGCACTAGATCCAGTCCTTCCACTTATACAAGTGCATGCTTGTGCTAGCGGATTCTTTTTTTCCGAAGAACAAATAAATCTATATTTAAAAGTATTCCTGTAGATATACTTGAAGAAGAAGAATTGTAATAAATAGAGAAAATGAAAACAATAAAAGAGCTATAGTAGATAAAATATTGAAAAAAATCGGATGAAAAATTGTGATAAATTACGCAAGATGCTTCTTAAAAGGTATGAAAATGAGGAGAATGTGGACTGCTGTACATACTCTGAAGATGCTGTAAAAGGCGACTGTTTTATTAAAAGACTATCATCGAAAACAGACAAGTTTTGGATGAAATATGAGGCAAGACTATAAAAAAGACACAGTGTGGATTTGAAGAAGGGTTTTCTAATCTACAAATGAGGAGCTTTCCGTTATCAGCTTTTTTTAGATGCTTGTGATTTTTCTGAAACTGGTGGAAGACCAGAGTCCCAGATTGAAATACATTTTAGCGACGATCTTTAAAATTTATGTATGCAGTAACTCTCGATAACATCAATTTTATGTTTGGGACGCATGGATTAAATTATAAAGCTTTCTGCTACCAGATCATTGTTTGTATATCTTTAACCATAGGGTTGTACCGTCTCCGAATACCGTTAAAGTTATCCATGTATACTGTACTAGGGATGTTTTTTTTTAAATCGCAAAATATATATGGTGGCAAAACAAGCATTTTATTTTTCACTATTAGTGTGAATCATTTTTGGGTAAAAATGTCAAATTTCATACCGATATCTGCAGTGGTGGCTTCGTTGCAGCTAAAATAGTAAATGAAAACATCAAATTTTTGAGAAATGTCGAATATAGAGTTTCGCGCGGTTATTTAGTTTCTCAGGAAGCAGGCGAAAAGTGCAGATATTATTTTAAGCGAGAGGAGAGTTGTTTACAGAAGTACCTGCCTTAAAAAGAAAACTGTAAGTGTCACGGTTATTTAAGCAAGACCAGAAATTACAAGTGCCATGCGGACACACGAAATTGCTATGAAAGTTGTACTTTGAAGTGCGCATTAGATCTTTCGAAACTTTACACCTTATCAATACCGCATCAATAATTGTAAAAAAAAATTAGAGTTCTGTGGGACAATCAGACAGATGTTATTGATAGGAATGTGATTAGAGATAAAACACAATTTCATTTTTATGATTCCAACATTTTTTTTGAATGATCAAGGAGTTGCGCCTCTGAATTACAAACCTAAGGACGCGACCATTATAGTAGCATACAATGCAAACATTTTTGCACATTTGCAAAAGGTGTTTTTTTATTCCACGATAATGTGCCTGTTCACAGGGTTCGAGTTGCTGTCAGAGACAATACGAGACGTGCAAATAGGTCTGCGAAGAGGTTCGGAATATACGGATAAATATTCTGTTTGGCATCTTTGTTTAATACATATGTTTTCATATATTGCTAACTCTGTTTTTAAGAGGCTAAAGCACAGTCAGAGGGCGCCACAATCGATTAGGGTTTTTCGTTTGTAATAGTTGCAGTCAGTGGAATGGTGCTCCCGAATATCACAGATAAATCACACATGTTACTAAATTGATAACATAAATATCAGTTGCCAGAAGAAAGCACGCAGTAGTATAGTCATAGGGCCCCATCCCTATTTAAGACTCCTTCCTCAATCTGATTTGGTTTTATTTGGCTTGGCGTAATAGATGTTTCACTCTATGTTTATTGTCAAATATTTCATTCACGAACGCGGCGGTAGTAACATAGTAATAACGTTCAATTGTTTTGTTTCAAAAAGTATCGAAGGAACTATGGGATCAACTTGAAATTTGCTGGAGGTTATTATCCTGATTTAGTGTACATACTTATTTGTTACTGTTTCCGAAGTGCAGTGTTTGTTTCGTGGTTCCTCCAGGATTTTTGACCTACGCCAACAGCTACAATTGCAAGATTTATCATTCGGATTGCATACGAGATACATTAAAGGATTGAATTCCATTTTTGACAAAATGTTGCCACACTTTTATGTTTTGTGCATTGTCATACGAGAAATAAATGAGTAATCAATGGAACATTTTAATTCTAGCGATCAGTTGTATGTAATACTTGTGATCAGTGCTGAGATGCTTCATTGTAATTATGATGTATAGAAATAGTCAAAACGGATTAGAACACTGATGATTGATTATACAAAATCCTTATTTTCTTCATGTATGTAATGCATAATATGATATGTAATGTAGATAAGTATAACTTGTCCAACAATTTATGTTGATGTACTTTTCCCCATTTTCTACAGTTAAATATAAATAAATAATACCAGAATAGAGATATAGGCAGTTAGAATTCCGCGCTTCTTTCAACACTTGCGCCACTTCACTGCCTTTCAATCCAGAGGACCAGTTTAGTATTGCTGCGAACCAAAAATTAACATTTAGTTGTAAATCTCGTATTGTCTCTGTTGCTGTATCTGCTAGGCCATCGTGCGTCCTTTGATCATAAATCATAACATATAGTCCTAACTATTTTTTTTATCTCCAAACATAAAAAATGACCTACGAGGAAGAACAGAATGAAATATCATTCGAAGCTGTTGTAATTTGCTCATTTCAGGAGCAAATCAGAAAATTTTTTTGTAGGTTCACAAAAACTAATTCCAAGAGATTGCATTGAAAATTTAAAAAGGCAAGATTAAGAAGCATGCTTCTGCTTACATTCCACTCCGTGAATTAAAAAGTCATCCCTTTTAAATTGGAAAACTACAGTACTGATATTTCCCACCGCATTGTTCCTAAAAATATCGGTAATTTATCTCGAAAAGTTACGCTAAATAGCTTAAAAATAAAAAAAAAAATGTTTCAAATAGAAAAGGAATCAGAAATACTAAAAACGTCCAAACCTTCACTGGTTTTCTCCATGTTTTCTTAAAAATATAAAGCCTACTCACAGAAAACTTTCTCAACATTTGAACGTAACCACAGACAAATATTAGTTTTTAGTTTAAAAAAAAGAAACTAGATAAATCCATACAATGCAATTTTTATTAATTTCGTTCCTTGAACTGTAAACACTAGTACCTATAAGATACTATTTGTAGCATAAATTATAACACAATTATAAAGAGCTATATTTCGCTGAGTCTAGCATTTATTGTTTTAGTTCAGTAAAATGTTTGTATATCGCCATACAAAAAACGTGTTTTATTAAATTAATTTAAAATCTGTATGATCTAATTTGCAAAACAGATATTTGCGAACATTCTGTTATCCAGTCACATTCTATGTTTGTTGCAAGCTATTATCAACGTCTAAGTGACTACATGTGCACTCCTCTAATAAGGTTAATGAGGCAAAATCCCAAGCCATGCGTAAAAAACATGGGGAAGGACACGAGCTTTGACACGCGTTTGCTGTTGTGCAAGTTCAGTTAATTATAGTCGTACATACATTTACATATTTATAGATATACCTATATATGTACACATATATGCATACAAATATACAATATTTAATTATATTTACCATGACTTTATGTAAAAGTTGACATATTTATTCTTGGGTTAACTTAAGAATTGGAACCGTGATAAACATAAATATACGTAAATGCAAACGGAATAAAATATACATACTTTATATATTCACATAATAACTGAAATTAAATATGTTGTAGTTATAGTTGATTTAATATTTGATAACAATACTTAGGAACACTGCCATTTTCTTAAAAAAAAAAAAGTTGTACAGATACCAAAACTTGGAGTTTATTAGGCAGTTATTTTTTTCTAAAATATTTAATTTTTTCAAGTTTTTTGCACTTCTGCTGAACCGAAGTCGCCATGAACTTTATTATTTTAAACGAAACGCCCTCTCTATTATTACATTTTTGAATTTGCCATAAAATTTTATGACGATTATAACTAAGATTTACTATACCTATCTTCATACCTATACCTTTTTGTAGAAATTTGAATATTTACGCTGTTATACGTAATTGATTAATTTTCACTTGCTGTAATCTTGTATGTATCTTAAAACTACCAAACACTAACATTGTTTCACCAAAACGTAATAAAAGCTTTCCTTATATTGTACAGAAGAATTTTGAAAGTTGTAAAACTTATTTTTTTTCAAATATAATAATAATCGCTCCCCATTCCAGTACAATGTGCGCACAATGATACTACTGTCATGAGATATTTGTTGGAATGTCTAAGAAGTGCGTCGCGAATTTAATGAAAGGTACTCTCGACTTACCGCCATGCATATAAAAAAAATCAGAAAATTTGACACACTTTTTGTAACAATTCCTAGTGTTATCAAGAAAACAAGGCAATAAATCTGTTTCCGAGAATGAGAGAAATGGAATTAATATTGCAGGGCATTTTGAAACACATCCTCATAATTCGGTACCTGCTACTTCTGAAGATTTCGGCCACTTTATAACATTTCTCTATAGAATTTTCAAATCTATTTTCAGAAAACTTAATCCAACTTTCTAAATAATAAACGTGTAAAAAGCAATAATTAAAACAATGATATAAAAAATATTTACTGATAACAATAACTTATTGTAAGGTCAATGTCATAGCCTTCGAGGTAAAATTTTTAGATCATATAAAAAATAAAACGCGTAATTTAAAAGAAAACGATTGATGATTGACAAAAGGAATGCTACAGCAAATCGGTGTAGAATTTAATTCTAGGCCCAACATATTTTTACTACGTTTTGGTAAAACGATGTTCGTACTTGCCAGTAATTTTAAAATGGAAGATTTCTTAGAAACAATTGAAGAGAGGTATAAGGAACCCTAGTTGTGATTACCATAGAATTTATGACGACTTCCGATTAACTGGAAGGGAACGTAAAAATATTTTAAAAAGAAGGTAAGTACCAACTATCGCAAGCCCAAATTTTAAAACTGAAAGCTTTCGTTGATCCCGAAAACTGCTAACTAGCCACTTCCGTGGAAAATACATACACTATACACTTGGAGTCTCAATTATTGTGCTGCCATATTTCGACTAAGTATATGAATCAAATCAAGAGAGAGAACCGCAATTAAATTTTTGACATTTTGTTTTTTTTTTCTTAGAAATTCAAGAGATTTATGCTTCTCATAGGATGTATTAGATGGATTTACATATTAATCATTTTCTTAGAATTACTTCTTCCTCCTTATATGCAGTTAGAAGCTCTATTCTCAACTAGCAGAAGACCGTTTTCTCATGTAGGTCTGTATTTTTGAATGGGGTGGCTTACAAAATATATCTTTCCTACGTAACGCAATTAGAACCGATGAGATTACGAATGGTGTGGCTTAGGCCTTTTTCAAACGAGGCGACTAGTTGATTCCGCTAATTGAACGGAGGATCTTCAAGCAGCATGGTGATGTAACAAATGATTGGGAGTCTATATTTTATCGACAATTAATTCTAGAATATCCCTCAATTCATGTCTGCATACTTACAGAAGAGATTTTTTATGTAGATATTAATTTTGGGAAGAATTGCTACAAAAGTGTTTACGTAAAATGAACTATAAAGATAAGGTTATATCATTTATATCAAATTATAAGGTAATCCTTATAATTAGCTTGCAAAAAAACTGTTAATAAACATATAAAGGTTAAAATTATGATTAAACAAAATGTAGGGGTGTTATTATAGTTAAAAGTTATTCTTAATATATTTAACTTGTTTAAATGTGTAACCACATTTAAACTAGACCGTAAAGAAAATTTTGCGATGTCCATATATTACAAAGTTTTTTAACGATCATTAGATAGAATGATATGCTTTTGTTGGCTGTAGTATTTAAATGAAAGTGTATATTTATTCGAGTAAAATAACAAAAATGCCAAATTAATTTTTGGCATTTCCAACTTTTGCCATTAGAGTAATGGTTATTACCAAAAAAAAAAGAGGCTCTGATGTTGAAACCCATAAAATATAAAAAAAAGAACATAACGGCCAATCCGCGTAATCGCCACCACAGAAATTTACTTTCGTCATATTGGCAATAATAAATAAAAAAGTTATTTATTTGGAGTGCTTCATACAGGAGCTAAAATAAGTCCTGAAATAATGAAAAAAAAATCATTGTTCAAATATAATAATGCATTAAAATTGGTCTAAAAAAACGAGTTTAACAAAACAATAAAAGAGATTTTATTAAATGACAATGGAATTTATAGGGTACTAAATCATTCATTACATTAATGCAAATAAAATCATTAAAAATGAAATGTGAGTTTGATTGGTTCAATAAAATATGTCATTGTTGTAACGAACACCAGCTTTGTTTTAACTACTTTATTAAATAACCACGAGTTATTAATTACATATACAATATACGCATTCCAGCATTAAAATAAACAAAGGGATCAATACAATGAATATTATTTCTTGATGTGTTAGTGAGATGTGGTTGATTTTACGTAGATTCATAATCCTAACGAGTTTCAGTAACTGCAATTTAATAAATTAATGAACTTATTAAAATAATGAACTTAATTGATGGGATAACCGCATTTTATTCACTCAATTCATTGTCGATTAAGCGTTCGCAACTTTATATATCACATTGTATGGATTGCAGTAAAAGTAACACTAGCAAGCAACAACACAACTGATATCAAACTTTGAAGGTTATTAAAGAACATCAAAGGAAAATACTTAAACAAAGAACAATTAGGCCATTGTAGCAATCACCACACATGCAGGTAGCAATAAAAAGGAGAACAATATAGAAACAAACTTGAGTTTTTCATTGCTATCGCTCTTTATCCACAATCGTCCACTAAGGGATTACAAGTTTAGATGTGCCCCTCTAAAGGCCACACTCCAAACTGTCACCCAAAAACCAATCACGGCGTAAGCTGATAATGCAATCAGTGATTGTCGTACACTTTTTATATTGTAATAAGTTGCAAACTACGAAACAACAAACAGGATATCATTTAATACTTTATTGAGGTTTATATGGTGAATAATTTTATGAAAATTGTGCGTGAAAAAGAACAATGCATATTCATTCTATACTCATATTATCAACCAAATTATTCATTGAACGCATCAAAAATAGTTACCATAACAAATATTATCCATGAATTAATGAAAAATGATTTGTTACAATAATAAGAACGAATATATTTCACTAATGAATCTTGTTTTTACTTAATTAAAGAATGGAAGTGATATTTTATAATGAGAACAAAACATTTCATTCTATCAAGGGCAATCCATCCAATAAGTGGCGATTACTAATATTATATATATATATATAATATTAGTAATATTATATATATATATATATACTGTTAAATAATGTTAATTCATAAATTGAATACTTACCAACAATGCGCATGTCACTTTCAGACATTGTTTATTTTTTTTGTGGAAATAATATAGAATAGAGAATATAGAAAAGAAACTGACAAAAACTTTTGATTAGAAACGTATAACCTCCATTCCACCGAGTTAGTCAGAAAGAGAAGATCAAAAAATTGAAAAAAGGTCGTGTAGAAATTAAAAGAAAATAAGAATGGAAACAAGACGGTAACGAAAAGCAACGCAAAGAAAAGCGAGATTAATGTTCATTTGTTGCTAGGCGGTAGGAAGCAAAACACCCACTTTTCTACCTGGCCTTTGTCAACAAGTGAATTTCAAATTCTCTTCATTTTTTGGTTTTTTGTGTTTTACTTATCTTTCGTAAAAAGTTGAGTTAGCATATGTGATTTGTGCTCTGGAGTTTTATTAAGATTTTTAAAAGTTTAAAATCGTTTTCTTAAAGAGTAAGTAAATGTCTCATTTTTTAATTAACAACATTTCACGTATTTAAATTAATAGCAATTTTGAATACACCACATTATGAGAGAACATTAATGCAACATTATTGTAAAATAACATTAAAATTTGAACTATTTTGTTTTACTTCTTACAACTGTTTAAAATAATTAAATATAAATATTTATTATAAAATTCTAATAGTATGCCTTAATATGGTGTAAAATATGTATTATTCTAGCCTAACTTCTAACTCTATTTTCTTGGGGAATCCCCATTAATGTCACACATGAAAAAAAATTACCGGTAAATTACCGGTAAACCGGTATTTTCATTTTCATTTACCGAATTACCGGTATTTTATACCCAGGGATATGTAAGACGATATTGCAAAACTTAAAAAATAATCCTGCCAAAACAACACTAGTCTCGTTTACGAAAAGAAGAAAACTGGATGGCCTACAACCACCAACTCTCATAACAAAACAGTACAATTTATTCAAGAGGGGAAATTCCTAGGAATGGTTCTTAACTCGAAGTTAACCGGAAATCACAATTTTGAACAGAAGACAAACAAATTTGTTGTGAAAATAAACATCTATGAAAGGAAATTTGCAAGGGAAGACTATATGAATTGCATGAATGAATCAAGTGGGTCAGGTGGCCAAAAATCAAAATGACACATTTAATAATAGATTGGTGTTATCTTAGATTCCTGTACACGAATTATATTTTAATGAATGAAAAGAAAAGTTCTTATTCAATTAATATTTAATGAATTATGATTATATTTTCACTGTTTCAATTAACTTGCATTATCTACGGCGAAAAACGTAATTTGCTATACACTAAAAAGATACAAATATTGACTTGTACCTTATAATAAATCCACTAACGATATTTGCATTTTGTTCAGTTAATTATTAAACCACCACCATTTAATATTGGCTACAGTAATTAGTTTCTGTTTTACTAATGGAAGTTAAGTGTATCTGGTGTAAAACCTTCTGCCCTGAATATGTTTCATTGCAAATGCCTTGCGTACCATACATACATGAATATAAATTATAAAGAACAATCTTAGGCAGAATTCCTTTGGCATAATCATATTAATAGCAAAATCAATAAGAAACGGGAACACTTTTTTTATACCAATAAGTTTTCAATACTAATGGGGGTACTCTTGCTCAATAGTTTTTAATTGATTATTGTGCAGGTGTATAGCAAATGCAAGTACCAATATCTGAAGAACACTGATTATGTTCTTCGAAAATACAACTCGGATAGCTTAAATACCTGGGAAATATATCACATATGGAATGTATTTCTTTCAGAAGTATGTTGAATTCTTTGTGTGAGCAGAAGTAAGACGCTAAATTATTGGACAAAATGTTTTCGGTGAGAAGTGCATTAAATTAAAATAATTCTCTATATTATTTCCACAAAAAAATAACAATTCTGAAAGTGACATGCGCATTGTTGGTAAGTATGCAATTCT